>JAIGNY010003806.1:0-212500 GCA_020152595.1 Chiridota heheva
AAGCGGCTGCAAAGCTCCGACCCAAGAAAGTACCGATCAATTGACGTGGATACAACGGATGACGAAGATGTCTGGCTTCCTCTCTCACTTGATAGAGGAACCTGATGGTCAAAGTGAATGATAACTAGCCAATATTGTCTCACCTGCCATCCTGTCATCTCAACTTCAAGATGGTAGCCTACACGCAGTTACTGGACCAGTGACGTAACCACTGCAGGCTGTGATAGAATTATCTGGGCTCCACTTTGCCTGTACAAGTGAGGTATTTGGTTGTCTTTACAACGTCGTTAATTTGAATCCAATTAAGTTGTATAGATAGGCAAAGGTACATCCATGTGTATATGGGGTGAAACCTTTAACCGCTCAAGAGTTGTGGTTTGTCGCATTTGCGCTAAGCCACACACCCCTCTCCCACATTTTGTTAAAGAATTAAGCAATATTGAAAATATTAAAAATACGAAATTTTCCACTATCCTCAGAGTAACATCCAAAGTGTGCCCATTGCAATTGTTTAAGATAAAAAATAAAGTACAAAAACTACAGTTGTGATGGATTTGCCACTGGCTTGTTTATCATTTTCTACGAAATTTATTGTGAAAAAACGTATAACATGACAAGTTCAGTAAAAATGTCTGAAGAAAGAATAGATTAATAACAGACACAACTAGAATCATAGCACTCTGCCACGGTAGAGCGCATACCTCCGCTCCTGTCCATTTCCCCATCCGGAATACAATTTACCTCAGGGATTCTAGACCCACCAAGTTATAGCTCCAAACAATATCTTTCTCACTGTTGATTTGAATTACCACTTGCATTCTAAACACTTCAGGATCTACCTTCTTATCATTGTTTTTTAGTTTTATTCAGGATTCATTGTTTGAGCTCCATTCAGCCAAGATTTACGTTCCATTATTGTCCTTTCATACAAGAAAGCCATTGTTTTGATTCCCTTTGAAGCTACGTATCTGGTTTTCTTATAGAGTCCAGAAAATGGATTGTGTTAAATTCTTTTCAGGGCATGATTTCATTGTTCAGGACATTCCATTGAAATCTAATGAAAAGTTTTAACTATATAAGTCTTCACAGATCTCATCCTAAAACATTCCACCCCTCAATTTGTACCCATACCCTGTTCCTATATGTCCCAAATTTTAATCACTTCTTTCTTGAGCAGTAACAAAACCACACCCCAAATGTAATCCAAATTCTGTCATCCGTTATTGAGATATCTTTATGACAGACAAACAAACAAACATACAGACAAACAAACATACAGGGGCAAAAACATAACCTCCGTCCAACTTCGTTGGCGGAGGTAAATATACGCTACTACTATCCGGTCCTTAACATCACTGGATCACATTGCCGTGATTAAATGCTCAAAATCCTCATCTGTTTCACGAATTTTCTTTCAAAGATTTGAAGATTATGATTACTCAGGATTTGAGCAGATTATTAGCATTATATATATTCTTTAATATCTTTTTGTTTGCGATTGCCCTCCCTGGTGCTTCCATTTCGGGTACTAGCCGTTTGTAAATAATTTATGGAAAAAAAAACCATTCCCGACATTTTGTCCTGACATGTATTGCATTAGGGGTTTGATATAGCTCACATAAAATCTAAACAGATATTATTCCGAAACTTTACAAAACTTTTTTTTGCTTTTCGAAAGACCGCCACCACTAGAAGGCCGCTTTGTTTGAACTAGGGCTGCATATATTCGATTCATATATTTGTTAATGGTTCCAGTTTTTGTTAATTGTTCTGCTCCAGTTTGAGCATTTAAATACAAAATTTCCCCCAAACATTTTTCATGTTTATATTTCGTTGTTAAGGTCATTTTCTTTTGCCAGTTTGCGGACGAACACAAACATTTTAGTATAAAACAAATTATTTGGTTGTTCCGATGAGAATCCAACCAACTGACTAAGGGATGTACATCCTTCATCCAACTGATGAAAAGATCCAAAGTTTAAAGGCATTGTATGTTCGTCTCATACTAGGTAAATTTCATCAAACCTTTTAAGTATTACTCAATTAATCTTAATAATCTTAAACGATGAAATCGAGAGTTAACGCATATCTTCAATGAAAAATAAGAAATGAGAGTTAACGCATTTCTTCAATAAAAAATAAGAAAAGAATCAAAACTGAATTCAATTAAAATTATTATAACTGTAATAATAATGGACGTGTACTCGAACAAAATTCACCCTGTGAAAAGTAATGATATGGAGTCCATTTTTTAAACTAATTTCATACAGAAAATTATTCGAGTAAATATAGGAATAGGCCAAATCAGCACTTAAATGGTAAGTTCATATCATAAAATATTAAATTAACAGAAAAACCCCATGTCGTCTTAACACAAAAAATTGAATTTTTGACCGATTTGGGCGGATTTTATAACATTGGGCCAAGCAAATTGGCAAAATGGGGCCAGCGTATACCGTAGCTCCGTGCAGTAAAGGAAAATACACATTTTTGATTTTATATTTGTTGAGCGTCCAAATCGCCATCACATAACAGCATAATGTTTAACATTTTCAAACTTTATGAACTGATCATTATCAGATTATGCCTTGCGGATGTTAACGTTGACGTAACAGCCAGGTCAATTTTGCCGATTTGCATGGCTTAATGTTAAAAACTCGGCCTAAATTTCCACTCTTCGTGTTGGACGACATAGTGATAATCTAATATCACTGTATTACCTAGAATACATAAAGTTACTCATAACATATTTAGAAGAGAAAAATCAAAGCGACAGTTTTTTAAACAAGTGACTTTTATTATTCGTTTTTATTGGAATCAATGAAGAAAATCGCGATTTTGTTGAATTTAGTCGTCAATACCTCATCGCTTCTTTCACTTTCTGACTAATTCGGCAGTCATTGGGAGCTCAGCCGTCTCCGTATTTTAATTCTATGGTTCAGATTCATCTTATATAAAAAATGTTCAAAAATTCCAATGACTTTCAAATCCTTGTAGAAATGACTGAAATCTAATCAGTAGTGTCATTACATCCTCACATTCCCCAAAGCTCGTTGTGAATAAGTATTTTCTCATACTTTGTGACATATATCCATTGAATATACAAGGATACTACATCATAGTAAAGTAACTGAATCACTACCGGAAGAAATTATGAAAATATGGTTTTAAAAAAATATGTAAATTATTTTCAATAATTAAAATACATTAACAATTGTTAATTAAGGAAGGGTATTACACCACCCTTTTACTGCAGACTTTCTACACAAGTCATCTTCATAAAAAAAGGAGATTATAAATTCAATGAACAGAACAAGATGATCCTGTATGCTGTAATTCATCCACTTTTTGGTCTTTTGATTTTCTTTAACACATAAGTGGCTCGCCATTGGGGCAAGGGTCCACTCGCTAATTATTGTTAATAATAATAATAATAATAATAATAATAATAATAATAATAATAATAATAATAATAATAATAATAATAATAATAATAATAATGATAATAATAATAATAATAATAATAATAATAATAATAATAATAATAATAATAATAATAATAATAATAATAATAATAATAACGATAATGATAATAATAATAATAATAATAATAATAATAATAATAATAATAATAATAATAATAATAATAATAATAATAATAATAATAGTAATAATAATAATAATGATAATATTAATGATAATAATAATATTAATAATAATAATAGTAATGATAATGATAATGATAATAATAATAATAATGATAATAATAATAATATTAATAATATTAATAATAATAATAATATTATTGATAATAACAATAATAATTATAATAATAATAATAATAATAATAATAATAATAATAATAATAATAATAATAAATAACGATAATAATAATAATAATAACGATAATATGATAATAATAATAATAATAATAATAATAATAATAATAATAATAATAATAATAATAATAATAATAATAATAATAATAATAATAATAATAATAATAATAACAATAATAAAAATAATAATAATAATGATAATAATGATAATGATAATGATAATAATAATAATAATATTATCGATAATACAATAATAATAATAATAATAATAATAATAATAATAATAATAATAATAATAACAATAATAATAATGATAATAATGATAATAATAATAATAATGATAATAATAATAATAATAATAATAATAATAATATTATTGATAATAACAATAATAATAATAATAATAATAATAATAATTATAATAATAATAACAATAATATTAATAATAATAATAGTAATAATAGTACTAATAGATAAAAGATTTTTTAAAATGTTTTGCCAATCCGACTAAAGTTCGTTACAGCCTTTTCATATTGCCTTTATACAGTTATACAAAATAGACACATCAAGTATCTATTACTTTATAAATACATGCAATAGCATTGTAGAAAAGGCAAGGTAATATGCATATATTTTAATTCGGGAATGCCGGGAGCATATCATTTAGAATTGCTGCAGAGGTTCCAATAATGAAGTTGAGGCCAAATTAAAGAATAGTTCTTCCAATAAGCAATAATGTAAGTATTTCTAAATGTCATCAAAGAAAAGAATTGTGCAATAAGATGTTATTTTCTTATATATTAGTGTTGATTCTTAATGCTGGAACCGTTTTCGTTGTGTAAAATGCAATAATGTAAAGGATACCGTAGAATGATTCTTCAAGTGTTATCGAATAATGAGTTTTAATAAAGAATATGAAAGATAAATTGATTCGTTTGTTGATAATTTTTGTGCATGCATGCTGATATTATACACACGTGCTTTGTTTGACACTTACAGAGCATATTGAATGTCACGGGCATAGAAAATACGAATGGTGAGGATCATCACTGTAGTTTTGTCCACGTACGACAGGCCGATGAAATACGAATGGTGAGGATCATCACTGTAGTTTTGTCCACGTACGACAGGCTGATTAAATACGAATGGTGAGGATCATCACTGTAGTTTTGTCCACGTACGACAGGCTGATCAAATACGAATGGTGAGGATCATCACTAGTTTTGTCCACGTACGGCAGGCCGATCAAATACGATTGGTGAGGATCATCACTGCAGTTTTGTCCACGTACGACAGGCCGATCAAATACGAATGGTGAGGATCATCACTGTAGTTTTGTCCACGTACGACAGGCCGATCGAATACGAATGGTGAGGATCATCACTGTAGTTTTGTCCACGTGCGACAGGCTGATCAAATACGAATGGTGAGGATCATCACTAGTTTTGTCCACGTACGACAGGCCGATCAAATACGATTGGTGAGGATCATCACTGCAGTTTTGTCCACGTACGGCAGGCCGATCAAATACGAATGGTGAGGATCATCACTGTAGTTTTGTTCATGTGAGGCAGGCCGATCAAATACGAATGATGAAGATCATCACTGTAGTTTTGTCGACGTACGGCAGGCCGATCAAATACGAATGGTGAGGATCATCACTGTAGTTTTGTCCACGTACGGCAGGCCGATCAAATACGAATGGTGAGGATCATCACTTTGTATTTTGGGCGATCACTAATGTTGCCTCTTAGCTGGATTAGGTGTCCTTGGTAATAATTAATGGAAGAACAGCTGATGGAATAATATGGTGCGTCAGAACATTTAAACAGCAGTTGCACACATAATTAATTTGGCAGCGCTGTAGAACAGATTTTACAGGATTAGTCCACCTCGGATGGTTAAGTCCAAGAAGGCAAACAGAAAAGTAGTGTAGCCACGGGGGAATAGTGGGTCCCCCACAGAAATAACGTTATCAAGGTTCCGAGGATCCCCACTTTGTGGACGTTGACATTAAAAGTCAAGGTTCCCCCCCCCCTCTCCCATGACACAAACCAAACACATGTGTTTTGGAGGTCACTAACCAAACACATGCGTTTTGGAAGTTAGCTATACGCCACTGCATATATAAAACCAACACATAAAGATAGAGCTCGAGGTCCGTCACATCTTGCATAAACATTTGCATCTATCAAAATTGATCAAATCTGTCAAATTGATGTCTTATCAGACTTTCCGTCACTTTTAAATATATTGTGGTCGTATATACCTTAAACTGCTCTCAAACATACAACTTTCAGTCTGTTGTTTACTTTTTAAGCATCAAACTAGTGTAAATGCCTCTTGATTGGTGCTCAGCATAAGGGATCGGAGTAGGCATCAGCTTTCAGTTTATGCCTGAAGTTTGCATTGTAAAGCGCTTTAAATATGCATACTTGCGTATAGAAGTGCTACATAAATACAAAGTGTTGAAAACCAAGTGTTTAGACACACCTAAAAATAAGCTCCTAGGCAATCTGTGGCGTCTCTATTCACTTTCCAGGGGCCAAAAAATCTGATTCATGACTTATCTTCTTCCAACAATTACAAATAAATGATCTGTCATGTCCCGAATTATGATTTTCCATATATTCTGGATGTGATTTTGCAATAAAACAAATGTCGAACATATATGAAAGACTTATATGTTGTGTTTCCCAGTCATTTCGAAATTGCGCCATCTATAGGAGTGCACCATCGGTTATTTCACTTGTAACTAATTCAATACTAATTAATTTATATCTAAACCAGTATGTATCACTGTCACTTATAAACATCAATTGTCATCCTCAGTTGAAGTATCGAAATATATTTAACACGAGAGTAAATAAAAGGGTTGGGTATTAACATCACCATAAACGAAAATTAAAGACGTCTAGAGGTAAATCAACGAATTAAAAAAATGTATTGCTGAACCCTAATCCCAATCAACATTAGTAGGTGCCGGACATCTCCGCTTGCTTATCAGTTTATGGTTTTGAAGAATTGTATGTATAAGGTAATTTTCTTATGAGCCATATGCATGTCGCCTTTGTCAGCTAGGCCTCAATTAAATGAGTTATGTAATATGTCCATCAATCATTCAATGATGTTCAGTTAATTGTCATATGTAAGTTGGTAACTGAAATCATATATATCAACAGGTCAATGTGTGTGGACAAAAGCTAATGAGGTCATAATGCATTGCTACCTCTAGTATAAAACATAAGAAACACGTTTTTGAAACATCGGCAACAGTGGCGTAGCAAGAAGGCGGACTCCCCCCCCCCCCCCCTCCCCCATCCCACCACCACCAATATATCAATCCGTCGGTTCATATTTTCATCCGTCGGTTCATATTTTCATCCGTCGGTTCAGATTGGTGCCGTCGGTTCAACAAGCTTTGACATTCCAGGTGCTTATTATGTTTTTAGATTTCAAAAGGACACTTTCTCAGAAAAAGATTCTTTGATAAAATATGTTAAACATTCGTGCGATTTTGAATTTAAATTCATGAACTAAGACACAGAGAGATAGAGGGGGAAGAGAGGGGAAGAGAGAGATATAGAGGGGAGAGAGAGAGAGGAAAGAGAGAGGGGGAGAGAAAGGGGGCGAGAGAGAGAGAAGGGGAAGGAGAGAGAGCGGGAGGGGGTGTCGGAGTATACGTGATACAGAACAGGCTCATTTCAAAAGTTTGACAACATTTACACAAGTTTGTAGTAAATTATTCAAAGCCTTTTTTTTTTTTATTGACAACCCATATTTTTCAAAGAGTGACGATAAACTTGACCATGTACAAACGTAAACAAGAAAGCATATTTCCACATACCTTTTTATGATTTTGTTTTGTATATAGTGTATCATGTATAGCTCTCTTTGACATGAATTTTGAATTGTATAATACGCCTTTTTACTATGCGTTGTGACATACGTTTTTGCCCTTGAAATGTCTATTTTGCGAGCGCTTTCAGGGACTTCGCTTCCTGAAACTCTATCGGGGCTTCGCCCCTAAAGCCCACCAGGGGCATTAAGCGGGCGCATTGACCCCACGCCGACTAGTCCAGCGCTTTGCACTTTGTGTTTTGTATATACTGTATTATAGCTCTTTTTGACATGAATTTTGACTTTTATAATTACACCTTACTATGCGTTGTGACATACGTTTTAGCACTTGAAATGTCAATTTGGCGAGAGCTTCCAGGGAATTCGCCCCCTTGATCCCACCAGGGGCCTATAAGCGGGACCCTGGATCCCACGCCGACAAGTACGGCGTTTGCGCTTTGTATATTATACCTCTATTTGACATGAAGTTTGACTTGTATAATACACCTTACTATACGTTGTGAGATACTTTTTGGCCTTGAAATGTCAATATTGCGAAAGCTTCCAGAGGCTTCGCCCCTTGATCCAACCAGGGGCCTATAAGCGGGCCCTGGACGCCACGCCGGCAAGTACAGCGCTTTGCGTTTTGTATATGGTGTATTATTGCTCTATTTGACATGAATTTTGACTAATACACCTTACTATGCGTTGTGACATACTTTTTTTTTCCTTGAAATGTCAATATTGCAAGAGCTTCCTGGGTCCTCGCCCCCTGGAACTCTTTCGGGGCTTCGCCCTGGACCCCACAAGGGGCCCCTAAACCCACGCCGACAAGTACAGCGCTTTGCGTTTTGTATATGGTCAGATGGTGTATTATTGCTCTATTTGACATGAATTTCGACTAGTATAATACACCTTACTATGCGCTGTGACTTACTTTTTCCCCTTGAAATGTAAATATTGCGAGAGCTTCCTGGGTCTTCGTTCCCTGGAACTCTACC
This sequence comes from Chiridota heheva, assembly GCA_020152595.1. Lineage (NCBI taxonomy): Eukaryota > Metazoa > Echinodermata > Holothuroidea > Apodida > Chiridotidae > Chiridota > Chiridota heheva. Next base: position 8,681 of record JAIGNY010003806.1, read on the forward strand.
GGGGCTTCGCCCTGAACCCCACAAGGGGCCCCTGGACCCACGCCGACAAGTCCAGGGCTTTGCGCTTTGTATATGGTGTATTATAACTCTCTTGACATAAATATTGACTTGTATAATAACCTTACTATGCGTTGTGACATACTTTTTTGACCTTGAAATGTCAATTTTGCCAGAGCTTCTGGGGCTTCGCCCCTTGACCCCACCAGGGGCCTATAAGCGGGCCCTTGAACCCCTTAGCCGACAAGTCCAGCGTTTTGTGTTTTGTATATGGTGTATTATAGCTCTCTTGACATGAATTTTGACTTGTATAATACACCTTACTATGCGTTGTGACATACTTTTTGCCCTTGAAATGTCAATTTTGCGAGAACTTCCAGGGGCTTCGCCCCTTGACCCCACCAGGGACCTATAAGCTGCCCCCTGGACCGCACGCCGACAAGTACAGCGCTTTGCGCTTTGTGTTTTGTATATGGTGTAGTATAGCTCTCTTTCACATGAATTTTGACTTGTATGATACACCTTACTATACGTTGTGACATACTTTTTGCCCTTGAAATGTCAATTTTTCGAGAGCTTTTAGGGCTCAGCCACTTAACTCCACCAGGGCTTCGTCCCTGGACCCCACCAGGCTCCCTTTAGCGGGTCACTGGACCCCACGCCGACAAGTTGGTGTCACCTCAACTACGCCACTAAATATCGTCTCGCTTTAATTCAATCCCCTCCCCCCCCTCCCTTCCCCCTCCCCACACATATGAAAATCCTGGCTACGCCACTGATCTTCAATACACGCTGTCGGGACTTCGGCAATATACTGTTCAAACTTTGGTATGCAGTTCAGCAACACGTTATCAAAACTTGTAACGCTTGAGCAATACACTGCCAAAACTTCGATCACACACTGTCGTAATTTCGAGTACACTCTGGCGCAAATTAATTTCGACAACACGCTGTAAAATTCTGGCAAAATAGGCCTACTGTCGAAAATTCAACTACCCGTTGTGAAACTTTATCAAACTTAAATTTTACTTCATATGCCGTATGACCCATAATCCTCAATCGCAACTTCTTTTAGCGGTGCAACGAGAGGTAAATAGGGAGAGTAAATCGAGTCACGATCCATCATAACCTTACATGAAATTAGTTCCTCTATGACATTTCAAAAATACAATACCTTGCATAAGTTAGCGTCCTCTATTAATTTATATGGACTGATGAAGTTGATTAATAACAACCACAAAGACTTTTAATGAGATTGTTTGTACTTTCCGTAAATCTCTGCATGCTATTGTAATGGCAATAAATGTTTCCTCTTGATATACCTATCCTTTAATAGAATGGGAGGGGGACTTGTGAATGTCGCTCTTTCTTGCCTTAATTGATAGCCGTTTAATAATTCTAAACCTTTTCCTTCGAGCATTGTTTCTTGAGCTAAAACAATAAATCGTTTTTCCAACGAGCAAATAAGTCTCAATTCAACTCACGAGTAACAAACTCACGAGTAACAAACTGACAAAGTAGCTATAAGGGAGTTACAAAACCTCCGCTAAAAGCGCTAGGGAAAAAACCAAACCATACAATTGTATCCTGTGGAAACATATATATCAAACGTATGAATATCAAGGATGTACGAATATCTTTGTACTTAATAATACATTAATAATAACACCAAACAAAATAGTAATAATCAAACTTATAATTATTAATAACACATTAAGAATAATCAGAATAACAGAATAACTCATCACCTTCATATTTGTTTATTTGTTCGAGACCCGCGGGGTTAATTCTGTGTCATGTGGTTAACTAGTATTGATCACAGAGAAATGACGTACATGTGACACGTATTATAAAATATACATGCGGCCCTACACAATCCGCATAACTGAGCAGCTCTCATCATAAGACATGTATGCTGATTCCACCACAGCAGCTGCTGTCTTTTACCCAAATTAGCCGGCAGGGATGTTTAAACCACGTCATACAAATTTTGCCCTGTATACCTTTCTAAGAAGACGATCTAGTATGTCATATATCATGGTTGTCGTGAGTTTAAGATGACATATTCATGGTAATGCACCATTTGATATGCGTAATTATAGGCAGGATAAACAATTATATTTACGTTTTGACTCACATGGCAGCTTTACTTGATAATGACCATCCACTCTGGATGAGCATTATTTCACTTTTATTGAAAAGATGGAATCTCGTCTTAAGATAATTGCTTGACCTTCACCCATAAATCCGATACGCACCAGAACGTCACTTCCGCGGCGGTAATTGATTGGCTCGTTGGTGATTGTGGAAAATTTCGACCAATCAGAAAACGTCGGAGTGTAGTGTATTTTTAACTCCACGATATCTGGCACGATATCTGGCACGATATCTGGCACGATGTCTGGCACGATATCTGGCACGATATCTGGTCTTCAACGTCCATTGTTAGGCTTGGGATGCAAAGTTTGCATGGAGTCGCTGGATATTCTAAGTTATTTACCACTACTAGGAGGCACCTCATGGGCCGAACTTTAACACGATTCATTACGATCAACAGATCAAGTGGTCATGTAAACTATAGTATAAGGCCTATCTGTCAAATATTCCTACACTTATCAGCTTGTTGTCTTTTATGTGTAAAAATTAATTTGGTGAGTATTAATTTCTGGTGTTTAACCCATATATCTTAAAACTCTTCTCCTGGGAATATTTGATCCCAAAACGGCAAATTTGTTTCTCGTCACAGTAAGTAAAGACTCCCTAAACATCGGCGCATCTAATTTTTTCAGCAAAGAAACTTTTATCAGCTTAAGCTGTATACATCAGTCAAAATGAGATTTGTCAAAAAGAAATTAATTAAAATATCTTTCATTTGTATTGGCTTTGTGTGTGAGAAAGTCCGTTTGTATTGAAGTTCGTCCAAATTTCAGCTTCAAATGATCTCCCTATTTTAACCCGAAGCCTTGCAGAATGATAATATTTCAGGATCCGATAATGAAGAAATTCTTCGCGACAGTGAAAAGATGTGGTTTTGCCTCAGAGGATTTGGGAGACGCGATTGGTAAGATGTTTTGAGTCCTTCATACACTTGTCATTATATCAGACGTGGTTGTTACTGTAATGCTTTCTGGCCTTCGGTCCTTACGTGTAATATTTTTGTGGCATTGTGCCAAATAGGTCAATGGTTGAAAGCATCCTTTTCTTACAATTCTTCCTTAGGTAAAACCCTTTGAAAACACAGCTTAAAACCCCGTGCACTGATTTCAATATTCTTATTCTTTATATTCTATATAACTCAGTGGGAATATGGGTCGAAACTATGATGGATTCCCCCATAATTATTTGATGTATTTCTATTAAAAAAAAACAGTAAGTAGTATTTTTTTAGTCTCAGGTATATGACTACGTGGGAAAAAGCATGTTCTTAGAAAGTGCATAATTATGTTATTCCTCTTCTCAATAAATAAACAATAGCCTTTTTAACATTAAGTGGGGGAATACCCCCCCCCCTCTCCTATTTCTTTTGATTGCCCCCCAGTGTAAGCTTTTTACCCTGGGAAAATAGGGCGTATGAAATGAATATGATAAGATGATACATAGTAATAAAATTAAGATTGTTAACTCAACAGTCATCATACTCCGAAAATCAACTTAATTTTTTTTTTTTTTTTTGTGGATTTTTTTTTTTTTAGACAATTCCTTTATTTTGGGAAAATTGACTACAACTTTCTTTAATTTTCCTTCATTTTAGGGAAACTTGCTTCAATTCCGGAAAGTTTCCTTCCTTTTGAGAAATTTCCTTCATTTTGGGGAACTTTTTTTCAATTTCGTGAAGCTTTCTTCAATTTTCGCGAAGTTTTCATCAATTTTCAAGAAATTTCCTACATTATACAAACTGTACTCAAAATAACAAAACAAAAAATGTTTGCGAACGACATTATCTGCGATAAATTAGTACTGCCCATTTTGCAGGAGGTGGAAACCAGTGCCTTTCCCTGTTGAACTTCAAATAAGGTAATAATAATAATAATGAATACTTGTTATGCGCCAGTATCTATCAAAAGTGATGCTCATGGCGCAACGACACAACAATTAATGCAAAACAATGTATAAAAGAAAGAAATAATAGTTAAGAATACTGCAAAATACATACATACAAGAACAAATATAAGCTTAAATTCAAGAGAATCAGAACACATGAGGAATGTCTTTAATCATGATTTAAGAGAATTGAGGGAAGGACTTAGTTTGATGTTGTCTGGAAGTCTGTTCCATAAAAAGGGGGCAGCAGAAGAAAATGAACGTTTACCCCTATTCTAGAAGTAGGTGGAATAGCTTATTGAAGTTTGAAATTAGCACGCATGAACTGGCGGGGAGACTTATATGGGATTAAAAGATCAGGAATATATGTGGGAGACAATGCATGAGCAGACTTATACACAAAAACAAGTATCTTAATGTAAGTCACATAGTCACATTATTGTGCGGGGATGACTATTTAAGAAATAAACTGCAATTGCAAGCCCATTGTTGAGTAATACCCGGTGTAAAAGTAAATTTTGGCCCCTTGGCCCTTATTTCTTAGTAAATTGAGGTTCCCCAGACAATTGAGCCGTAGCCATCCAGTATTTCCCCCTCCTCCCTCCTTTCCTCCGAAACCGGTCCACTAGGAAATTTAGGCGACCGGCCCTTCTTTCCTAGGAAATTTGGAAACAACCACTTGTTCGCAATTTGCAAGAAAAAAAGAAAGCCTTCTTCTCCCTTCAGGGTAAATCTCACTGCCGTTTTGCGTAAAGCACGCATTTTTTCTTTAGTGTATTCCGATGGGTACTGCCCAGGTCGAAGAAAAGATTACATTTCTTTTTCACCGGAGAGCTTACTGGAAGCCATTTTCTGTTCGTGGGCCAATTCTACGAGTACAACGGCGCTGTATCCCGCACATAAATATTACTAACTTCGGCTTTAGCTTATCACTTCAGTACAAACAATTATTTGAAGGAACCGTTACAGACACACCAGTAAATTTTTTAGTAGAATTAGTCCGGAGGGGACCAAATTAACTAGACATTCCTGAGGAAATAAGGACCGGGGGCCCAAATTTACGGGGTGTAAAATTTACTATCCCACCGGCAAGCCCAAATAATTTGAAGAATAAAGGGTGAGGCAAAGCCGAGCCCTTTGTAGTTTAAATTATTTGGGCGAGCCGGTTATTACCAACAATGGGCAATCAAGAGAAGCCTATATCCATTCTATCACCAATTTGAATATAAAAAAAAATTGAAAAAATGAAGAAAATCTGATCAAATTCAGATGAAGAAAGCGAAATTGATACACAGTACCGCACATGCATCAATCCAGCTTATTTGCATATGACGACACAGAGAGAATGTTGACGGTTTCTAATTCACCAATGTTTACTTTTGTCCAACGAACAAAACTTGATCTCGCAAATGACTCGCGAATTCATCAATTTAGAAATGTAATGTAAGTATTTTGCAATATAAAAGCAATATTTCAGAAGAAACACATTCTGGTTTATCCCTAAAGGAAAATATCTTTGTTAACTTAGCGAGAAACAATACACATAGGTCAAAATTATGTGTCATGTCAGTACACAATCGTACCGTGCCGAAGAACAGCTGTAAACATGTACTGCATGTACATAGCAAAACATCAGTGCAGTTGATGATCGGTTTGGCTGAAGCACACGGCCGTGTCCCGTCAAAGTGCGAAGAATAATACTGGAAAATGGTAACTCTTTCAGGCCTAGTTGTTATTGGAACAGAAACTACCAGTTCAGTTCGAACCGCCGATCGGGGGACTCAATAAGTCCCCCGATTGGGAAACTCAAGCATGCTGACTGAGCTTACAGTGATATATGGAAGCTGCCATTTGTATTGTGAAGTTTCAGTCATAGACGCCTATCAGTCGTTTCATTGGAGGTTTGTAACAAAGTTTGCTTTGTTCGTGTTCAATTTTGCGAAAGTAAAACAACTTTGTCACTATCACGCAGTTATTGCTAAAAAAAATCACAAATCCCCAAGTTATTTCTCACAATTTTAGACAACCTTGTTAAAGCGCGACTGCCTAACGGCAACACATAATAAGAGTTTATCACTTTTCTTCAACTTTCTCGAAAACCGCACGGTGAATTTTAAAAGCGCACGGCGAATTTTAAAAGCGCACGGTGAAAAGATAATTCATATTACCATTATTTCAAATCGTGAATACAAATTTGAACCCTTCGCAGTGGTTGAGTTCTCCGCGCTACAAATGTGTCTGATTCTTGTTATTCCTTACAAACTTTGATTTTGGATAGATGCATTGTGGGATACTTCTGTAAAGGATCCCCCGATTGGGAGAACAAAACTGTTCCCCCGATCGGGGGTACGAACCGGGCTGACTACTGTCATTTAATATTCTCTAATTCATCAGAATAGGAAGGTTTGAACAGTTTTGAAGTTGTTGAACATAGCGTTATACTAACTTATATGCTGAGAGCCGAAACTTCTGTACAAAAAATCGTGATGCATTTATGGACGCCATACTTGTTCCAGCATGGTCAACTATGCGAGGCCGGTGGACAGTGCATGCGTAACGGGAAGAGTGACTGAGTGACAGCGTACCGGCTGGGCCAGGCGGAGAAAACGACAAGATACGATAGAGAGCGAGTTTTTAAAATATTTTCCATTCCACTGAAAATTGCTGTTTTAACATTTCCGTTTAGATTAAATGGCGTTGTGCAGACATTAAAACCAGCCAAGTTTCTTTTTAAGATTTTTTATTTTTTAAGAGGACGGGAACCATTATTATTAAGAACAAAAGTTATAATTTACAGAATTAACGTTGAATCATTTTGTCACTATCATTAGGCCTACCACTTGCGTTGTTCAGTTCTGCGAGATAATTTTAAATTAGATTGGCATAACTTTCAGACATTGTCATGATTTAACCATAGGATAAGTCTGTCAGTATACATGGGTTCTGGCGTATGTATGAAGAATGATTTTGGGCCAAATCTCGAACATGGTATCGCTGGTCCTAACAAATTTCGATGTAGGCCTAGGCCAAGGCTAACGTTAGACGTACTGTACTCTGGGGATGTTTCCACCATAGGCGGCGGGCGTAGGTCTACTACTAGGACTAGGTTAAAAGTCAATTTAGACAAAAATGGGCTTATTTTAAAATCCCTTCAGAAAATTCTTGAAAGATATCCCAATTGAATTACGAAGGGAGACTGAGCAGTCACAAACATTGCTCATCTTAGCTTAGAACTACACCGACTATAAATTTTCTCCTGAAGTTAACTAGTTGAAATTAACTAGATTTACCCTACAACTTTAACAGCATGCCCTGTCCCTGTCTAAAACTTAAATGTTATGTATGTTTTAAGAATTTTTTTAAAAGTAACGTGAAAAAATAATAACAAGAAAAAGAAACATTAGCATTAAGACCTACCGCAGTTACTATATAGCTCAGAGTAACCCATTTACATCAATTTATCGATAATCAAGCACAATATGCGTAGTTTACGTACGTAGTTTTCCCGCACTGTGCCTCCCAATTTGCCAGCGATTGTAAAGTTCTTGGATGGTAAACAAGTTTTGGATTAGATTTAGACGCTATTCTCGAGGTCGGAGAGACGTAGCTGTGTACGTGCTCAGTGCGGTTTTGTTGAGTTGAGAAGGGAAACTTGATCATTGCGGTCAATAAGATATTTTGTTATGAATACTTGTGTCGCCTTAGCCTTAGCCAGTCAGCGAAAATTAATGGTACTCACATATGTTGGAAAGTATTATCTAATACAAAACATTTGTGAATAAAAAATAAATTATGTTCAGGATTTGTTGAAAAATGACAAAAAATAGGTTTTCCTCCCATTGACTGCAATGATAACTGACTGTTAGTTTTCCCCTTTCACTGAAGTTTGAGATCGTCAAAAAAGCAATGTTACGTCGCCGTGCACCACTACATTCCCGGATGTCCGACCTCCAGAATAGCCATACATGACGGCAAATACTCGGTTAGACATCAACATATGCATCTAACGGTGGAAACCGCTACATTGACCCATCAAAGTCGCGTCGCAGAATATTTGCGACGCACTCTCGTATTGCGAACAGTTTCCAAGAAATTTGTACTTTTTTTACCTCATTCATTTTAACCTGCAAAAGTTAAGCTACATAACTAAAAAGCTTCTTATATGTAACTCCTTGGGCACATACAATTGAATTAAAAAACTACACACTAAAACCCGTAAAAAGAAGAAGCGTTTTGGATTAGGCCTACTATATATTCGGAATGAAATCGGCAAGATAGAGTATAAATTAATTATCTTTTCTTTGAAGTTTCCATTTTCCCCCTTTGTCCTGTAAAAAGTCAGCGCGCAAATACGTACAGCAGGCCAGAGGCAGACTGGGGGTTAAAATTTCATCGGTCAAGGTGCTCCAACGTTGCGTTATGACGGACTGAACTGGGGAGTCTAAGCCCTCCCCCTCCCGCGTGGGCCGCCCGGCGGTTTGTCCACGCTTTGTGAGGCATATTAGACAATATTCAAAGAGGGGGCGACACTAGGGTGGGGCATCTATCATTGACCGATTGACCAACTAGCCTGTCTGCTCCTGAACATCAAACCAAGTTAAATACAATGGTTAATGAAAGTGAAAGTGCGAAAATTATAAGTTTATATCTCGGTGACAAGCGAGTGGGCCGTTCGATACGCAACACTTGAAGGAAGTATCATCGTTTTCATTTGTTTGCTGTGTTATGCATGCAGTTCGATGTGTTAACACAAGAATGTACGAAGATATCCGTGATTAATGGAACTTAGAATCTCAAAAAAAGAATTGGTAATATAATGTTTTGTTAACTCTGTGAGGTAAAATTGAATCATGAACATGATTCTTCCATTCTTGAAATGGTTCCGCAGTGAAATATAAGAAGGAAAAATTCTTTACAGATATTCCGAAATTGGTTTTCTTTTCTTTTTGTCATAAAGGATCAATATACACTGCAAAATCAAAGCGTATATATACCATTTGTACTACGCTATGTGCGAGCGTATGATCACAAATGTGTTACGATCATATTTAATACCAAATGAAAATCGTGAAACGTATCTCAAAAATTCTGTTGACTGAGACTGAACAATAATAAAACCTCGATTGCAATTTTATTCAACAATAAAGACTAGGATTAATTAAGACTAGGACTTGTTTCCCAGTTGTAAAAAGGACGCATTTTGACCCTATGCAATTGTCACTGACGGAATAGTATTGTACGCCACCTGGCCACTGAAATCGTGAACGGGTGAGAAGATCGTGGTAAACACGCTGGCCCCAATTTTCCTTCCAAAATCGCGTAACATAAACCAGGACCCTTCGTAAAACAACAGGAAACTTTTTGAGTCCGTCCATTGATCCGTGTCTGCATTGCAGTTCTAATTTATTACATACCCTAAATACTCCGATACTTTCTCTCAAAAATGTCCTTATCTTTAGAAGTTCCTTCTAGATTAAACGTTCTTCAGAAATACTGCTTCATCAACAAAACAGGTATCCATTATTAATCCATTTGATAAAAGATAACTGCAGTGCCATGTGGCCTTATAAAAATCATGCCGCGCACAGACGCGGCCGCTTTGGCACGTGCGTCCAGTTCGCTGGTGTAATATTTATTAGTACGCGTATCGGTGTTGTGCACCGGAACCTGTCAAAAAAAAAAAAAAAAAAAAGGCCCAAGAGCGTACGGTTGAACTGAAAGGAGTGTACAATCAGAGAGCGTGACGTCATTCACCCTATACTTTGTAAATGAAATATAGGCCGAATGACGTCACAGTCTCTGGTACAATATTGGCTTACATTTGTACCCATTTTTAATCATTTCAGGGTTACCGGCATGTTTTGATTACTTACAAGATTAACATGAGAAGTTAATTATATATTTTAATGTGCCGTAAGTATAGTAATTACAGCGTAACCGGTGACGTAAATAGACGGTGTAGTCGCGATTTTAGGACCGAGGCGATATTCACCTTAAAACAGATAGGACGGAGTCTCACTCTCTATTGCATGTATGTTATCTCACTATGCACTGCTAGACTAGTTACAACGACAGTACTGTGTAGCCTGTAGGTACGTGCAATTCAATTGTGTTGTAAACGCTTTGGCCCTAATGTTACCAATAAGATTAATGATTCTAGAAAAAAAGTCAAGCAGGCAGTGGCACGTTTCATTCCTAGTCATATACTTGTTTGGTGCAAGTACTGAACAATTATAGCCTGTTAAAGTTGTATTAGTATGAACTTCTTAGGCCTAACTTTTAAATTTTCACATTTTGCTCCTTTTTTAATGTTGTTATTGCATTACATTCTATTTTAAGCTGTGCACATTGGACTATGTTGTTGCTCAATTCAAATCTGGCATAATCAGCTTGTCAGCAAGAAGTATGTTCCTGCTGAAACTGAAATTGAGTATCTTCGGCATAATTTATTTTTGTGCGTATAATTATTATTGAAGGGTTAATCCGTGGTTGCCATGGTTAATGTAGGACTTTAATACCGGTACCCCACTTTAGAAACTGTCAATCTAATGAATAAGCAACTGCCCGGTTATTGACTGGGAGTGCTGTCATTGGTCATTTATTTCAGCTACTGTCCATTCGTTGAGTAATAACCGGACAGTATGATTATGCAAATAAGGCCTGTCAGCCAATCAGGTACTTGAAATTAATAAGCGGACATTAGTGGCGATAGAATCACTTATAAATCCTCGTTTCATACGTTAATACTACAGTATCCGAGTTTAGCGGGCAATTTAATGACACATACAGTCAGGGGCGTAGGAAGAGTCAACTCTCAGGGGTTTTAGTTTATGATATATGGAATTTATAAGGCGCATTTTTTAGTTTAAAGAAATATTAAAATGCGCTCTACAACAAACAGACAAATTCTCCAGCCAACCAGCTGCGCACATGAACTTAGTACTTGAAAAGGAAAGTGAATGAATACCGCGTTTTCACGCTTCTCTTCTCGAATAGTGTTCAGAGAACCAAGCAGGGGTGACTCTCCTACCGTCGGGACCTATAGCTTAACGTCCCCTCCGAAAGACGGTGTGCTCCATTCAACCATTGCCACTTTTCTCAACAGCTGAATGAGGAGTAGAAGCTGCAGACGAAATGCTTCCGCTTTGATGTTCGGCGTCACTGTCTGCATAGCTGTGGAAAAACCGTGTTAAGCCGTTATACACCGAATGCGACGCGGCGAGCGATTTTTTAAACAAAATTGAATAAAACAAAGGAAAAGAAACATTTTTTCCCCCTTGTTTTTAGAGAAGGATCGTCATCGCATGGCTATTCAGATAGTAACTAAAAATTGATTGAAAGGGCATTTCTACGCCCATTAAAGCAAAATTCGCGTCGCGACAAAAAATCGCGCCCCACTAAAGCGAATTTCTAAAGAGTTTGAACAAAACAGCATTTCTAGCAAATTTTCCAGTATCATCAGACAAAGCCTCAATTGTAAACTTTATCGTGTGTAAGCAAAACGTCAAAGCATCTTATATTATTTGTTTCCTATATGATTATCTAAAATATCGCTCGCCGCGTCGCGTTCAGTGTGTATAACGGCCTTTAAATCTGACCGAAGCTTGAACCTGGACCTCCAGCATCTCAGCCGTGCGCTTTGCCAACTGTCACCAGACTGTGCTACCTATTCTCCTATCCATATTTTCCAGGTGACAAGTGGAAAAATTGCACTGGTAAATTAAGATTCCTTCAAAAGTTGCTCCTGAATGCCTGATTGGGAAATCCCTTTAGTCAATTCCGGGATATTTCCTTAATTTTCTGGAAAATTCAGGAAAATTTTGGCCAGTTTTCGGGAAATTTTGGCCAATTTCTGGAATTTTTGGCCAGTTTTCACAAAATTTAGGCCAAATTTCAGAAAAATTTACCAAAATATCAATTAATGTAACACATTTTTCAATTTTATGTGAATAATTTCCCAATTTTAAGAAAGCATGCAGCCAGGACGGTGAAATCCGCTGCTTCTTTCAGTGTTCTCTGCATACAGTAGGCCTAAATGACAACCAGTCGAGAAGTGTCATTTATTACTTATATATTCTGTCAAATATTTCCCATGAACTGATGGAAGGGTCTTCTGATTATGGCTGGTATTATTTAATCAACTCAATACGCATGTGATGGTAATACGAATACAAAATTGAATGTTAAAATTAATAAAAGTCATTTCTTATGAACAGATGAAAAAAAGTATCAAGTATTAGACCTGTGTTATTTTGTCCAAAGCTCGTTTAAAATCAGATAATCTGTTTAACATTCCTTAATACGCCAATTTTTATGTTATTCATACCGATATCAGAAACATCAAACTTTGGTTAACAAATATAAATCAATATCTATCAAACAATAAAGCGATATGATCAGAAATTTATGATTCCGATGAATCTTCTGAACATTTTGTTGCACACAATGCACAACATAAGTTTCTAATAAATTATAAAGTTGTTATATATTCATGAAGTCTTTTAGTTATCATACACTGCCATCAGTGGTATGATTATGGCGGTATGATGGTAAAAAAAATGTTTTTCATCTTCTTAATCTATGATTTAGTCTATATCATTGCATAGAGTAAACATGTAAACAGTACAACTCTTCTCTTTAAACAGTTAAATGCATCTGCCGTGATTGTCAGACTACTACTAAAAGGTATGCAAATCTTCCCCCACAATATTTACTCCCCCCCCCCCTTTTTTTTCCCCTGGCCATGCTGCTGACTGCGCTACGATGAAGACTGTCTTTGCCAAAGCTCAGAGTATTCTCCTCTCAAAATTGCTTTCACAAACTGACAAAGTTGCAAACTCCATAATGGTATAGGTCAGTCCATTAAATTTTAAAGAAAAACAAGTTATGTTATTTGTTCCTGGAACTCCTCACTTCTTGCACAGAGAGGTTTATGAAGAGGATGAATGGTACTTTTAGGAGAAACTAGCAAGACTTCCTATAATACACAGATTTCCCAAAGTATCAAATTACCTTTCATAATAGAGGCAGGGGACACAAATCAAGAAAAGACAAATACCTGCAAAAATGATGGTTTCCTACAACTTCAACATATACTGTTTAAAGTCTTCAAAACTCCGGAATTTTCCCCTTTTTTACAAGTGGTTGCTTATTCCTTCCCCAATATGTTAATCAAACTTTCTTCTTTTACAATAATAATAGAAACTCTGGTTTTTATATTCAGCAGATTAAAAATGATAAGACAAAGACTGTAAAATAGATCATCTTCCTATTGATCGTAATGATATGCTTCCTTAGTATATCCAGAGACTCTATTGTGTCATTTAAAAGAAAAGTAATCAATAAGTAGTCATTACTTGGTACTGTGGCCCAAGTTACAAAATCAGTGAATTGGCAGCAGTCTTGGGCATCTATAATGGCCAAAAAAGACCCTTTTTCGATTATAGAGGGCGCCCTTCATATCAAATTAATTTATTTTGTTAATTACTTCTTAACGTGCAAGAAATGTCGATGGAACTTTTTAGTTTATCAATAAGCAAGTTATTCCCTACCTATTGATGTATTTTTTTGCGTTGTCCCAAGAGGTGGACTACAAAACTCCAGATAGGAAAATAGTTTTGAGCATTGGCCCACAGTCTACATGTTAAATATCTTTCTAGAATCCTAGACGTCGCTGACTTTATAAATTGTGTGGAGATGATATATCCCATCTGCATGTTTTTCCCCCACTCTAGATTTCTTAAAAAGGCTATGAATTAAACAAAAATGACTCCAATAATTTAAAAAGAGACATTTAATCATCAAAGAAATACATACAAAAAGTCGCTGTAAACTAAACTTTTAGAGTAACTAACTGAAATTGAGAGAAAAGTTCTCGTTGAGCGGCTAACTGATCAGCCGATGCGTTTACTGTATGAATTTAGGCTCAGCATTTTCAATACAGATTCAGTACATTTTTTATATTGTTTTCTTCAAATTTAAAATCTGTTGATTGGTTTCAAGTTTACTGCCTGGATGAATATGTATACCAGCCCGGTGGTCTAATTGGCGCGGGGTAAGGGGAGGGGGGGGGGGCTGTAGGGGCTGTAAAATATAAGATTTACCGACGGCCTCAAAATTAACATTATCCCATTTTACGGGCCTTTCCGGCTGCATGCCTTATCCCATTTGGGAGGTAAAATTGATAAATCATTAATATGAAGTTGAAAAGATATGGTACAACTGAAAGAAATTTTTGAAAATTGACATAAACTTCCCAAAAATGGAGGAAATTTACTCAAAATTAAAGAAGATTGCCCTAAAATGAACGAAATTTTCTGAATATGAGGGATACTTTTCGGGGTAAACTGATACCTGAAAGGATTTCTCCTCGGTTATATATTTTCTTCCCGGTTGGTAGTTGGGAACATTTTAGGATAAAGTTGGTAAAAATGAAGGAAATGTGGTAAAATCATCGGAAATTTCGGTAAAATTTGGCAACATATCCCGATAATTACAATTTTTCGATTAGCAGCAACAATTAATGAAAAAAAAAGCGATTTGCGAGCTTTGTATAGCCTTAAGCATATGCGCACATCACGTGGGGGAAGGGGAGGGGGGGGGGAGGGGCAAGAAGCGATGATATGTTGGGATGCAAAAGTATAGCTTCGCCCATAAAAAGAAATATGAGTAGGCCCCATATATGAAAATTTGAATTAATGAAATTGAAGCAACAATTTTCAAACCAAAATCGGGTGTTGTGTTCACACAGAGAGAGGTCAAATTGTGCAGCTTCCGAGGCTACGCCCCTGGACCGCAGAATCTTTAAGTAGAATGTAATATATTTTTCTCATGGCTAAATGTTCTATTTTGGGCTGCACAGATACAGCCAGTGGCGGGAGTTGGGGAAATAAGTGTGACTTATTACACTGCAAATTCAAGTGTTCAAGAATGGAACACTATTTGAACACCAACACTGTAACAGATATATAACGCGTCTTGGTGTTCTACTTGTTGGCTGAACACTGATAAATAAACTTCTCTTCTGAACACCAAGCATCCAATTGCAAACACATAAACGCCGTTTTATTTTTGAACACGTTTACATGTATTTGACATGTAACAGAAACAGAACGCCATTTAGTATTCAAATTTGAACATTTAGTGTTCAGTGACCAGAGCTATAGTTGAGTGAGACATACATAACAGGTAAATTACTAATTAATCTTATCCTGAAATTATAGTATTTGTATTTTGTTATTGTATTGCATATAAATAAGCATCATTCAAAGTTATAAGCAGACGAAACGTGTAACAGATTGTGTTTAACATTATCAATTTCAACACTCACAATAGTCTAGCCTAACGTTATAGCATAACTTATAGGCCTAGCAATTAACCCTAAACATAACCCTAACGCAGGCTAGGCTTACTGTGATTGTGAAGTTAAAATTGAGAATGTTACTCACAATCTCTTCCCAGTTCAGTCTGCTTATAAAATTGAATGATATACAGGAGATTAATCGGTAATTTACTTGTCACGTATATCAGTATATGCAAAGCAAACTCCCGGTTTAAAAGTTTGAACAAAACGCTGAAGGGCTATTCTCTGGCTGTTCACACACGTAACGTAACATACAGAGAATGACCCCAGTGGACCCCTGGGGTATCCCACTAGGGAAATTCTCTGGCCCGTCACACACGCAACGTAACAAAGAATGGCCCTGAAACGTCACTGCACTGTCAACTCTGACGACTGTATGATGTAGTTGTTGTTGAGCTTAGAGAGTGCGCGTTTTGTTTTCGCGGCGCGACAATGCATCACCCGCACAGATATATACCAAGATGATAAATCCACGGAGTTGCTGACCTTATCGCCTCTGCCACATATAATCTTTAAAATGATCAAATGTTTTTCACGAAACATGACATAATATGGATATTTTATATCAATTATTTGACCTCTAACATTTGACCTTTAAATGACATGTGTCAGACGCAACACTACATCCCCTTCCACCAACCCAGCAACTAACATTGATTTGACCTCTAACCTTTAAGCGACGGGTTACATCTTCCCCGAGACACAATCTTTCATAATCCTTCCTCAACCCACCAAGTAACCACCCAATTGCACTTGCGATATTTGCATAACAGGCAACCAACGAAAATTTACCATTTCAAATCAATTATTTAACCTTTGACCTTTAAATGACCTGTCATAATTTGTGCGGTACATACCCTGCATCACTTTCCACCAAACCACCAAGTACCAACACAATATCACTTATGGTTATCCCAGGAAGCGCAACACATCATTTACCATTTCCAAATCAATTATTTTACCTCTGAACTTTGATTTTTAAATGACTTTTTTTATCATGTGTGAGACATAATCTTGCATCACCCTCCACCAACCCACTAAGTAACAAACTGGACACCAACCCATCAAGGATCAATAAAATAGCAACTACGTTTTTCCAACAAAATCCAGCACAAAATTTACCATTATTATTTTACTACTGACCTTGGACCTTGAAGTAAGATATCACATTATTTCTGAGACAACTGTACATCATCCTTCATCAACCCACAAAGTAACAACCCAATTGCACTTACGTTTTTTTTTTCCATAACGCGCGACCGACCAAAATTTACCATTTTAAGTTGACCTTTGACCTTTATATGACCTATCCCATTTTGTAAGGAACATCACCTACATCACCCTCCATCAAACCACCAAGTGCATGATGAATAACTCTGGCTATAAATTTTCAGCTCAATGCATCCAAACTCACCAGAGTACTTAAAACTCACTGATAAAAACATCCTTTTAAAAGTCCAAATGAATCCTCAACCCCACATTACCCGCATGTCTTGGCCCTGCAGTAACCAAATCCCTAATACCTGGCTCTTCGCAATAGCATCCATTCCATATAGATGATTGGTACTGATGCGTAAACCACTGAGTTATTAGTGATGGGTTTCTTAATTGCTTCCAGCAGAGTCTAAAAGTCATACCCGCCGAAATGGAGGTTCTTGCGGGCGAAAAAAACTGAACATTTGTAGCGAAGATTGGGCGTAATGTACACACCCAATATCACATACCATCTTAAGAAGCGCAACACAAAATTGACCATTTTTAAATTAATCATTTGACCTCTGACCTTCAAATGACATATCCCATTATGTGTGGGGCATAACCTTGCATTACCCTCCAACAACCCACCAATTAACAAACTATAGACCCCAACCCATCGAGGATCAATACAATAGCAACATTTTCCAACGAAATGCAGAACAAAATTTAATTTAAATACAATTGCCAAAGGCTTTAAATATCTAAGCAGTGGTTAAGGAATAAATCTAGATAATTACAGTATACCTTTTTTCTAAAAGCTTGACAAGTTTACTTATTTTTCCTGTAGGGTGAATGTCCATTTGCTGGACTTTGAATAAATAATTGTGCAAAACCTATCAATTTCATTCCCCTGGCTCTTCAAAGCACACAGCTTCTTGTAAATGTGTGTCATTCATGGTCAATGTCTTATGATCTACATGGCATAGGTCTACTTGTCGATGCTCACTTGAAACAAACCTAAAATAGAACACTTGTGCATGCAAGGAAAACCCGAAGTCACTGATACATTATTAAAGGAATAGTTTACTTTCCATATTACAATACAACCCATGGATTGTTAAATTGATAAGGAAAAATATATACTTGCCCAGAAGTATATACCAGTATATCTTCTTAGAGGAAAAAATGTGTTAGATTCTTGTGGTATTCACTTTTTGAATGTTTTTGTTATATATATTTTGTATTTACTGCATACAGGAAAATTAAGAATAATCAGCGAAAGATAACTTCATAATAGCTGTAAGTATATGAAAAAGTCACATACTGTCACACTCCTTGACTGAGCATACTAAATAAAAAGTCTGATCAGTTCATATACTGTAGCAACTTTATGCAAATGAACACAATAGTAAAGGCGGAGTTTAATTCATTAACAACATTTATTGTTACAACTTCTGTCATAACTATATGATTACAATCAACAACACTACAACTGTATTAAAAGAATCAGCATCATGAAATAAATATAGTGTCTTTTTTCATCTTCATGTCAAAACTTGCTCCACCTTGTTTCACCCTCATCTATTTCACTATCATATTCACCCTCTCATTTTGGATGATGTTATATGACACCACTTTAATGATCACTATTGTACTTTGGAGATGTTGCTAAACTGTGTTGCATTTCACACATCCCTCCTTGGCACTCCATGGCAAGATTGGACGTATGTGGTAACATCTTGCTCTGTTTGCTGTATGTCCATCATCCTGCTGCCTGCATAAACTTTGAATTCTAAACATAGTGTTAGTTGCAAGTAGTTTATTTATAAAATATACCTTTTCCACGTTTATAAATTATACATCAGTAGGCTTGATGTTGTATATCAAGGTGTGCTATTCAGATCAAACGCTGATCAAATCAAGCCTCATCCTGGATGGGGGAAGCATGGAGCTATTAATAGCTCCATGGGGGAAGCTATTACGTATTAAGACAAAATAGCTGCTACATTTAAAGGTCAGTTCTAATGTGGGTGCAAACAGAGGCAGTTTGATAATTAGCTTTTATGTAATGTTCCATAAATTACACAAGGTCCTGTATATAATTTTCCTTCGGGAGGTAAGTTTGGTGTTTCTGTGAAACTTGAATTTCATAAGATCACAAACTTTTTTGCAAATTCTGTCACAAAAATTAATGACACTTGACTAATATGTAAAGGATAAACAGTATAAAATAACAATGGTGATATCAGTATTTATATGATCTTCATTTCAGAACTACAAATTCACTAAAGAAATAGTTTCATCGTATTGCCCTTCACCATCTTATTTCTTATTTTTATTTCTGTCCTATGACCATATGGCTTTTTCAATGAGGGTCATGGGGGAAACTTTCCCAACCCCCCGGTGAAATTCTGTACGTAAAATGTAAATAGCGGAATATTCCAGTGTACAATATGTTGTACATCATATTAGGTAAATAAACTGTAATCAGTTTTCGAAAAATTTCTTTTAATTTTCGGATATTTTTCTTTAATTTTCGGGAAGTTTTGTTGAATTTCCATCATTTTCGCATAAATTTCTTCGATCTGCAGGCAATTGTTTTTAATTTTCCGGAAAATTTTGAGAAAAATCTTTCATTTTCTGGAAATGTTGGCAAATTTGGTTAAATAGGTACACAAATTTCCAATAATTGTACCAAAATTTCCATTTGACCAAAATTCCGAATAATCATCTTTCAGTTTTTTAATTTTATATTCATAGCATCCCAATTTTACCTCCCAACTGGGAAAAATGTTCATAATTGTGACACGTACAATTTTTGGAAATCTGCCCTCTTGCATCTCCAAAATCATACATCCATTTTTGGTAGGCTGTTGCAAGTAATACGATGAGCTCACAGCATCATTTCTCATGAACTTTCTTTATCATTATTTACGTATAAGTCTTCATGGAATATCTCATTATATAACTTTCATGGAATATCACTTTCATGGAATATCTGTTATAAGAGGCTAGACCTTTTGCTCTATTGTCATTAAATCTGTGGACCTTGGATAACGTCATCGCCTGTCTTGGTATTGGTATTTTGAGGGCGTTTAGTCATTGTCTTGGTTGAAGATTTTCCTAGATGTAGAATTTGCAAATCATGAGTGAGATGATTTTCCATGAAGTCTTATGACGTGCTTCTTTTTGTATTTAAACTAAAAAACTTCTTTATATTTGAATTACATAAATAAAGTAGAAAATTGTTAATGATAAGAATTTAGATGGAGATTAGAAACAGTTGCAATCGGTTAGATGGAGTCTGTCAGTTAGAGATAGCAAGAGAAAGTTATAGTCATAGTCAGAGTTGGTGTATAAACGAGTTTACAATATATTTTAGAAACTTTATTAATACTGTGCGTTCCGTCTCTCCTTTTTGGGCCTTGCGCTACATTCTTTATGTTCTTTCATTGATAATAACACTGGACGGAACACAAGGTAATGCCTATGTGACAATGTCTTGCTTCATCCTGCATCACAAGGAAAGATACAAATGATACATTGGTTAACTTTGATTTCTAAGATAGTGTAGTGCTAGTACAGTTACTACAGTTACTATTGTATACCTACATCAGCTTAACTCCATAAAGTTTGCTGGAAGTAGAGAGTGCTAGCTTGTAACTAATTCATTAAATTCATTTATTAAAAAACAATATTTTGAATAAAGTACATTCATAAAGATCTTTACTAACTTTGGACATCTTTAAATTCTTTACTAACTTAGGGCATGTTTGTGTTTACTGCACTTTTCTTTTGTGGTGGTGGTGTTTGGGATTTTTATGAGGTGACTCTGGCCTAGTACAAATCTTCATAATCGAACTTATTCGCTCTAAATCTCTGATTTAGAGTATGAACTCTGGCCCTTCTTCGCCTGTCATCTTGTTTATTCAATTGGGAATATGTAAATTTATTTAGGCATATACTAGGCAATGAGAATGAAAGTTTTAGTTTTGCGTCCACACATTTTTCAAAAATTACATGGCTTTTTTTCATTTTTCATGATTTATTTCTAGTATCATTATAAAGCTTCTACCACGATGTAATGATAATTTGCAAGACTAGAGTCAAGAGTGGATGCATGCATCGGAGGTTTCGATGTGTAAAGATTGAAGCTGTTGGCGGCAACTGCATATGGGCAGATGGGTACTATGTAAATAATGCGTAATTATACCCTTTTACCAGTTTACAGCTGTTTGATGATTTGGAACTTGAATTTTTGTGATAGAGATACTTTTTTTTCATAATAATGATTTTTTGTTTTTGATAGTGAACTTTTTCGGCGGGTTTTTATGGAGCAGTTTTTTTTTTGGAGCATGCGGGCGGTGGACACAAGTCTAAAACTTTCATTTTCATGGGCCCAAGTTTATCTAAGATATATTAAGATACAAATCACAATCATAAGTGACACTAATAAGGAGCATGGAGGTCATTGTAAGTTTGCAATTGTGTCCCATCCTGGATGGGAGGGAGTTACATATTAAAACAAAATGATGGTAGGTTTAAGAAAAAAATAACAACTAGGACTTGTCTGATTGGCGTCAACAAAAAGTAAACTAAGTTCAAAAGCATCTAACTCTTCAAACAATGTTTGTTTTGCACCGTCAGACTCATATGTAGTGGTGACACTAGCGCCGCTCAATTCACCGTTTGGGCTTGATACCTGTGTACAATACTTCAAAGTGTCGACGTTACACTGTTACAGAGACTGTTAATAATTTCAAACTATAATCGCCAATTTTTTGTGTATTGTTTTAGGCCTAGACACAAGCCCCAAATAATGACTTGAAGATGAAACCTCGTGGAATAGGTATACATTGCACACTGTGGTGTTTAGTAAGACAGTAAACGTCTCCACTCTCGATTCAATTTAAGCATATATTCGGGGCTTAATTTTCTCTCTGGCACTAAATATGGCTTAACCATAACAACCTTTTGTGTTTTTCTTAAATATTTCAGAAAAATGAGCTAAATAAAGAAAATTAGCAAAACATACTTGCTTTTACCATTCGCAAACTGTTGGTCTGATGGAGAAAAAGTTTGCTGAAGGTACGATGACTGAAAAAAGCCTTAATTATGTAATAAATTATCATGTGGGTTCTTATTCTGGCACAAAAAAACTTATTGTGGGTTCCAATGCGAGTGACGTCAGAGTTTTCGCCTCTGTTTGTCCGTTTGTCTGTTTGCCATCAAGATAAATATAATTTATATATATATATATATATATATATATATATATATATATATATATATATATATATATATATATAAATATATATATATATATTTATTTTATATATATATATAGATAGATATATTATATATATATTTATATATATATATATATATATATTATATATTATATATTATATATATAATATATATATAAATTTATATATAAATTATATATATATATATTTATATTATATATTTATATTATATATATATTATATATATATATATATATTATATATATTATATATATATATATATATATATATATATATATATATATATATATATATATATATATATATATATATATATGTATATATATTATATTGATAAGAACACATTGACGCATGGTGTTAATTAAAGAATGACGCTAGTTTAAGATAACAAACTAAATCTATAATCCTGATGAAAAACACACGCGTGCTTAATTTAAACACTTTTACGTAATGACATGAATGATATCAGCAAACAGAACACTGAAAAGACGCGTCATGCATCCGGTATATTTGTAGTGTACTTATTTTGATTATGTTTTACGACCTACGGCCGGTGTAAAAGTAAATTTTGCCGAAATTTACTATTACACCGGCCTCAACCTCCCTCCGGGGCTACTGGGCCATTTTAACAGCCTGCAGCCGGCTTCAACCTCCCTTCGGACAAAATCAAGACCGCGCCCAATTTAAACGTCTCCCATACGCCTATGGAGAAGTGGGAATTCCCTTTAGAAACCCAAAGGTCATTGCCGAATGCAAGGCAAAAATTCCCACATTTATGTAATTTTCACTTTCTTTGCCCTCCCGAAAAAAGTCTAACTTCGCCACTACTCAAATTTTCGCCCCCTCCCCCAACTCAGACATAGATCTGAGCCCCCTGGCGTTAGGACTGTAGGAATCATTTCGGTTTTAAGAACGCAAGTACGCACGCCGTTTATTAGTACAATACACATTGTTTTTTATATACCACGATATTGATGCAAGAAAAACTGAAATATCCTTGTGTATCGTATATTGCATACAGATTAAGTAAAAAGTTGAACTAACCAATTGGCAACTTGGCTCAAACAAATTGTCTTGTTTCGTGTTGTAAACTTTAGGTTTTACCGACCTGATAGATTTACCGACTGACACCCCCCCCCCCCTCCCCCTAAGTATTTACGCCCCTGAGCGGAATGGGTCAAAATGGATCAAAATGGGTCCAAACGGATCCACATGGAACAAACGGGTTCACAATGGATCCAAATGGTCCAACTTTGTTATGCAATTTTTCAAGTTTTACAATCAAAACCGAAGTCAACTTTCTTCATTTAAAGAACGATATCGAACTATGGATTAAAAAATACAATTTTTGTTAAATTGTTTGCACTTCGTGGAGGAAAAGAATGGTCCTGTCCCCCACAGTCCACACACATTGTAAGGAAATTTACGGCCCTGGTTACGCCTCTGTATCGTACATATATATTCTAAGTATAGAATATAAGCAACAATGTATATTTGAAAAGTGGACAGTTTTACAATATTTCTGCAGATCGAGAGAACATCAGGTTTGCATATCGTACGAGTGTATACCAGAAATGTTAATGGGTCAATAATTTGATTGCATACTGACATACCCCGCAACTTTGATCAATTTGTATTATGATTAGTGCGTATGAACCTAAACCTGTATTGACTTTCTCCCACTGTTTCCGCCAATCTTTTTGTTTCATTCTTTGAGGCAAAAAGCTCTGTTGTATCATTTTCTTAATGACTGAAAACGGTCAGAAACTTGTATGCCTTAGTCAGAATAGTCGAGTTGTTTAAACACTGCCATTTAACAAAGCATATTGAAAACAGTAACAGACCTATTTAAAGGAGCGTTTACTAAGTAAAAGGGGACGTATAACTACCTAAAAGGGACGTTCAAATTTTTTAACAGGTTCCGCACCCCCTCTACCAGACCCCGGGGCCTCAGTCCCCCGCACGTGGTGAGTAACATTCTGCAGACATTGCATTCAGCATTACAGTGACCGCCGAGGGTGCACGGAGAGGCACTGGGTGCAAGATGAATTGGAGGATGCTTAACTACTGAAACTGAGTTGCGGAACCTGGCATCATCCTGACCATCTGACCATGTGCATGCCAACAAATTGAAAATGTTGCCAAAGATTTATATGCGGAATGGTAATGGTTTGCTGGCAATGTGCACCCTGGCTTCCTGTGTCGGCGGCACACCCCAAGATTATTGGTTATTGATTCATTATTGATATCAAGAATGTCTACTATAACAGAAAATAACACACGAGACGATCACTGTTCTACCATATTTAATTTCTTTACCTTGTTTTGTCCATATAGCAAAAAAGCTTATTGCAACGTTTACCATTAGTGATATAAGCTTCATAATTCATAGTGTCAAATTCTTACGAAAATAAATAAATAAACAATCTGATCATTTGCAATGCAAAAATTGGCAATACAATAAATATGGGCATTTGAAAGCGTAATATCAATTCCGGTTATAACCTGTTAACCCTTTCTCTTAATATAAGAATTAAAGAAGATTGACAGAGAAAAAAACATCAGCTATTTATGAAAAGGTTGAGCGTGTTATTGCGATATGGTCATTTATAAAATATTTGGATAAGAAGGGGCCTTATTGACCATCAAGTTCGTTAAATTGAGCAGAACCGTGGATTACTTATAACCAAATGATAAGTTAAGTCAGGATATCCTTTTGGCTAGACACCTCTTGGCAGTCCTTTGCAGTGCCGTCGGAAGGCATTTGATGCTGGAGGAGAAGTGAGGGGGCTTTTCTGAAAGTTTATAGCGCGTCAGTCCTATTCGAGCGCAAAGCGCGAGGTTTCCGGCGTAAGGTCTAGGGTCCAAAGGCGAAGCCTCGGTAGAGATCCAGTGGGCGGAGCCCCGGAAGCAGGTGCATTTTAAACCTTTTGTCATGTTTGTGGGTCTAAAATTATCTCATTTAAACCGAATTGGGAGTACAGTGAGACAGGTAGATAGAGGTTTTTTTAAAGAAATTTTCACTGGTCACGGGGTTTATTGACAGATTGGTTTGGAGGAGGAGCAGAGGCGGGGCAGCGGAGGCAGTTTCCTAATTCGAAAGGATTTCATCTTCCCGGTTGCCAGGTTGCATGCACCCGGTGATTGGGAATTTTGGTAAAATTTGGCAACATTTCTCAAATGTTGAAGAAAATTTCCAGAAAATTAAAGAAAAGTTTCCGAAATTTAGCAAACTTTCTCGATAATTAGAGCAAATTTCCTAAAAATCGAAAAAACTGCCCGAATAATGAAAGAAATATCTCGAAAATGGAAGAAAATGTTCCGAAATTTGAAGAAAATCGCCCGAAAATGAAGAAAACTTTTTCGAAAATTGAAGAATATTTTCCAAAAATTGGAAAAAAAATGCCAAAGAAAATTACCCGGAAACTTTGAATGATAAAAAGTTTCATGCAAAGTGAAGGAAATTTCTCGAACATTGAAGAGTATTTTCCGAAAACTGGAGATCGAAAAACTGCCCAAAGACAGGAAAAAGAAGGAAATTTCCCGGAAATGGAGAAATATTCAAGATTTGTTTATTTTATAAGTTGAGAGGCTTGTATTACTTTTTAAGTTTCTTCTTCAGCTGTACAGAAAGAATATCGAGGCAGCTATAGCTGGATATAAAGGCAGTCTTGAACTATCCAAAAGAAAAAAGAAAAAAAATCTCTTTCAATTTTCACAAAATTTCCTTTATTATCGTGAAATTTGTTTACATTTTTGTGAAATTTCCTTCATTTTCGTGCCAATTGCTTTAATTTTCGGAAAATTTATATCAATTTTTTCATTTTCGTGAATATGCCACAATTTTCAAGACGTTCTCTTCAATTTTCGGGAAATGTCTTTTATTTTCGTAAAATTTCCTCATTTACATAATAATTGCTTTAATTTTTGTGCAGCTTCGTTCATTTTAGGAATTTTTTCTTATTATATTGTAAAGTTGTTTTCAATTTTCGTGAAATTCCCGTAAAATTTTCTTCACTTTCGTGAAATTTTCGAGAAGTTTCCTTGCATTTTTGGAAATGTTCTTCAATTTTTGAGAAATTTTCTTTATTTTTGGGAATGTTGCCAAATTTTACCAATATTTCCAATATTTTAGTATAATATTTGTTCTTTTATTTGCAATGACGAAAGGCGAAAATATGGCATCATTTTTTTTATTACAGGATCTGCAAATTATTGTGGGCTGAAGCGACCCCCCTTCCCCCCTCACCTCTCCTTAACCCTCCCGCTTCTGACGGCACTGTTTTGTTATACATTTGAAGTGTTGAAAACCATACAAACAAAGAATACATATATATAGACACCAGAACACAGTCTCATAAAGATCATGACTTTTTACCTGGTAGACCAGAATTACCCCGACCTGCTGACTGGGTATCTGTAGGTACCAGTTGGTATACAGTTACCAGGCCTTTGTTAAAAATGTATGTACAGCTGCCGTGCCCCAAGTGCAAAGAACAGAAGAATGCAAATAAGATACATCATCCAAGACGGTTGTTTTCAAATCGGATTGTGAATCCATATGCCCTAAATCAGTACATAATCAGATAATACGTACATAGTTACATTTTTGCTGCTGTTTTTGCATTTTTCCTGCGTTTGATTTTGTTCCTATAGCTGTGTAAGCAAGGCAAGAAAGGAAGACACTTTATATAGCCACCCAACCCAGTGATGTGGTCATCGTCCAACTGTCCAAAAAGTGGGATTAAAGAGGGTAGGCCTACTCAGGGCCGTAATTCCCGGGGAACAGAAGGGACACGTTCCCCCCCCCCCCCCCTCCCTTACTATTCAGCAGAATTTTAAAAATTTAGTATATATTTTGGGGAAAGTTTGCCTCTTGTTTCTCCCACTTTGTATAGCCCTGGGCCTACTGGTGGTTATACACCCTGCACCCCTAAGTGTCAATACAACTGATCCCATCTTATTTGGTTATGCAAGACAAATAAAACCTATATACTCCTTCCGACAATGGCTATAGCAAATCGCGCCATCCTCACTATCACCAGTTCTTTGGACGAGTTGTGAGTAAAAGATTTAACAACTAAAAATCTAGAATTTTCATTAAAGCATTGGTAAAGATAAATTATCATACAAATTGAAGAATACTGAAATATTTACAAAAATGAACCCTTAAGGAAAATGGAATGTATAATTTTGAATATATTTTGTAAGGGAAATCCAGCAATTTGTTTTTGAAAATCATCGGAACTATGGATGGTGTCTACTACAGCTGACTAGGCCTATATGGTATATAAATGAGTAGTGCAGCATGTTGCGCTTTACCAAATATTGGGGTTGTAGGCCTATAATTAGAAATAGTTATATATACACAATTCATAATAGCATTTCTATAATATAATGAAATATTCAAGTATATGTGATGGATTTCCTTGCAGGATCAAGAAGGATCATATGTGAGATATAATGATGATGGATGATGAAAAGAGGGATCGCAGAGGATCCATCTATATAAGATGCAATAATGGAGGATCAAAACTGGAAAGCAGTAGAGTAATAATATCATGAACTATTCAATGATATCACAAACTTAAGGATATTAATACAGCAGTATAGCAAGTTATTAGTAAAGCGCCTTGCCATGCGATTGTCGTCTTTCAAATATAGAAGAAATGTGTTTGCTTAGGGTTTGTAGGAAATTCCCGGTCACTATTTCTCCAGCGGTTTGGTCCATACCCGTGTG
This sequence comes from Chiridota heheva, assembly GCA_020152595.1. NCBI lineage: Eukaryota > Metazoa > Echinodermata > Holothuroidea > Apodida > Chiridotidae > Chiridota > Chiridota heheva. The sequence continues at coordinate 36,288 of JAIGNY010003806.1, forward strand.
TTGCCTAACGTTATATATTATAAAGCTATATGTTTCTATTCAAATGTGATATTTCAAGTGTAAGTAAAACTTTTACATAATACATTAAAAGTACCAATTTACTGTTCACTTTTAAACGTTTGTAAATTGTATGCTACTTTGCATATAGATTGACTATGTGAGTACAGGATAATATCCAGCAGGCCCGTAAGGAGATGGGGAGGGGGTCGTCCGAGCTAACGAGCCCCTTTTGATGAGAAAGTGCCCATCTAAAACTATAATAAGCACCCGAAATTCCAATGTTTGTTGCCTCTGCATACGAAAAACGAACCCGCCTTTCAAATTCCTGAACCCCTTTTTGTTGAGAAAGTGTCCTTTTTAAATATAATAATAATAATAATAATAATGATAATGAAAATAAAATAATAATAATAATTATAATAATAATAATAATAATGATAACAAAAATAATAACAATAATAACAATAACAATAATAATAATAATAATAATAATAATAATAATAATAATAATAATAATAATAATAATAATAATAATAATAATAATAATAATAATAATAACAATGTAATAATAATAATAATAATAATAATAATAATAATAATAATAATAATAATAATAATAATAATAATAATAATAATAATGATAATAATGATAATAATAATAATGTTAATAATAATAATAATAATAATAATAATAATAATAATAATAATAATAATAATAATAATAATAATAATAATAATGATAATAATGATAATAATAATAATAATAATAATAATAATAATAATAATAATAATAATAATAATAATAATAATAATAATAATAATAATAATAATAATAATAATAATAATAATAATAATAATAATAATAATAATAATAATAATAATAATAATAATAATAATAATAATAATAATAATAATAATAATAATAATAATGATAATGATAATGATAATAATAATAATGATAATAATAATAATAATAATAATAATAATAATAATAATAATAATAATAATAATAATAATAATAATAATAATAATAATAATAATAATAATGATGATAATAATAATGATAATAATAATAATAATAATAATAATAATAATAATAATAATAATAATAATAATAATAATAATAATAATAATAATAATAATAATAATAATAATAATAGCACCTGGAATTTCAAGATTTGTTGCCCTTAATAAAAAAAAAAACTATCCCCACCCGCCCCTCCCACACCCCCATCCCCCCATTCCCACCATATCTCCCATTCCCACCCCACCCTCCCACCCCCATTAATTTCCTGGCTACGGGCCTGTCCAGAGTGGTGTCACTTGACGCAGATTATAAACGCTATACAAAGTGCGTATGTTGGCAAGAATTCCACTTTTAGCAGTTTAGTGTATATATACATTATGCCTCCTTTCTTACAAAGCTATAAATCTAAGGCTCTAAAAATTATGTTCTATGAATATGTGCGCATAACATGCGGACATGTGCGTCATCAGGTTACATTATATTGGAATGGCCAAGATACACTGGTATATGCTTTTTCTATAAATAGTTCATTCCGAATTTAAAACTCATAATGCTAAATTGATATATACGCTAATTTCTTATTTGGCATGAAATGTAATCAATCCCCCATGGTGACATTCATCCATGTATTGATGAAACAATCATTTGCATAATCTGCTCTGAGTATGTGTACTGAAAATACAAATGAATCACATGATATCAAAAAGCCAAAATGTTAGATACATTGGAAAATAATACCAACAATGCACCACAAACTCGCCGCTGCCAATTGAGAAATTAAAACGATAACTGAATAAGCAGCCAATACAACAATCATGCCATGTGATAAAATAGCACTTGGAGAGAAGGCATGCGGGAATGGGCAGTTAACAACCCTTCAAAAATGAAACAGATGAAGACGTCCTGCACAGTTCCCTGCAGGGTAGAATATTCTTGGAAAGCAACGGAACACCAGCGCACTTTACTTCTTTTTTGTTGCACGATCAACTTTCACGTGACTTGATTCCAAGAGGCAGCCATCCACTTTGCACTTTACCAAATTATGTAGACCCATGCATACACACTAAAATATCAACACAATTATTTGTAACCTTCGATGACGATGCTTTGCTTAAAAATTTAAAATAGTCAGGGTCACTCTATCCATGCTTCAACCTGTTATACGTTCTTTAGCATATTTTTCAGGATTTCCAAGGGAATACTTTTTTTCTTCTGTTTTTATTTTAATTTTAGGTAGTGCCTATTTTCAGATATTGGCTGAGATATCTTTAAGCACTAAATTGAGTTTCACGGACGTTTCCTTGGTAACATATTTGATGACGGCAACACTGAACATGCTGAATGAAAAGTCTGTTCACATATAATGAACTTTAAATCTTTAAAAGATTGACACGCTTTATTTTCTTCATTTTCATATTCTTTTTATCTTTTCTTTTTCATTGTTTTAAGCATTTGATTTGCTTTCATCAATGATTTTCTCATTACCGTTGCTCATGAACGTATACCTTCGAGCGTTTTCCATTAAATCTCTGGTTAATTTCTACCCAACAACAACGATGTTTGAAAACATTATGTCAATGTCTTCATAAACTGATAGACTGATTCACGTGCCATATTATGATATTACGGCATCCCGGAGGTAAAAAGGTCCAAAAATGTTGATAAAAGATCCAAATCTATTGCTAAAAGGTCTAAAATTATTGATGAATGGTCTATAATTTTTGCTAAAGGCCCAGATTTTGAGACAATGACTTTGATTTTTCATTTTTGTTTTTGCTTTTCAATCAATAAAACTTAGACTAAGACCGTTATTTTGACATAATTTTGGAGAACAAAATTACGCCATCAACAATTTGTTTCGTTCTACGAACCCCCTCTCTCAATTCAAAACTGCCAACAGACTAGATACAACCCTGATTTTGTATTTGAAAACATTTCCAAGGACCAGTAAATGCTTTCTTGATCTTATACGCGTCTGTGATATCATCACATGGCACACAGGCGTGGGAAGCTCCGCAAGTCTGGCGAATTGTAATCCCCAATCAAAATTACAAAAAATGGGTAATGAAGTACATACTTCATCTCCCAAATTTTGCTGTCAGCAAATAATCACTTATACTTATCTCTCTATCTACAGACCTAGCAGTCTTGCAGGTGATTTTCTATCTTTTGGCTAAAAACCACTGAAAACACAAAAGAAAAGGTAAAGCTAGAGCTTCGGGGACTTCTTCCAAAGGACTTCATGAAGTATGCTTCCCCCTCCCACGTTTTTAAAAGAAAAAAATCATGTTTTTTTCTGGAATCAAAATAAACAGTTCAGCAAAGATGAATTTATCACATAAATCTAGTATAAAACAAGCAAAAGGACACGTGATATGAAAGGGAAAAATATAGATGAATATAAGAAAAGCCATTATGGTCTCATTAATGTCAATGTCGTTTTAAAATTGACCAGACAAAATATTTGGACCTCTCACTACTTACAAGCTGGGTTAGCCGCCGCTAATCTGTTGGCACTGCCTTAAACATTTAACTTATCGTCGCATGATTGACACCATTTGGTCAAATAGAAAAGAGATGGTCAGGGTCATTTCGGAAAGCATTTGTTGCGGAATCAAAATGCCACTTTGCATAGCCAAAATCTAATAACGTTTATCTAAATGTATGCCATACACTGTTGATTTGCTAGTATTACATGTATATGAGCATGTAGATGCACCATTGGTTAAATTGCATTGAATTCTGTTCAAACCAAAAACATTCATCAAAATCGGGTAAATATTGACTATTTTACAGCGTTTTTAAATCTCAGACATCATTTTGCATATTTTATTCAAATTTTATAATGTAATACAAGTTGACCTTGACATAATCCTTTAAACAAAACAAAAAAATTGTTTCCTAATTCCGTGTAATGGTACAGCAAAATCTGACCGAAACTTTTTGAGCATTTACGATTCAAATTCTAGCAGGAATAGACCTTTCCGTCATTTTCAGTGGTGACTGAGCTTTAGGAAAGACTGAAAGAAATACATAAAGATTTTGAGCTGTCTGCCTTGTCATACATCACAAATTAAGTTTGATCAGCTTGATAACTCAAACCTTTACTAATAGTGCTTTTTCAAAATTCAAAAACTGATCCGCTCATATTTTACTGTTCTAATTGGCCTACTCATTTAACCAATATAGAAACTGTGATACTTCTGTTTAATAGACCATTAACTGTTTAAGGGTTCATGCACGTATGTCATTTCTTTACTGTCCCTTTGCCACGGCCCGGGATAATGGACATTTGAGCTTCTGGCGAGGCGATAGTCGAGTCCGTGTATTGAAGGTTAATTGTCCCAAGGAACAAGGACGAGAGGGAAAACTGTAAATCGATGAATCATGTTCATGCACATTGTTCATATTTATAATACGGTATTATTATCTTTATTATAAAAAAATATCGTCAAGCCTGAAGAGAGAAAAAAAATCTAAAACAGAATAAACCGCCGAAGATCACCTTAAGGGAATTTTTTTTTTTTTTTTTAATAAGAATACAATGATGGACAACGTGCAGTAGCTCAGTAGGTAAGGAGTCATGCTCGTATTCAAAAGGTACCGGGCTCGATTCCCGTCGTGAGCGCTGCATTGTGTCCTTGGGCAAGACACTTTACTTGCTTCAGTCCATTCAGCTGTAAAATGAGTACCAACGCTGATGGGGAGTTAATCTGCGATGGACTGAGGGGGTCATGTACTCTCATCCGCTTGCGCCATTGGAACCGGGGGATAAACACCGGCTCTATGAGCCTAATGGCTCGGATGGATTTTGCTATGGTGGGGTACACATTTGTTACGGGAAAATGTACAATGCAAATTAGGGGTGTTTCCCCTCTCGTCCATCCACATTGCAAAAAAAAAAAAAAAAACTTGGATGTACATGAATTAAGTACAACAAATAAATTGATTTTTGTTTGGCCATGCAAAGAAGTCGGATTTCAATCTTTTTTTCTGATGGGTGCCATGAGGGACTTGACCCCTGGTACCGTGACTTTTTTACTTTTTTGCAAATTAACGTCATTACTGCAGCCATCACTCTAACATTAATCACACACTTCGGTTATTCTCTTTATCATTGCAATTGCCACCACTGAATAAATTATATCCGTAAATAGCTTATCTAAATACACTATCTTACTTTAAAATTTAGCATTATATATCTAGAAAATAAATTGCATAGTATTGCAAATTTTAGTACAATAAAAGTAAAGCCTCTAAATCACCATTCAGCTCTTCTAACAATTAAAGCCACGTTTCAAAACTTATTTAAGATTATGATACTTTAAGTTTTACTTGAGACTGATTTTCAGTTCTTTAACTTGATAAGGTAATTATCTCCATTCACTTTTATTACAGCAGTAAGTATGAACCTCATTTACATATTACTTAAGTTTAACCACCTCTAGCAACCTACCCAAGATTTTGTCCGCTATCAGCACATCAGTGCTTGTCCAAACTTGGACAGGGCTCAGCTGGGGATCACTTGGAATCTAGACACTCACCCACAGAGAAATGAACCCTAGCTCCTTGTCACACACTTACATTTTAAATTTAGCCTGCGTTTGTCACGTAGCCTTCTTTGTCACCTAACCTCCTTTGTCACCAAGCCTTTTTTGGTATGTTTATCACATAGCCTCCCATTCGCCAGTTGATCCACATGCCACAAAGTCTCCGCATTTGCTCACCTAACTGGCAAAGCCTCATTCAATGATTCCATATAACTTAAATTTAACATTGTGCTTGCTTTTGTTACGTAGCCCCTTTTGTCACCTCACCCCACGTTCGCCATGATTAAAAGGCTCCACTTGCCACCTCGAGTCTCGTTTTTCACTATATCCGTTTGCACATTATTACATACGCTACATTTAAAAGTTAGCCTACTTTTGTCACACATAGCCTCCTTATGTCACCTGGCCACTTTTCCTTATACCTAACCTTATATGTGTTTACGTGTAGTACAAGCGTTATTAAACAAATCGATAAAACGGTGCATTCTTTAAGCGCAGTCTGGCAGTCTTTTTTCACAAAGAGTTCAGAAAAGAAAGTTTGGTCATCTACCCCTGAAAACACTGATGTAATCGAATAAAGTGAAAGGTTGCCCTCGGTTTTATCCACTCACGGGCTCTTCTCCTCTACCTATTTGCCAAAGAAATAGACCTGCACTCTGTTAGGGATATGCAAATTTAGCACACAATCTGTTACGTAACCATATCTTCCCACTGTCAGCCAGCTATTGTTGCAAATCAGGCACCCGGTGGGCGGGAACTTAATAATTGGACTTGAGTCTAATCTTTATAAACATAATTATATGATATAAGGTCAAAACATTATTTTGAAATGTATGCAAGTGCAAAGATACAGAGAAATTGCAATTTCCACGCTTGATCACCACCACTTTCTGTGCAATCATTCACTCATCTGTGCTTAATAGACATGCGCTATGCAATATGGAAAGTGATATAATCATTGGTGAAGTATCTGTCTATAATGTTATTCATGGTCGCCGCAAGTTAAGTTCACGAAAAGGACAAGAACAAACGTGCAATTCTATTAAGGTAATTTTTTGCTCAGAAGGATTACGAATATGATTTTGTTCTACGCGCCTTACCCTTTCACCTTATGGCACCGATGTTGACTTTCAGTTTGCAGCTATACTGTCACGGTCCTTCGTGCTAACGAATATGCTTGTTCATGTTGTTTTTCATTTATATTGAATAAGCTATTTTGCTCAGCTGATATACTTTTGGAGATTTTGATTGTAGATGATTAAACTTGGTGTAGGAAGCGTAAATGCAATGAATATAAAAATAAGTGTCATATATTTTTAAGTATAGCCTCAGCCATGTAAAGATTGTTAAATAGGATTAATATATCGTGACAAGGTTACTTTAAACTAGTTAACAAGTATGAACCATCTGGCAACATAACATGGACCAAAATTTGTGATTTATATCTTCCGTCACACCTCTTCCTTTATGCGATTGTATAACTCCTTCTGCAACTTCAACACAGGTTTATTATTAGTGTAGTGGTGGGCCAGTTGCATATAGAAGTCATCACCTGACGCATCAAGTTTGTTATTACTTCTTACCTGGTATAGCTTTGTTACCGCGCAATTGAACAATTTAGCTCTGCTCGCCATACATCAGTAACTAGGCCTATGCCTCGTTCCTTCCTGCTTTACCCAAGCACTCCCGTGTACAAGTGTAAGAAACTTCATCTTTAGCATACAGCAACGGTAGCCAATTAAAAGGTATAATGATGACCTCAGACAGACGAGACCCTAAGTGGCTCACACGTCATTCTCAAGGCGTGTCGTGGGTGTGGTTCTTGCTCCTCCGACGAGGCTGAGGAATCCGCACATAAAGAAATGAAGAAGAAAGAAAAGAGAGAAAAAAAACCCATTAGCTCATCTTTCATGCCAGCATGAATAAACATACACTGTTCACTTTAAAAAAATTGACATCAATATCAATCAAACAACTGTTCAATACTTTTTCTGCAGTTAGTGACACTTTTAATCTAATCTAATCGATATTCCAAAATGCCCAAATGATTTTCAAGTTCTATTAGTCATGCAGTTAGTTGGTCGAAGGATGTGTTCCTACTTTTTTGGTTGGTATATGCCTCTCCATGGTTTAACAACTTCATTTATTAAAAGTTGATTGCATGGAGAGGTAGTATTTTTTTACCGAAATGAAAGAGTTCTGAGCAGAACAGTCCGACGGTCAGACGGTCACAATATTACTTATATAGTTTCTTACGTCTGTGCGTTACGACAAATCAAAATTTGTACAAATTCCAGCATGCACAAAAGTGATGATGTATGAACAATGAAATATCTTAAATACTTTAATTCTTTATATTTCTTTAAGTTCAAATTTCAAATATTACATGTTCTCAATTTGAATTTTACTGCTAAATCTGGGTCAGCTTATAATAATTTTCATTAATCATAATATTCATTTTTTTACTATATCTAACTTCTCCTATTAAAAATACTTTGGGGTAAGACCGAAGAATGACAAGTTAGCATAAGCAAATTTCTAGAACCATTTTAAGGTCACAAAATGTTACGCAATTTATGCTAATTAGGTATCAAATTTTAAATATGCTGTAAAATGGTCAATTTCTAAACGGTTTTGATGGACTTATGGGACTTATTGGTGTTTGCATGGCTGTTAGTATATGTTCACCCATTTAAGCTCATGTTGTTGCTACCTGTCCATGTATCGTTAAGGTATATACCAGTATACTATAGCTTTTTCACCCATTTTGATTGAAAAACACCTATCCCATGGAGCCTGATACTGGTCAGAATGTGGACAGCCTAATATATTATCTGATACGCTACTTATCTGAACAGGAAGATTGTAAGCAGTCGTGATGATTCGAGGTTTGTCTCTGCGTTTTAACGGATGAATTCAGTGGTCAAAACAGTGATTTGTAAAATATGAAATCTGACGTGACATCACATCCTCATATTCCGCATAAATATTCGCAAATTATGTCAAATTATTTTCGGAGATTTTGTGACTTACAACCATTGATTTACAAGGTTTAAAATATTGGGGGCTAATGAGATCAGGTGCATGTGATAATAATAATAATAATAATAATAATAATAATAATAATAATAATAATAATAATAATAATGGGGGGGGGGGAATTAGGTAGGGTAACGTGATAACACATATTCATCTAAACTTATTGGGAGTTGAAGCCCCCCCCCTCCCCCCTATATTTTCCAAAAATATAAGAAAAAATTGCCCCAAAATGAAGGAAATTTACCGAAAATCGAAGAAAAGTTACCGAAAATCGTAAGAAATAGCCTCAAAATCAGGGAAATTTTCCGAAAATTGAAGAAAAGTGCACGAGAATTAAGAAAATTGCCCAAATTTGAAAAGCATTTTCCAATCATTAAACAGTTGACTGGTTGGAGGAAATTCTTGAAAATTGAAGAAAATTTACCAAAACTTGAAAAGAAATTGCCTCAAAATGAAAGAAATTTTCCGAAAATTGCACGAGAATCAAAGAAATTTCCTGAAGATTCAAAGAGATTTTCCTAAGAATTATCTCCTGGTAAAAAAAGTTATCATCGAAAAAATCTCAGGAGTCATGGCCCCCGGCCCCCTCTGAATCCGCCCCTGGACACTAGACCAAAAAGTGAGGCGCAAAAATTACATATATAGACTCTAAAATATCAAGAAGAGCTTGTTAACCCGCGTGGAGAACTTCTATAATCTAACAGTTTAAGATTTTAAAACTGTTAAACAATCATTTTTTAACACATTAGCAGGCAAAAACAGGTCAAAGAATATTTGAAAAATGAATCAAACGACGTCACGTACGGGTCTAATTTAGGGGTGTGAAGCTTCGAAAAGTGTGTGTGTGTGTGTATGTGTGTGAGGGTGGGGGTGTGTGTGTGTGTGAGCATAACCTCTTAGGGGCACTTCCCAAGTCATATGCATATGTCCCCATTCCATTCTGTTTGTCTGTAGGTAGATTAAGTGAGCCCAAAGCAAAACAAAAACGTAAATTAAAATGGGCACTTCATTTTTAGAAAGCCTGGATACTTTTCCGATGGGAACACATTCCTTCCGTACATGGGACTGACAAAAGTCGTCAGATTCCTATTCAGCTATTCAGTGAGTACTTAAGGGACACTTCTATTTTAAAAAGGGCACTTTTGCAATAGCTGCGCAAAGCATAGCGCCATACGTCAGTATGTAGAGAATGGGCCATCCAACTTCCAGGCCGCCTATACTTTTAGAAGGAAAGCAAAACGGGCAATGGCATGAATGGCAGACATGGCAGATATCAGAAGGTATGGTTAATTTTAACCACAGAATCTAACTGATATTGGCCCTAACTGTACACATTGGACTATTTTTTGTGCTGAGCTTCAATCTAAAAATAAAATAGACATCATTGTCAGCAAGAAAATTGCGCCGCTTTTAGTGTTTTACTTTAGGATTATATTATTTTGGTAAAAAGTGTGCGCACCTTCTATCAATTCTTGCACATTTGACAATAATTGAGGGGAACTTTTCATTTTCAAAAGGGGCATTTTTTTTTGGTTATCAGTTTATGTTAAGAGTGTTCACTTTGTGATAGGTCTACCTATAGACTGATAGAAGGGACTGAAGATTGAACCATAACTTTAACCTCATGTGTGTGTGGGGGGAGGGCGGGGGGGGGGGCTTTCCCCAGTTTCAACACCTATCAGCCTATGGTCTGATTCACCCTTCTTTTTTTTAATTTCAATCTCCTTGACAAAAGAAGATAGTATAGTAGTTTCTTCACAGACAGACAGATCACGATCATTTTGTGACTTAAAAAGGGGAGGGTTAGTGGTGTGTGAGGATATAGAGGAACCATCCCATTGGCGGATTCTCGTAAACTAAGAATGGAATTAAAAGGTTATGATGACTTGTTCTGTCCGTAAGTCAGACTGAACAGCTGAACGTCAATTTTGGACCAAAAATTATCAGTTAGCACCACCATTTTCAGAGTCCTCCCTTCTGCCATCTATCTGTTAATAAAGCTAAACTATGCTATAACTGTATAATCAAATAAGTTACGAATTTGTAAAAAAGTTATGACAGTATGAGAAGAATCCTTTTGTTCTTTAAAATGACAGTGGGTTAATGACTTCATTGAGTTTGGAATTTAATGTTTTTGATTAAATTAATGCCTTGATAGTCATTGCAATAATTAAGACATTGAAATATTGAAATAATATGAAATGCACAATAACGTAACCTGCTTTTGGAAATAGGTAAATATTACACAGCGAGATCAATTCATCAACCAATAGAACTGTGAAATGGTATAGAAAAAGGGACATAGAAAAGCTAAGTCTTGTCATGCATGGTGCAAGAATAGAGATAAATTGTTGATGTATATAATCAGGGATTTTGTGTAACAGCTGAGTATTTATCTCATAAACATTACTCTTTAGCATGACATACATGATGCCCATTTAAAATTAATTGCTTTTTAAACTATGTGGAAGGGAAGGTGCCAATAAGTGAGGAAAGATTTATATCTACATCGCATATGCGACTTTTGCTGAAGATTCTGTAAATACGGCTTTTATTGCCCGAACAGAAAGAAAAAAAAAGGGGGGAAAAATGCAAAGATGTTCGAGTTCTGTTATCGTGTTAACGGGAAGATAAATATACACAGTTTCTGATATATTAACAATATTTGGAACATCCTGACACGCCAAACATGAAACGACTTGGGATGAAATGTACGCCGTAGAAGTGACGTCAGTAGTAGTATGATTAAAGTATTTTTTCTTCTGGACGAGATTCCCTCTTTAAGCAACAGACTATAAACCAGGGAGGCACCTCCCACAATACTAAAAGTGTACTGGTATGCCAGATAAGGCAGTCGTACTCTTTAGGAGTAGGTGTCAAGAAATACGTGTTCATATTGAGTTTATGGCCGCTTAGAGAACCATCGCTTGCCGCCTTGAGTTAAAGATATATGGACATATTCCGGTTCGTACCCCCGATCGGGAGAACAGTTTTGTTCTACCGATCAAGGGATCCTTTACAGAAGTATCCCACAATGCATCTATCCAAATTCGAAGTTTGTATAAGAACAACATAAGAATCAGACACATTTCGAGTGCGGGGAACTCAACCACTGCGAAGGGTTTAAATTTGTCTTCACGATTTGAAATAATGGTATATGAATTTTCTTTTCACCGTGCGCTTTTGAAATTCACCGTACGCTTTTCGAGAAATTTGAAGAAAAGTGATGACTTCGTATTATATGTGTTACCGTTAGGCAGTCGCGTTTTAACAAGATTTTCTGAAAAAGAAAAACACATTTTAAAGAATTTTGTTCGGGAATTATTTTTTTACATATAACAATTTTTTACATATAATACGAAGTCATCATTTTTCTTCAAATTTCTTGAAAAGCGTACAGTGAATTTGAAAAGCGCACGGTAAAAAGATCATTCATATGCCATTATTTCAAATCGTGAAGAAAAATTTGAACCCTTTGTAAGTGGTTGGGTTCCCCGCGCTCGAAATGTGTCTGATTCTAAAAACTATTCTGTTCAAAATTTAAAGCTCCTTTCTGCTGAATATAAATTTCTACCTGTCCATGCACCTTTAAATTTTTAAAAGTTTATTGATATTTGATCTGTTTAAAGGTATATGAACAAGAAGAGATTTTATATCCACCGAAAAAAGCTTTTAATTCGGAATAGGATAGTCTTTAAATACGTCAGAGCAGTGTCCAAATTATGGCATATCAAAGTTCAAAAATGTTGTAATGTAGTGCAAAAGTTGTGATGCAAGAAAGCGAAAATAGCAAAAAGGCTTTCTCTTTGGGATTTCACTCAATCTAAATAAACTTTTCTATAAATTATAATAAGTTAAAGCAAAATCCATATACCCGGGCCATGATGACCATCAATTCTGTTTTTATACCAGGTTTCATTGGCGTAACCGAATGGGAGCAAATGACTCGGACGCCAGTCCATCGCATTAATTTGTTTACAGCTGACTAGCTGAGTGGACCGAAGCCAGTAAAGTGCTTTGCTCAATTGGACAAGATGCTGCGCTTGCAAAAGGAGTCGAATATATGGTAACTTGCGCATACGAGTATGGCTCTTTATAAGAATAAATGATAATATCGAGTTCGCTCAATGCGTACTCAAAGCGTATACAATAACCAATCAAATTCTTAACCTGCTAACCACTAAGCCATTACATCTTCAGTAATTTAGTATAAGAAGACGTTATATTCAAAATGCTGTAAAATAGTCAAAATGTTAACAGATTTGGATGAAACTATTTAAATTGTTATACTTAATGATTAGTTGCTGTATATATAGTGTCATGTTGTTTGCGCAACTTGTTGTAGGCTACCTGTGAAATATTATCTCGAGGGCCCGAAAGAGCAATAAAACACTGAAAACTTGAAACGGTGAGTTATTTTCGAAATATGATTTTTAATAATCCAATGCCATCTGTGTAACAAATGATGTCTCTGACATTGGCGTAGGAACATGTTCTTTATTGGGGGCCCAACAAATATGCTACAACATATCATCTATTATATATGTTATATAGATATCATCAAATGTCATGGTGTCAGCAGAATGATATATGCTGACGGTACCCAAATTTATGCGTTCAAGTCAAGAGTAGAAGAGCATGATTCTATACTCCTAAAATTGGAAGCTTGCATAAGAGACATTAGGTCATGGTCTATCGCTAATGATATGAAGTTAAATGATGACAAGACTGAAATAATTGACATATCTTCACGCTTCAGATCTGTCATTTCAATCCCACCACTCCATATTGGTAACACTCGTGTTGAGCTCGTAATAAGTGCTAGGAATCTGGGCATAACGTTTGATCAAAATTTGAATATTAACCAACATGATGGCAATAACATCTGCCGGGCAGCTTCTCGTGCTCTACTTAAGATTGGAAAAATCCGGAACTACCTGGATCAACAAACAATTGAAATGCTTGTACGTGCATTTGTATCTTCACGCTTGGATAGCTGTAAGAGCTTGTTATATGGTCTCCCCGATTCTCAACTCACTAAACTGCAACACATACAGAACTCTGCTGCAAGACTGGTCACACGTTGTAAACCATTCACTCATGCAACTTCAATCCTTCACAACTTACACTGGCTCCATGTTAAATTGCGCATCAACCTCAAAGTTCTTCTGTTAACATTCAAATGTGTCCACAACTTGCTCCCACTTACTTACAGGATCTTAGTCACATGTACACTCTGACTCGACGTCTACGCTCTAGTTCTAAGTTTTCGCTCGTACCTCCTGTTTCTACAAAGTCAGATGGTCATCATTTGTTTCAATCTTCAGCTGCTTTTCTCTGGAACAATCTACCAACACATATCAAAGAGTAACTAACTTTAAATCCTTGTTAAAAACACATCTTTTCTCACTTCTAAAGGTTGTTTCCCCATTTTTCCCCTCTTTCATTTTTTTTTCTCAGCGCAATGCGACTTTAGTGTGTGTTGTGCTTTATAATAACTGTAAATTATTATTATCATCGTCGTCGTCGTCATCGTCATCATCATCATCATCATTATTAGTATTATTATAGAAAGAATGATTGATGTTCCTTTAGCAATACATGTCGACAGAACAGGCGGCATGGCGGTAACAAAATTTCGAAGCTGCGAGGAAAATAAGACAATTGTAAGTAATTGTAGGTAGCAATTTTATGTTTTTAGTGGGACAATAAAACATAAATAAATAAAGCTATTCCAAGCATAATTGACCCAGGAATTGTTGAAGATCTTTGATTTCTTTTTCCTTTTGAAAGTTTTGTCACAATTCCAACAGTCCCAAAAAGGTCTGCAAGTTTAATGTTTTCTCAAACCTGCAAACTCTCCTTTGCCAAAGTCCACCTGCGGCATTGTCTACTTTCTAATCCCGCGACTTTTCCAGTGTCGGCGCAACGGGTGCACTTTCCCCCTACTCCTCCATGGCAAGAATCTCCTCTACACAAGTATCTATTCCACTCCTCCCTCCCACACTCCTCCCCTCCCACTCCTCTATCCCACCAACTACCCTCCTAAATCAAGTTTGCATGGCTTACATTTTCTGACTTGTAAATTGACTTCTAACGTTATCCCCCCTACGTGGCAGAGCTATTCCCACTTGCCGAAAAAAACGTTTTTGGCAATGTCACTGCATCTCGACAACGATGGCTCTTCGGTGGGATCGGTAACTTAGTATTTAGAAAGGCACGCCTACCTCTCTTGTCTGACTATGAGTAGCCGAGGCTTCCAGCATTGCCAGCTGCGTGCCGTCTTTTGTCCTGGCCCTCAACTTAAGAAGTTTATATTAAAATGAACGAGGTCTATTCCGGCTCCGGAGGGATTCGCAATGTCCTATTCCTATTTATTCTGTCGATCAACTGTTAAAAATGTTGGCACTCATCGAATTCATTTAATTAATACAAATACAGGTTGATCCATTGTTTTAGTTCCTGTTTGGCATTTGAATTCAGCCTGTTAATCTAATAGCAACAGTGAGAGATGACAATTCTTATCGTAGGATTTGTCAAGACTTATCTCGCACAATCGAGAAAATGGCAAGGGTCGAAATTTAAGAGGGTACTCTCTGTGATGTCACAACGGTCAATTAAGTCTTACAAGTGTTAGACATAATCGTGAACACATGGGTGTGGCATAATAGGGGGGTATGGCGCGCCGTTTTAACATTTAATACAGAATTTCTGATATCAAGATTTGAATTCTTGATATCGAAAAATTAATTTTTGATATCAATAATTCTATTCTTGATATCAAAAAATGAATTCTTGATATCAAAAATTAAATTTCTGATATCAGAAATATAAATGTTGATATCAGAAAGTGATTTTCTGATCATTTCTCTAATATCAAAAATTAAATTTCCGATATTCTTGATATCAGAAGATGAATTTTTGATATCAGAGAAATGAATATTTGATATCAGAAAATCACTTTTCATTAGTAAAGGCACTGCTCAAAAATTTGGCCTGCAATTTTGAAGCAACAAATTACCCACATCATTTCACAAGATTAACTTTGCATTGTAACATTGAGGTATAAATAGGTCTAAGTTCAATTCACCTTTCCCCAACAGCAAAGACAAACAATGCCAGCCTTAATTACAGTTACTACTTATATTACAAAGGATTGTCATTATATTCAGATGTGAGTCACTAAAAATACCATGTAACACCAGTGGGAGTAGTTGTTATCTTGAAGGAGCATAGATAAGGTGAAACTGTATACAGTTTTGTGGTTTGGGAAACAAAGAAATATATAACTTTTACTCCGACCGGCCCTGCTGCATTTGAGGGCTGGTTGAGATATTCCTGGTTTTAAGCAGAGCCATTTCTAATGTTGATATCAAAAATTTAATTTCTGACATCAAAAATAAAATTCTTGATATCAAAAATTCATTTTCTGATATCAAGAATTGACTTCTTGATATCGGAAATTTAATTCTTGATATCAAAAAATTCTTGGTATCAGAAAATGAATTTCTGATATCAAAAATTCTTCAATTAGGTCAAGTAACTAGATTGAGAAATCATTCCCAATAAGCGACCATCCAGTTTGGGCGTAGCAGAGCTAGTGATACCAGGGTGTTGTCATGGTGATACTGATAGCAGCTAATGTACGTTGCGACATGCAAAATTTGGCTTATGGTCAGCCGGCGCGGCTGGTACTGTCAGACTGTGGTCAATATTTCCTACAAAAGTTAAAGTGACGTCTTTATTTTACTCCCATGAGCTGGCAGTGATGGGCTTAGGGGTCTTCTTCTTGGCCTGAAAAGCTGTATCGTATTTCCTAATAAATTATCTTGAAAGTCCTCTTTGGTATTTGCAACAGCAGCTTGCACATTTTCTGCCAAACGCAGATGATCCATGATCTTACAAGTGAACGACTAGCCTACATGTTATTAACTGTTGCATATGGGCAGGTGCATCTGTTATACGTATAGTTAGTGTATGCAATATAGGCTTATCGGGGCAGACAGAAAGTGCATAGCTAGTACATAACAAGTTTGTAACTTCAGAATTACCGCGCGTTTTCAATTATACAGTGATATTATGGTTACTTCTCAATTCGGATACACACCGTCAAAATATAATTTTTGATGTGTATGGCAATCTGCAATTTTTGATATCAAGAATTTAATTTTCGATATCCAGAAAAAAAATTCCGATATCAAAAATTCATTTTGTGATTTAAAAAAATTGAATTCTTAGGATCAAAAATTTATTTCTTGATATCAGAAACTGAATTTCAGATAGCAGAAAATAAATTTTTGATATCAAGAATTCAATTTTTGATATCACAAAATGAATTAATGATATCGGTAATTTAATTCTAGATATCAGAAATCCAATTTTGATATCAGAAATAGATTTCCTGATATATTCTTGATATCAGAAATTGTTTTTCTGATATCAAAAATTATATTCTTGATATCAGAAATTCATTTTCTGATATCATAAATTTTGTATTAAATGTTAAAATGGCGCACCGAGGGGCGAATGGCAAGAAGTGGCACTTTTTATTGACTAAAACATTTTGTATATATATGAACGTATTGTGTAGTAATAAAACCTATATATCTATAGCCAAGGGCGTAAATAACGATATGAAAACAAAAAGAAATCCACGAAGAACACTTCTTGCCCCGTTTCTACAATGCGGTGAAGGAAAGGGAAAGATCATCTCTATTGAGCAGGCATTCTTGGTCGTGACTAGCCCTTTTTAGGTTTTTCATAATACGCATAAAATTCAGTAAGATCTTCATCAGTATTTTTGTATTCGTTGAGAGTTTTAATGTCTATAATTTATTTTACCTTATACATACCGCTAACTTTTATTGCTCAGTCTTATGCAACAACTATGCATCAGAGCTCTGTATTGCTTGATCAAGCTTAAACCATCCTTAATTATGACAAATGAAAAATTGTTTTCACCTAATAAACAGGCACGTAAATGAAGTAAGCCAACATTACAAATTGATTGATTAGCTCCATGCTCAGATGAGCAGCGAAAACTGTAACGTGGGGGGCGGTTCCGTGAGGTTCTGAACGGTGGAGCAGGTAGATATGCACTGACTTTGAAAATAAGTGCAATCCAGATGCTCCACATTCATGTCCTTAAAGGTGAAGTAAAGTAGCAGAAAAGGAGTTATGGGTTCAAAACGAACATGCCGCAAATGTCCTGACTGAATCCTCACATGGCTTGGGCAAAAGGGGATGAAATCAATGGCGACGCCGAGATATGATTGCTGGGAAGGAAAAAGGGTAGGAAAGGGGTTAGGGGTTGATTTGCCAAGTAACTGTGGAATAAATTTGGACTTCAATCTATTGACCAGGTGGGTTTGACAGCCTGTGGGAACACTTTAGAAGTTTAGATGGTCAGGTAGATATAATAGAGTACATTGACTGTCAATATGTGCTTAATGGGTGCTCAGACCTGTGCGGCGATTTGAATAGCTTTAATTCCCTAAAAGATCAGGGTAACTGGGCGGGTATCAATTTGTTTGTTTGTTTGATGAGGGCTTAATGACATTATGGCAGCGAGGGTCAAATTGTGCCTGAGAGGTTAGATCATTCCAGAGGTAGGAAGAAAAGAAAATAGGAGAAGTATGGGTGGCTAATAGCCAGGCAACTGGAATAAAAGAAAGGAGTGCTGAGGTGCAACAAATAAAAGGGGCTAAATGTAGGTAGAGGGGGTGGGAGAGGAGGACTAAATATGGTTGTAGAGGGAGGCATGATGAAGGAAGGAGATAATTTTATTTGGAGGGTTTTTCTGGAAGAACTCAGCTGTGGAGTTGTAAGGGGTAATGGAAGCTCTGGGGAGGTTGTACAGGGGGCAGGCAAGGAGGACACGGTGGACTGTGAGGGGGCACAATGGCAAATGTTGCAGAGGGTATCAGTGCGTATCAGTGTAAGATCAACTGGGTGAAATAACTGACCAGGTGGGTAAGTGGATGGGTGCAACATTCTCTGGGAGCAGCCTCAGTGAATTAACTATGAGGTGGGTTTGATGAGCAAGATGAGTTTGAGTGGGTACGGGCTACACTGGGTGCCACTGACTGATAGGTTTGCGGGAGTACTGGCTACACTGGGTGCCAGTGACTGATAGGTTTGAGGGAGTACGGGCTACACTGGGTGCCACTGACTGATGGGTTTGAGTGGGTATGGGCTACACTGGGTGCCACTGACTGATGGGTTTGAGTGGGTATGGGCTACACTGGGTGCCACTGACTGATGGGTTTGAGGGAGTACGGGCTACACTGGGTGCCTGACTGATGGGAGTGACCCAATGCATTGGCTGGCTGGTTTTTACTAAGGTGCTTTTTCTGGTTGGGTGGGTTTGACTGGGTTTGACTGGGTACATTGACTAGCTTGGTAGAGTTTAACCACAAAAAGAAAAAAATCTAACTTTGTGCAGTTCTACCAGTATTGATGGTTTGTAGTTTACTATTAGACATGAACAAAACACCTAAAACTGAAAATAAACTGTACAAAAATCAAAAACACAACAGCAAGCACAGATACCCAGTTTGCCAGTGTTTCCTCCATATCTTCTTTTCAAATTGTTCTCCAATTGTTGTTTCATAATCAACTTTTAAAACAAACACTTAAGTATCATCTGTTTATAATTTCTTCCCCCAGTGACCCAATTGGGAACACTGCAAAAACATAGTATTTCCTGTCACATTTTCTCTTGCTATCTTAAAATTAAACCACAATAACATAAACAAAACTAATCAGCTGTATGCAGAGATGTAGTACTATATGATACATTTATTCTCTTAAAATATCAAAAACATAACTGTTGACTATTGCAGGTGGTTAACCTCTTAATAATATTTTTGTAACTTTTTGTTCAATAATTGAATGAAAACAATGGAATGTCAAAAGTACCAATATGAAGCTAGAGTTGAGCTAAATGTATTGACCATGAGACAACAATGAAAAAGTAACTTCAGATTTGAGGATTTTAATGAGGATTGGAGACAATGAGGATTGGAGACAATGAGGATTGGAGACAATAAGGATTGAAGACAAAGAGGATTGGGAACAATGCACATTGGATACAATGAGGATTGGAGACAATGGGGATTGGAGACAATGGGGATTGGAGACAATGAGGATTGGAGACAATGAGGATTGCAGACAATGAGGATTGCAGACAATGAGGATTGCAGACAATGATGATTGGAACAATGAGGATTGGAGTCAATAAGGATTGCAGACAATGAGGATTGCAGACAATGAGGATTGCAGACAATGAGGATTGGAGACAATGAGGATTGGAGACAATGAGGATTGGAGACAATAATGTTTAACAAGAATTGATTGAGTATTCAGTGACAAGTGACTGGAAACACCATCAAATTAAAATTAAATAATCAGAATTATGCATTCAGGTTTTTTTGTCAATATTCATATCAGTAAATTAAACAAAGTGAGGGATGGGTTAATTTTTATTTTCTACAGGACTGTGGTGTTAATGGTGTCCCCTTTAGTTAAAAAGTCTGTGTTATCATGCCACAGAGATATTGATAGGGATAAATTTATCACAAAAATCCTAGCTTGTCGTCATGGTTATCAAAGGGAATGGAAAATTTGACCATACAAAAAATCCATATCACAAAAAGCAAAAATTGCTTCTAATGAATGAGTGTTTGCTTACAGTGGAACACATATAGCTCGAGCTACTAGCAAGCTACAAAGTCAAACATTCTATTGAAAGTTGGGTCATGAATACCAGCACAAAATACTATAAATATGCTGGTCTAGTACCCTCAACAATTGTAAAGTAGGTGATATTTTAATGCTAAATTATATCAAACTTATATCCGGCCTAATCATCCCAAACAGCAATACATTACAGTGTTTTGACAGGTTTTTCTTGATGTAGTTTTAAAGAAAAAATATATAAAGAATATCCAAGATAAAATTGGTATTTCAAATATTGCTACATGATTTTCTTTTATAGTGTCCATCCTAATGTGTGTAGTAAATGACCAAAAATACTATCTGACAGGCCATAATTATCTTAACTTGACATGCTTAAACAGATCATGTATATACTTCATTGACAACAGATTCAGAATCAATCTATAAATGCAAGTCAAGCTCACAGAAAATATGAGAAAAATACTCTTTTCATAATATTCCAAGCTTTCCATGACAGGTTTGTAAAATAAATCTTCCTTTACAAAACAAACTTTTGCTTTAGGTTATGAATGAAAGATAATGACTGGAAAAAGTCATAGATGTAGTTAACATTATTTGCATAGTGTTATTTCTTAAGGCTCATTGTGTCTTGCAAAAATGGTGACTTATAATAATAATAATGCGAGGTTCTTATAAAGCACTTTACAAAGAAGCCAACTGTCCACACAAACCAAGATCGTTCTAAAGTCCCCAGGTCTATGCTAAACTAGGCATGGCCAGCCTGGTGCAGGCAATAACGGCGCAACATGTCATCAACCACATCATTACCCTGCTCTGTCCTCTTAATACTGTGCACCAGACGAAGAAGCAGCAGGTCTAATTTTGAAAGTCTCTAGTACATACCCGACCCAGGATCGAATCCGGGCCTCCCGGCTGAAAGGCGGACGTTCCACCACTTGAACCAATTATTAGGGTATGGCAAAAATCAAGTGGTACTGAATTTACAGCTCAAAGTGGTAACACCATTTAAGAATGCATTATGTTTTCATACATGCCTATAATCCCCACACCACAAAAAAAAAAAAAAAAGGTTTACTGGTGATTAAGCTCAGAGAGTATGTCAACAGCTGCATTTTTCAAATAAAAGCTACAAATTATTGCAAGTGACACCAAAAAGAAATCAGAAGTACTCAAATATTATAAAATTCTAATAACCCTTATATACAGAACAGCAAAAGCATTCCTTTTTACCTAATATAAATACATGGCTAAAGATGTAGAATGGCAACGAATTGTAGTTTTCACTGGCATGAGTATGCTCCCTTAATGCCACATGCCATACCTTATAAGTGTATTTGGCAAGCTATGCACAAGTGCTGAGACGAAATATAAACATGAACAAGAACACTCAGGTAAATCTGAGGATCATTTTTGATCAGCAGTGTGGAATCATTTTTGATCAGTAGTGTGTTATCATTTTTGATCAGTATTGTATGATCATTTTTATCAGCAGTGTATGAATATTTTTATCAGCAGTGTAGGATAATTTCAATCAGCAATGTAGGATAATTTTAATCAGCAAAGTATGATCATTTTTAATCAGCAGTATGTGGTCATTATTTTTGATCAGCAGTGTATGACCATTCTTGATCTTAGCAGTGTTTGATCTTTTTCGATTACCGATGTACGATAATTTTTGATCATTTTTGATCAGCAGTGTAATCATTTTTGATCAGCAGTGTATGATCATTTTTAATCTCAGCATTGTATGATCATTTTCAATTACCTATGTATAATTTTTGATCAGCAATGTGAGATCATTTTTATTAACAGTGCATAATCGATTTTGATCAGCAATGTATGACCATTATTTGATCAGCAGTGTACAATCAATTTTGATCAGCAGTATATGACCTTCACCCTTTATGACCCACTTTCTATGCCTCTTATTCTATTCCATGCTGCATCACATGACTTTCACTCTATGCATTTAATCTACCACATGACATTCAGTCTATGCCTGTTTTTACAAAGCTATACAATGTGTCGAGGCAACATTAGCTAAATTGCTTTAAAATCTTTTTAAAACCATGTAAGTTGCAAAAAGTGTCATCAAAATCGGTTACAATGGACTATTTTACAGCCATTTGAAATTTGTGTGCAAATTTGTAATGTATTACAGGGTTACCTTGAAATTTTCTTATTAAAATCCTTTGCTTTTTTATTTTCTATCAAAATTCTTCAAAATAGCGTAGCAAATTCTGACCAACCATTTGTCAGTTTCTACCATACCCAAATCAATTACTAGCAGGAATAAACTTTCAGTGACTGAGATTTTGGAGGTAAATTTGAAGAATTACATAAAGATTTTGATGTCCGCCCAGTCATGCATTTAACATGAATTAAATTAGATAAACTTTGATGATCATTCACAACTCAAGAAGTTAAGATAACTGATCTGCTTAGATTTAACTGCTCATTTATTGATAGTAATTGCTACCTGTCTACGAATCTGCTTCTTTGCAGCAACACCACCGAGCATTTTGTCACCATGTCCCACATGGCATCCCACCCCATGTCCCACATGACATCCCATCCCATCCCTTGTCCCACATGGCATTCCACCATATCTCCCACATGGCATCCTAACCCATGTCCCATATGACATCCCATCCCATTCCTTGTCCCACGTAACATTCCACCATATCTCCCACATGGCATCCCACCCCATGTCCCACACGACTTCCCATCCCATCCCTTGTCCCACATGGCATTCCACTGTATGTCCCACATGGCATTCCACCCTATGTCCCACATGGATCCCATCCAATGTGCCAAATGATATCCCACCCCATGTCCCACATGACATCCCATCCCATGTCTCACATGGCATTCCACCATATCTCCCACATGGCATTCCACCATATCTCCCACATGGCATTCCACCATACAGTATGTCTCACATGGCATTCCACCATATTTCCACATGGCATCCCACCTTATGACCCACATGGCATCCC
The DNA here is from genome assembly GCA_020152595.1 of Chiridota heheva. NCBI lineage: Eukaryota > Metazoa > Echinodermata > Holothuroidea > Apodida > Chiridotidae > Chiridota > Chiridota heheva. The sequence goes on from JAIGNY010003806.1 coordinate 59,603, forward strand.
ACCCTATGTCCCACATACATCCCATCCTACATGTATGTCCTACATTAATCAAACCATATGTACCACATGACATCCCTTCTCTATGTCCCACATGGTATCCCTCCCTGTGTCCAACATGGCATCTCTCCCCATGTCCCCCATGGCATCCCACCGTATGTCCTGCATCAGTGGCTTCCCACCTGAAGCCCCACATGGCATCCCACTTTATGTCCCATATTGGATCCCACCATAAGTTCCACATGGTATCCCTTCCAATGTCCCATATGACATCCTACTTTAGGTCCCACATAGCATCACATTTTATGTCCCCATGGCCTCCTACTTTATGTCCCATATAGCCTCCTACCCTATGTCACCCCAACCTATGTCACACTCTGTGTTACTCGTGGCATCCCACACCATGTCCCACATGGCATCCCACCCCATGTCTCACATGGATTCCCACCCCATGTCCCACATGGCATCCCACCCCATGTCCCACATGGCATCCCATGTCCTACATGACATCCCATCCCATGGCATTCCACCCTCTCCCGCACGGCATACCACCATATAACCTACATGGCATTCCACCCTGTTCCACATGGCATCCCACCCCATGTCCCACATGGCATCCCACCCCATGTTCCACATGACATCCCATAGGCTCCATAAGACGTCTCATCCCAGCTATCAGTCCCTGATTGAGCATACTATGTATGAAAGTGTCAGTTTATACGATAACTTATATGCAAATGACTTGTTGAATAAGAAAAAAAGGCAGAGTCAAATCATTGCCTTGATGTATACGACATGGTATATATTATATCATATGTCCCGAATAGCACCCATCCATGTCCCAGATGGCATCCCTCCCTATGTCCATATGCAGTCACATCCTGTCACACTCCCTAACTGAACATACTAAATCAAAAGTCTGGTCAGTTCATACACTGTAGCAACTTTATGCAAATGAACACAATAATAAAGGTGGAGTTTAATAATCATGCCTGATACTGTAAAACCATTGGTACTCAATATTCTAAAGAATTTTAAAGATTTTAAATCAAAGCCACGAGAGAGATGCTTGAAGATCTCTGAAGAATATTGGAAAATTATATCATTTTACAATTATCTTTTAGGGAAATAGTCGATGTTTTGTAGACCTTTTAAGGAAACTAGTCTTCAATCTGTCATAAGTGCCTCTAAAAAACTTAAAAATTTGGTAAGGAAATTCAAACCTTCCATAAGGATGTCTGAAGAAACTTTAACTTTTTATAAGGAACTCTGAAGAAACTTTAACATTTTCTGAGGAATTCTCAAATAACTTTAATTTGTCTTATAAAGTCAATCAAAAATGAAATACTTGCCATGACAGGGCATAATTGGTTGATTTAACACTGGAAAATACTCATATCGCCAATATGTAAATTTCTTAATGCTAAGTTAATAGGGTTACCGGATGGTGGGGATAATGCTGAAAATGGGCAAAACTAATGGTTGTCTTTGGGCAAACAAGTTCAAAAGTGCTGAACTATGTATGAAACTCAAGACAGAATACATGGTCATAATATGGTTGGTTGCCAATTTTGTAGTAAATCTGAATAAAAATCGGAAACAAATTTGTCAAGAATAAGAAATCAGGCAAAATGTTCTTGCTTCCAGAAAATGTTGGACAAGTACAACTACAATGCATTATGAGACATCTTGATATGTTTGTGTTGATCTCTGTAGTTGCTGTTATACAACTTCCAGGTTCATCACCTTTTATAAAAGGTGTAACAACCAAAGTGCATGACAAAATGCTTTGTTTTAATTCAAAATAGGAGGGAAAACATAAACTAATATGAATTTAAAAGACCATTACAAAATTTAATAGCTAATATGAGTTAATAAAACAATACAGAAGTGAAATATAAACTAATATAATTATGAAGAACAATATCAGAGGGAAAGTAAAAATTAATTTGTAACTGATGTTTTCAAAATCTGCATGGTACGTTTTTGATATTGAGGTGAATAACAGGAAGTGAATGCACAGTTTTTAATTCAAAATAGGAGGGAAAACATAAACTAATATGAATTTAAAAGACCATTACAAAATTTAATAGCTAATATGAGTTAATAAAACAATACAGAAGTGAAATATAAACTAATATAATTATGAAGAACAATATCAGAGGGAAAGTAAAAATTAATTTGTAACTGATGTTTTCAAAATCTGCATGGTACGTTTTTGATATTGAGGTGAATAACAGGAAGTGAATGCACAGTTTATGGACCATGGAGTTAGTCACATATTTCAATCTGATTGTTTACTATGGATGGGTATCAGACTCAGCATTTTCATCATTTTCAAACAGTAATATTTACATCAAGTTGCAAGATGTTCAACGAATGCAAAATATGTGGTGCAGTGGATGGAGTCGGTAGCCCTTGTAATTTTGTCACTCCAAGTTCAGATATTATAAAAATGTCTTTTCGACTTAAATGTAAATGTGGGAGGTGGAAGGGGATGGTCAAGTTTCTAAAATAAATGAAGAAGAAAAAAATGCACATTTTTCTTGAATTATTGGTCCTGTAACATCTAACAAGGCTGTAAATTGGTCAATTTCTAACCTGCATTTTTAAAGGATTTTTTTGAAATGGTCACAATTCATAATTCTGCCAGTTGGCAAAAATTTATTATCTAGTATCTCAAAACTTCCATGTTAGAAATAAATGGGCAAAATGTCTATAAAGCTGGTCACATCTGCCAAACATGCAATCACTCTTCTTTGCCATGATCCTAGTGTTCATAGTTGCTGCGTGGGTTTCTTTGAATTAAGTTTGAAATGTCCTACAACTAGTGATGATTTTCCTCACATACGTGTTGAAGGTGGACTATACTCATATATGAGGGCATATATTCGTTGACCTGTTTTGCCCCCCAAAGAGACAAGAAGTTATTGCATATGAAACTCAGGTAAAAATGTATGTGTTACACAAGTTTTGTAGCTCTCCACGAGCCTGAAAGCTTGGCTGAATATTTGCAAGTCTCTGGATAATTGCACCTTCACTTTTTGGTCTCGTGCCCCTTTAAAGTCCTAAAAGGGTTTAAGGTTTAATTTTGTTCTCATCATTCAACATACTTTTAATTTGTCACCATGCATAATAAACCCCTACACTATGTATCAATTGTTTTTAGTGTCTTTGGAACATTCTTAAACTATCAAAGACATATGTTAACTTATATCTGTTGTATTTCACCCAAGCAAGCAATCAAATCCATGTAATGTATGTCCATCCACAACGCCTCTGTTCCATGTAATGTATGTCCATCCACAACGCCTCTGTTCCATGTAATGTATGTCCATCCACAATGCCTCTGTTCCATGTAATGTATGTCCATCCACAACGCCTCTGTTCCATGTAATGTATGTCCATCCACAACGCCTCTGTTCCATGTAATGTATGTCCATCCACAACGCCTCTGTTCCATGTAATGTATGTCCATCCACAACGCCTCTGTTCCATGTAATGTATGTCCATCCACAATGCCTCTGTTCCATGTAATGTATGTCCATCCACAACGCCTCTGTTCCATGTAATGTATGTCCATCCACAAAGCCTCTGTTCCATGTAATGTATGTCGATCCACAACGCCTCTGTTCCATGTAATGTATGTCCATCCACAACGCCTCTGTTCCATGTAATGTATGTCCATCCACAACGCCTCTGTTCCATGTAATGTATGTCCATCCACAACGCCTCTGTTCCATGTAATGTATGTCCATCCACAACGCCTCTGTTCCATGTAATGTATGTCCATCCACAACGCCTCTGTTCCATGTAATGTATGTCCATCCACAACGCCTCTGTTCCATGTAATGTATGTCCATCCACAACGCCTCTGTTCCATGTAATGTATGTCCATCCACAACGCCTCTGTTCCATGTAATGTATGTCCATCCACAACGCCTCTGTTCCATGTAATGTATGTCCATCCACAACGCCTCTGTTCCATGTAATGTATGTCCATCCACAACGCCTCTGTTCCATGTAATGTATGTCCATCCACAATGCCTCTGTTCCATGTAATGTATGTCCATCCACAACGCCTCTGTTCCATGTAATGTATGTCCATCCACAACGCCTCTGTTCCATGTAATGTATGTCCATCCACAACGCCTCTGTTCCATGTAATGTATGTCCATCCACAATGCCTCTGTTCCATGTAATGTATGTCCATCCACAACGCCTCTGTTCCATGTAATGTATGTCCATCCACAACGCCTCTGTTCCATGTAATGTATGTCCATCCACAACGCCTCTGTTCCATGTAATGTATGTCCATCCACAATGCCTCTGTTCCATGTAATGTATGTCCATCCACAACGCCTCTGTTCCATGTAATGTATGTCCATCCACAACGCCTCTGTTCCATGTAATGTATGTCCATCCACAACGCCTCTGTTCCATGTAATGTATGTCCATCCACAACGCCTCTGTTCAATTTATGTGCACCTCCATAAGTTACACTTTTGAGTAGGAAGCCTTTAAATCTTTACGCTATTCACAATATTTACCCCAGATCAAACAACGAATAAGTCAAGACTAAAATCTCCTGTCACATTTTAATGAATAAGGTCAGCTTTTCCCTGATACTCTCAGGCTATTTTAACCTAAACCTCATGCATTGCTTAAAAGATGGCAAGTAATGAGACAGGTTGGGATGAAGATAGATTCTAAATTACTTTTTCTATAAAACCCACACAAGAATTTTGGTGTAACAATTCATAAATATTTGAATAAAAGTATGCAGCTGTGAAAGCTTTGGAGTCAGCAAAGAGGATTGTTATAAATCATATGAAGTAGCTAATGACACCATCTTGAGGCTTCTACTTTACTTGTTTGAAGTTTTAAAGATATCTATTTCAAAACAAAATAACAAAACAATGGGTAAAATGTGACATTTTATGACACATCCTACCTTTCAATAATGAACAAACTTGTGATCTCATTCAATAATTTGCAATTTCTTTTTACAAATTAGTTGTTTTTCAATCCTGTGGCACACAAGCCTTGAGAAAAACAGTCAACTTTTTTACTTCCCCAATTGACAGTAAGTTGTCTTATACATTCCTATAGTCATCATTGACTGGATTTGAAGCGCAGATCTACACATAGTAAGTTAGCCCTGGTCTTGACAGTAGACTTCAGAATTATAAATTTAGCCGAATAATCTGCTGGCTGTTTTACCTTACTTGATCAAAATTTGAATATATTAAACAAGCTCTTATCAGCCAAACTAAATTACATTGTTACAGACTGAAGACTGTTCTACTCAAATTCTAAAAAAGCACTTAAGCCAAATCTTCCTAGGTGAGTATATGTCAAGATGCTATCTTTTGCCTCGCTTGGAGGACTACTGTCAACATCAGCATTCAAAAGGAGATAATATCAAGAAATAATATTGTAGTATGCTACAAGAATAATCTCAGAATCTCAATTCTTGATATTTGGAAACCGGACTTGAAATGGAAAGGTCTTACCCAATTTCTGTATAAATATATAAATCAAACTCATTTGATAAAAACCATCAAGAAAGTCAAATATGCAAATCAAACTCATTTGATACAAATCATCAAGAAAGTCAAGGTTTTTGAGGTCATAACGAAAGCCAGGTGAGGTTTGCAAATCATCTACGGGTCAATATCTCATTATCTAGAAACCATCATCAACCACACCAGCGAAGTATTTACTGAATAAACATTAAGTCTAATCACTGCATGGAACAACTTGGCACTGGATGCAGAAGTTATAATTAAACTCAGATTCAACATGAAAAGGGGGCTCTATGGAGGCAGCCATCCACAGCTCTAAAAACCCTGCAGTACGTATATCAAGTGAGATCAAAGTCCAACTACCAACTATAGAAGCCTTTTTCCTTCCCAAAGAACACATGATATAATATTGCAACTGTATGTCAATTTCTACCATCAAAAACTCATAATAATAATAATAATAATAATAATAATAATAATAATAATAATAATAATAATAATAATAATAATAATAATAATAATAAATAAATTTAAAAATAAATGATAATAATAATGAGTATTTCTGAAGCGCCAGTATCACCATGAAAAGACGCTCATGGCACTTTAAACAAACAACACAAGAACATTAAGTATGCAAGATACACATAAAATAACAAACTTTAAAATGAACTAAAGTATTGAACAAGTCATTGTTTATGAGTGTCCATCATGTTTTATATCATAAGCACACAAAACCCTACTTTTTAATATTTTTTACCCTCAAATCAAAATACATATATCTAGCTTCTGGCTGGAATTCAAAGCTCCTAGTTTGTATGCATAATTAAGCATTTTGCATATAGTTCATTCTGTGTAAATAATCTACCTCTGACAGCCTCAACATCAAATATATATCATTGCAGCAAAAATTTCATTATGACAAACAACTTAATTTACTGGCAATTGCTCTAAAAAATTAATGATAGCATTTGATATGAATCCATCAAAAAAGATCTATGAAGGCAATACTGGTCATGTATTTGGTTCCTGGTTAATCTACAGTATTTCTAATCATCTACCTGTTTGGAGTTGTTGAGTAGGTGCAGAAATTGCAGATTAAGTTTCATTGCTGTCAATACATGTTTTGAACAAAACTTGCAAAAGCAACAAAGATGTGGGAGAAATATTTTCAAAGATACTTGAGGTATAAAAAGCTGCAAATTATCATGACGGATCTATGTCATATGAGGGGATATCATATGCTACAAAAGAGTAACTTGCATGGAAAAATTTGCTACTACAAAATCACTTCATTAATGACAAACAGTGGCAAAATTTGATGGGTCAAGGATACAGATACAGTAAGGTTAGCTGCAAATTAAAAGTGTCAGTATTGAGATGAAGAGGGCTACCCTATGAAATTGGACTCTATTCAGGATGCTAATGAAACAAAACTCCTTTACATATTACTCTTTAATTCAGAAATTTCTGTTCTTCCGAGTACACAGCTGTGAAGTGAAGTAGTCTTATATTTCCTTTCATGCACTTTCTGGTTCCTGAGGTCATAAGGAAGAAACGGACAGAGGTAGTGTACACACATACACCTCTTCCACAAAGAACAACCCTCTTTACACGCAAGTATAACTGTGCCCCCATCCCTGACCCCAATTTGAAATATTGTATTTATGGAAAAGATCACAACCTGCTTAGTCAATGTGAAACTTTTGGAAAGTCACTGTTTCCAAATAGAAAAATATCTGCAATTTTTCAAATGTCATCTAAAACTTAAAAAATAGTCATATTTGGTAATGGCACTTAACACATTGAATCATTGGTTGCATGGAATACCTTGTATGAAGCCTTAACATGAAACCAAGTCTTAAGATAACTACCATACTGGTAAGTAGATAACTACCATACTGGTAAGTAAGTCTTATGATAATTACCATACTGGTAAGTAGATAACTACCATAGTGGTAAGTAAGTCGTATGTTAACTATCATACTGGTAAGTAAGTCTTATGATAACTATCATACTGGTAAGTCTTATGATAACTACCATACCAGTGGGTAAGTCTTATGATAACTACCATACTGGTAAGTAAGTCTTAAGATAACTACCATACTGGTAAGTAAGTCTTAAGATAACTACCATACTGGTAAGTAAGTCTTATGATAACTACCATAATGGTAAGTAAGTCTTATAATAGTTACAATACTGGTAAGTAAGTCTTAAGATAGCTATTATACTAATAAGTAAGTCTTATGATAACTCTTATGATAACTACCACACTGGTAAGTAAGTCTTATATAATAACTACCATACTGGTAAGTAAGTCTTCTAACCACCATACTGGAAAGTAAGTCTTATGATAACTACAACATTAGTAAACATAAGTCTTATGATAATTATTTGTAGGTAAATTGTCTTAGGTCATTTATTTATTTTTGGTGGGAGGGAGGAGGAAGGGGAGGGGTGGCTGACAGAACTGTGCTTAAGGTTTATCAATGAACTTGACCCATGACAGGGTCAGTCATTCTCCAGCATGTCTCCCACTTTAAGTAGGACAGTTAAGAAACCAATTTTGCCTAAAGTTATGGTCTATTTGGCATTAAGACTAAATAATTGACAGCATCTAATCAACTAACAAGTCTTCACCTTCTTTTGATATTTCTAATGGCAAAGTAAACATAACAGACAAATAAAAATGTAAATATGTGAAGAAAGAACAACCTAGATTTGTGAACCTTGTGTTGATGAGGCAAGTAATTTGAGTAAGTGCGAATGAAGTTTTCACCCATCCATGTTGATCCAAGAGGCCTATTACTTTCCAACCCCTAGTCCCGATTGGCAAATGGAACAAGTCGGAGATCATACTTCAAATCCCTGTCTCCACTAAATCTCACTCTCCTGGACTCTTTCATTAACACCAAGGCTTGATTAACTACAGTAAATGTGAGCAAACTAAATTGCTGGCTATACACCGCTACACAGTCCTTTTAGTGAATTGTGGTTTGGAGATCTTATTTTCTGGCCCAATTAGCCAACTATTCAGATTCACTAATAGTTTTCTTCAATAAGTGCCTGAAGGACTTCACGAAAAAGAATAAAAAGTACTTAGGTAGGATGATAATTGATAGGTAAATTGTGGTTTCTGTGATGAGGGGGTTTCTGGACAAGATTTTAATAGATCTCTTGGATCATCATGTCACATGCATTAACTAATTACTTCCTGACAAAAGCAGCACACAAGGTTTACCTTGGTCTCGTTGTTTAAGTGTGAACTTTACAAACTGCCAAAAGTTGTACAAAGTGGCTAGGCCCCTGCACATAAAATGTTCTACGGAAGCCTTTGGAAGGTTTGGACATACAACATTGTTACACTTACAACAAATAGAAAAGTAGAACATGCAGCAAAGCCATATTTTTCCCAATCAAATTTCAACCTATGAACTTTTAAGTATGATTAAAACAAGATTAAATCTATTTATTGCAGCAGTTCATGAAAGTTAAAATTATGTTAAACTAAAGCGAGCAAAATAAAGATCACAAACAATGATTGGTATATGAAGTACATGTACAAGGTATGCATGCAAACATAGAATCACATATAATAAAACTTATTCACAATAATGCATTTTAAAATGCTACCATCATAGAGATACTTAAGAGAAAAAATGGCTGTTCTTTACCTACAGAAATAGATATTCCAAATTTATAGATGACAATTTATTCTTTGGATTTTTTATTAAATTTTTCAAAAAAAGCTGCTTTATCTCTGAAATGTAGATTAATAAAACATTGAATAAAAAGTGTTTCACTTTACTTCATTGAGGGTCTATTTGCCATCCTTAACACATGATCATCTAAAGCACACATGCACGTTGCACAATGAGCAAACGTCCTTGCTGAACAAACCATTTTGCAGGAATTCACTACCAATACACACGTTCATTGTCTGAGAGTTAATTAACGACTTTCTTCCAATCAATTATTCGATGACCAAAACTGATAAAGCATTATTAAAGTATCAATTAAGCGATGTTGTACTTTTTGAAAGCAAATCCCTGCGTTAGAAGATTTAAAGGGTTAGTTTAGTGGTCAAGCATGTCCATTTTATATAAAAGAGGTCTTCAAAAGAAACAAAGTAATGGAGAAAGCATTCAAAAATCTAATTTCCTTAAGGAGATATTTAAGTTTAAAATTTGGTATCATTTGTGTAGAAATGACTGAAATCAGACTAGTTGTGATGTCATAGAAAAATATAGCCTCTGATTCCTCAAAGTCTTTATGTATTCTATCATATTTTTTCCTGTGATTTATTGACTTAAAAACCATGGGATATGTCAAAAAAAGTAGAAAAACTGAATTTAAAAATACTTCAAATAGTGAAAAAATTAAATAAACTTTGTTTAAAATACATAAAGACTTTGACGAATCTGAGGCTGTGACATCACAACTAGTCTAATTTCAGTCGTTTCTATACAAATGATACCAAATTTTAAACTTAACTATCTCCTTAACAAAATAAGATTTTTGAATGCTTTCTTCACCATTTTGTCTCTTTTGAAGTCCTCTTTCATATAAGATGGACATGCTTGACCACTGAACCAATCCTTTAATACCCCCATATCTGTATATTTAATACCCAAGACTCATCTTTTCATCCAGTAAATTTGTGATTGACATCATCCTTAAAACTGCAACCAACAATTTTTTTTTCTCTCTAATTAATCAGTATCTTGGAAAACAACTGACTTCCTGAAACATTATACTGTATATGCCCACCATGACATCACAAACTTGCATGTATCCTTCCTTGAATAAAGTTTCAAGAAGAATTCCTATGTGGATTTCCCATTTTTTTCCCATGGCTTTAAGTAATTTCCAAATTGTTTCATCCGAGTTCCAATTGACCTTTCACCTTGTAACTAACTGCTAACTTTACTTGTAACTTAATTGGATGTCTATAAAATTATCTACTACGATAAGTCTTGTGCATGGATAGTATATCTTAACTCTTAAGGGTGTGATTCTTACTTACATGCTCAGAATGTACACAAAATAAAAGCATAAAATGAAATAAATGCACCCTTTACAATATCAACATAATTTGCATCATGCATGCATTTTTTAATCTTTAAATAACATAAAATATTCAACATAACCTAATGATTAACTAAAACATTTTACATGTATATCAACCAATCACAGAAGTGGCAAATTTAAAACAGTGAACTTAGATTTAATTCAAAACAGTCAACATTAATACAAAGCATCCAACATGCAACACTGAACATGTGGTTTTAGCAGGTTTTGTTAATCTTAATTTGACCATTAATTGAATAACCGGTTTGGCTCATTTTTGCATTCAATATATAACTTTAATATAAACAAGTTGATAAAAGTATAGCACTGCACAGTTTCTAGAAATTCCAAAATACAAAAGGATTCTATCTGTGCTGAAATTTTGTTTTAAATTGTTTCATAGCTCCTCAATGAGCCAACATTGCAAAAGTGTTATTCAATTTTGTTTTAATTTCATTTATTATCATTTTTTTCATATTTGTTCATAAAATCAGTATTTCTCCCTGGGCAATAACTGGGTTTACAAATAAACAATTCCAACAAAACTTAACAGATACGAAAAAGCAAATAAATTTGATGCTATCAAAATGCACACACTTATGAACACAACTAATATAAATAGTAAAAGGTAGCTATTTTGAAAGATGCCAGGCTCAGCTGTTCACATTTCTAAAATGAATTTGACTTCTTCCTCATCGAATGATGAATAACAAGAATACAAAAAAGCAAAAACGATTACAAACAACTCTGATGGTTTTAATGACTTAAAACAAATTGCCCTTGAGGTAAATCAAGAATGGATTTCTTTCTAAAGTGAGCTGCAAAAAGGTTGCAAAATTATCCAGTAAGATTTAAGGTGCAGGTTTGAAGTAGGCCTACTCTTTTTTGTTTTATATTCAATCTTTCTGAGGCAGTAGTGTAGCTAAGGAAGTGGCGTGGGGTGCAACTCAGATAATTGATTACAAAGTTTTATTCAATTTGATTCAAATTTGGTTCACCCCTTTTTTTGCCTTCTGAAATTTATTGCCATGAAAAATAAGAAAATTTTAGATCATTAGTCAACCAAACCAGCCAAATTTGGGATTTTATTCTACAAATAAATCAGAATATTTTAGATCACAATCAAACAAAAATCATAATCCATAAAAAATTACCTGGAAAATGATTAGCCACATCTCTGAACTGAGGTACGGAAAATTAAATATCATGGAAGTCCAATGAATTCATTAGATACTGACTGCATTTTTAAGGAATCCATCGTCAATCCATTTGATAGATTAACATTCAAATCGATAAAATGCTCAATCTAACAGTTTGAAAAAGCATGTATATGTTACATACTTAAAATTCAGATCATTTCAACACAATTTTCAGTGTATTAAAATGTGAATTTCTATATCTGATTGGTTCTCTAATTCACTGTGCATGAATTGGTTCTTTAATGGTTTTCCAGAGAGGTGTAATTTAGACCATACTTTCAAAGGAGAACAAGGGCAAGATGTGCAATGATTCCTGAAATGAATAAACAAATTTGATTCAAATTAGCCACCTCTCCTACATCATACCGTTGTAACAAAAAAATCTACCACTTGAGCACAATCATCAACAACAAATACTTCTTTGTACTTTATACCTTGATCGATGCCTCCTGATGGAGTTTCTCGTTTTGAGATCTTGTGCGGTCTATCTCTGTCCTCCATTTTGTGCGGCATCCATCTTCCAATATATGATAGAATCACCGGTAACACAAGGAGTCCGTGCATGACTCCAAAGATCATCACCAGAAATAATGTCTTGAAGAAGATGCGGAAAATATAAACAGGAGCTGTTGACAACACGGAGATGGCTATAATTGAAGAAAGCGCCCCCTGTAGGATTGGCATGCCTAATGCATGAAGGGCCGATCTGGACCTCATATCTGGATCATTGACTGGTGCTACAACAAAAGCGTAAGTGATATGAGCAGAAAAGTCTACGCTGAATCCAATACAAAGAATAATGTTCAACATAGAAATTGGATCTAATGGAATGTTCCAAAGTGACATGTAGCCAATTACAGCTGTGTCTATAGATATCACACAAAGAGTTACAAACACTGCACAGATAGGGTGTGGGATCATTATTATGGCAACAACGAACATACACGCCATGGCAATACCTAAAGTTTGCAGTGTATTTGGTAATACGCCGATGTATTGATCATAGACTACGAACCCAGGACCAAATACAGTGACATTGAAATTGGAATTTTCTGCTAATTCTCTCATTTTTAACATCATTCTACTCTCTCTCGTAGTATTGCTCATATCTTTGGTAGTAACAAGAAAACGTGACGCTCGTATCTCCATGATGGAGCCATTTTCATCTCGCAGAAAGTCAATATCAAGCGAAAATTGCTTCACACCAGGTTGTTGAATAAATTGCTCCAAGTATGTCAGAAAGGTTTCTTTATCTAAATCAGATGCCAGTTGTTGCTTTTCTAAAAATCTAGTAAATTCTCTTAACCATGAAATTGTCAATGGTGGTCCGTACGAATAATCAGTCTCCTCAAAATTTGTCAAGATACTCTCTATTCTCTCTTGTACATCCTCCTTCCAGTACTCCACACCTCCATACAGAACCACGCTCACGCTAGGACCGTACTTTGAGAAATATTTGTCTTCCAGACTGTAATAAATCCATGGAGGCGAATTATCTCTTGCAATGCTTTTCAACTCCAAACCCTCTGTGATTTGGGTACATCCATAAATAGCACCCCCTATATAAAGCAAATACCCACAGAGGACACATATCTTAAATTTTGGTTTCATAATAAATGGTCCGTACAGGAGTCTAAAAAATTTGGTTATTTTATGTTCCATTGGTATCGTTTTACGGGTGTTCTGGGACACACCACCTGCACAAAAGATTTGATAAAATTTGTTTGGCGCTTCCTCCTTTGGTAGAACCTTCTTGCAAGTGTAGCAGTGGAGGTTATTTGCCTCCCTGTCACCCATGAAAGCCATGCAAGCAGCAAAAAACGTGATTTGGTAGACATACACAAAAACCATGGCAATTCCAGCGTATGCGCAAAACACCCGAACCCCCGGCAAATTGATGTTGCACCAATCACAAAAGCTAAGACGTCAGTCAGATTGGTGATCGTTATGGAAACAGCTGCCTCTGAAAATGTGCGACCCATCCGTTCTTCAACAGACAGAAATAGGCTTAGGTGCCTCCAGGCAGCTATCATGATGAACATGTTGTCCACACCGACACCTGTGAGAAAAGCAAAATGAATATACATTGAGAGCAAAATCAATATTCATTTTCTTTCATATATGCATATAAAAATTAAAACAATTATATCTTCTAAGGACAGCAATTCTTTCATCATACAAAGTTAATCTCAACTTTGACCTGAGATGCATCCTGTGCGATTATTTCTGTCCTTTTCTAATTGACAAGAAAAATTCAATATAAATAAACCGTCTGATAATTGCATTAGAATCATGAGCAACATCTTTCCTTAGGAGAAATGGTCCGTCAATCATTCACAGTTAATGCACATTAATACTTCAGGCATTATAATACACAGATATTTGTATCACCTGTTGGGAAACAAACTTCTCCCACTAAGACACCTAACATGGATGGATGAGTGATTTCAATTGTAAAAGTGCCTTGATCATTCACCTCTGGCTTTGTGTAATCTTGTACACACAAATAGCCTTGAGCTACTTGGCTGTGGTGTGCTTGGGAATGGCAGATAAATAATCATTGTTTGGAGTAAAAACACAATTTACTGAACAGGAAGTCGGCTTGGTAATTGTCATGCCTGACTTTCAGGATTAACTCAGGTGTCGGGTGCGGGTAGGCTTAAAGAGAAACTTTTCGGCAGGTGAATGTAAGAGACATTGGACTTGACAATTAAACCCATTTGGTATTTAGGCCACAGCCTTGTTTAATTGCTTTCTCCTCAACAATGATTAATAAACACTTCAACTAGAGGCATGTCAACATCTTGTCATTGTCTGTCATATACAGCAGTAGTGCAAACAACTTACGTTGATTTAAGATTAGCAATCTTCTGTATAAATATGCACAGGAGTAATTACAACTGGATTTTGGTTCAAGACTCATAGAGTCACAGACTTGGGCATGAACATTCATCAGTAGAACTTGTGTCACATGACAAAAGAACTTCTCCCCTACACACTAGGGTGTTTTGATTCATATTTCTGATAGAGAGCGCATAGTTCCGTATAATGAAATATAATTTTTTTAAATGTGAATGTTCCAGAAAGCCCTTAATTATATAAAATATTCAATTGTGACTGAAAAGTTGAAAAAGTTAAAGAGTTGAAATTGTAAAGGTTTTTATCCCTTTTTGGGATAAATCAACCAAGTTCATATACTCTCTCCAAGATTTTTCAGAAATTAAATTATTAAGCTCCCCACAGCCCCCACTTTGTGGATTTTGACATCATTAGGCCACTTTTGGACCCCTACTTTTTGGAGGTTGGCTAAGTCACTTTTAGAATCCACACTTCCCACTCTTGTTGTACCTCCAGGCTGACTGTAAACTAAAATGACTGATTTGATGTAACAGAACCTGTTCCTTGTTTCAATGCTGTATGCTAGCAGTCTGACTTTTGGAATTTCAACAACAGTTTAATTCAGTTTAAATAATCATTTGGGATTTACAAAATTTAATTTATAGACTGTATGCAATAAGAAAAATTGTGGAATTCTATTCCAGGTCATTCACCCCATACCACATCTCAATTATCCAGGAATATGCATGCATTATTCTACCTCCTCATTTGCATTAATACTAGGGAATTCCGCACGTAATCCCTTGTATATGCAAATAAGTTGGTAGAATTATAATCAAACTTCAACTTAAATTCCATTTAAAGTTTTGTTTAATTGTTAAATTATCTGGCATGGAGGTATTAACTGAACATAGCTCAATGAAGGCTGCAATTAAAAGTATTTTCTTAGTGGGAGGCAGATGTTCTGGTATGTGGAGCTGCAACAGACTTATGATCATTCTCATCTTCATTTTGTTTGAATAGGTAAAACAATCTCCATGTTTAAACTTACTACAAAATTGTTCTTTTTAGTTTCTAGGACAGAGCTTATCGAAAATTACTGAGCTTCTTTATGTATGTATAATACCTGACATAGCAGGAATAAAAGAAGACCCAGAATCTAGTAAAAAAAAAATCAGTTTTAAGCGCATGTCTATGAAATTGGCTTTATGTGAATGTATATAGGAGTCAGAGTTATGCCAGAGGAATGAAAACAATTAAGATCTAGTTAAAAAAGAAATTTGCAGGTGTTCAGGCCTTATACAATTCAAGGACAATTTTAGCCTGGAGGGTTTTGTGACATTCATCGCTAGTTTCAGGATTCGTAGAGGGTATATAGCATGGACATAGTATTTTGTTTCAACTATAAATATCAATTAATATCAATTGGAAATTGGCCTCTTTACCACTTTGATTATTTTCAGGAATTGATTTATAAAGAAATACAAATTTGCTTGTTTAGGCTGAATTCATTCTAAGCATCCTTAGAACTGTCAATATAGGTATACAGGAAACATTAGGGCAATTTTTCCTCAAGTCTATAAACAACAATAAAAGGTAAAAAAAACTTGGTTTGATGAGCAGCTGATGCAAATCATATCATGTACATCTGCTTAATAATCATGCAGATATCCCCACTTTCCTCCTTGCTATGAAAACACATTTTTATACCAGCTGCACTTATTGTTCAGAGAAAAATTGGTTCTGTAAATAATTTATCGACTCAATATTAATATTTACTATTCATGAGTGACATTAAAGGTCAATGTTGGTCAATTGTTTGTTTTACTGAACCGCCAAAATTGGCCAAAAACGGCAGTTGGGGAAAAAGGAGATGTACACAACATGTGTGTGATGTACAAACTGTCAGACTATTGTAGACAATTTGTTGTTTTTTTAAGGAGAAAAAAAAAAACAAGTGTCAGCTGGGATATTTATTTGCTCCATTTTTAAAACTGGCACAAAAATACATCTTAATGTATTTGAAAGGAAGTTAATTTTCTCTTTTTTAATTGTTTGTGTCTGGATAAAGTACAAAAAAAAAAAACTGTCAAACACTGTTTAATATCAACTTAAGTATCAATATATTAGAAAGTTTTTAGCACAACATCCCTTTAAGAGATTTTGAGCTTAAGCAAGGCTAGCCCAAAATTTAGATTTTTCATTCGGATACGTTTAGATTTTGGCAGCGTTTATCTAGCGTTTGTTTAATAAATTGCTGTGTTTTCATGTTTGCTATACATAGATCGATCCATAGATGCAACAATACTTTGTATTAGTGCATACTTTTATAGAATTTTGCATTTAGCTTTTCGTTCGGCTTGATCCGAATGAATTTAGCATATATAATAACATAGACTCAGATAGGCCAGTGAACATTTCTGAAAGATAGAGAACGCTTTCATGTGCCAATTGGGTTATAATATCTCACTTGGGATTTGTACCACACTATTGCAAATCGGGGTATTAACACTCATACTTGATAGCCCATTTGGGCTATAACTTGTGCTTAAAAACTAAAGCTATACAACTAAAATAGCCTGAATATAGCACAATTGAATAACTCAGGCTATAGATTTCAAAATCACCACTATTAATAACCAGGTAGCTTAAAGTAACACCTCTCTGCAGTAAAATTATCTGGCTCTTCACAAGAACATCTTATGTTTGCATACAGAAAAGAGTGTCTAATAACTGATGCATAAAATCACTTATGGTTTCTTCAGGGGACAAGTAAATCCATCTTATATGAAAGAGAACTTGAAAAGAAATTGATGAAATCTTTTTAGTTATATTTCCTATAATGATTGCGACTTGGAAGTGTATTTGTGTGATGCTTTTATTGATTAATAATTGTGATTCATTAAATCGATAACTAATCATTTGCTCAAAAAATGTCTAATTATTAGAAATACGACGAAAATATGCCATAGTTAAAAGCATGTCTTGTTGCAAGGATGTAAAATCCATCTTGATTTTATACATACAGTATTTTGCTGTTAGTATGTCTGTTTATGATTTCAATTTCCTTCAAAAGGAAACATTGTTATTAAAACTTTGATCATATTGCTGTTGAGGCTTAAGTTTTTGTAGGCTTACTTAACAGTAAGGAGAGCAGGAGGTGCTCTTTTGAAAGTTGATGGCGGACCAGCAGGGGGTGCCCTTTTTATTGTTGAGGGAGGACCGGGCTGGAGGAGCCCTATTGAAACTTATATTACATTATTCTAGGTCATTCTTAAAGCTTAAAAACATAGAAATCCACTCGATCACAAATATTACATAATACGATGAAGTTGTTACATACATTTAGTATATATTTCACACAATTAAAGCATGTCATTTTACCATATATTTGACACAAATAAAGCATGTCATTTTACCAGGGGCACCGGCATCAAAGAGGGGGTATGCCCCCAATAATTTTATAAGCAGCAATTTTCAAAAGAAGCCTTTTACCTACTTCCCCCATGGGTAATTGTCAACATTGGTCCTGGTTCCCTAATCTCAAACCTATAGGCGGGATTTGCTGACCAAAAGTGGGGGAAAAGTCAAGTGTGTGTGTGTGTTTGGGGAGGGGGAATTACAAAATCACACTAAAATACAACACATCACCATACAAAAGTATCCATTTGGACAAAAAGTGAGGGTGGGGAAAGTGCCCCCTTGCTTCCCTCAAATCCAGCCTATGTTCAAACCATATAAGTAGGAACCATGGGGCAGGGAGGCAAGATTCCTCCACTTTTTTGGAAAACTGACAAAAGTGCCCCTTTTTTAAAATAAAAAGTTCACCTCAATTACTGTCCAAGAAGCACCCAAACTTTTAACTACCCAACAACAAAAAACAGGCTCATAGTTACCCACACTAAAATATATGTTGAGCTACTACATCATTGATGTTCTAGTTTAATATTTGTTTACCCCTCAAACTTTCACGGATTGAACAAGTCAAGTTTTCTACCCACCAAGAATCTCACATACTTTCAGTAATCCAGCCCCTGTTCTGCTACTCTATCAGTATAGGAGATGCCTTCACTTCAGGTATCAAGAAGTCTACATTTAAATATATATTTGATCATGTTGTGAATTCTTCTGAAAGGCAGATCAATCCACCAACATGAGCCCAGGGGAAATTAAACCACTCTACACTGAAACATGACTTGGAGTGATAAATCTACCATAATTTAAAAAAAAAAAGAACAAGGCTACCAGTTTTTTCCTCAGACTTAATCACAAAATTTACCTCTTACTCCAAAAGAGAGTAATACTATGTCATGAAACATACATTATTAGCTAAGTAACTAAATTATTTTAGCTTTGTAAAAAGTTCCACACTGTAAATGGCCAGTCTTTGTTAAATGTAGTTATTAATGTGTGCCATTCTGTGCAAGAGCTTATCTCCTCCTATCTAGTAATAGGGGCTTCTTGTGCCTTGTTCTTCTTTAGTTGGTTTAATATTTAAAGGCCAGATATCGTGTCAATGCGGACATAAAAAATACACTACAATCCAACGTATCTGATTGGTTGAAATATTCATACAACCCTGACAAGCCAATCAATTACTGCCACGAAAGTGAAGTTACTAGTACAGTGTATATCAAAATTATTGGTGATGAGTTAAGCAATATTTTCCAGACAAGATTCCCTATTATGATGACATACTTATATCCCAATGTACCTACATTTCCTAATATCAAACGGTTTCTTCCCGCCTTCTGTGCCTAACATATAACTCATGTTATATTCATGTATTGTTCCTGGTATTTTTTTTATCTTGCAATGATTAATGTTGTTGTGAAATGATAAGACTTCTTGTTTATTATGCTTCCATAAACCTTCCTCCATAAATTTGGCAGTTTTGTAAATATTTTTTATATTTATTGTATTACAGAAATGGGAAATAAATCAAATCATTACATTCTGCAGGTCAGAAGCAACTGGAGCAGAATTCAAGAAACTTGTGATAAATCTTCAGTCATTATGCATCTCATTTTCTGTATCTTATCAGAGTAGGTGTGAGAGGTAATAATCACTCTTGTTGGACTGTCTATTTGGATTTCTCACTTCCAATAAAGAATTTCAACAGGGACTGATTTTTGATATAAGCATAGCTAAATACCGCCATGTATTCCCTTGGCATAATTGATGCAGATATTGCTGATTAAAGTTTACATTTGATTAAATACAGTATGCAGAATATGTACCACCATGCAATCAGAGAAATCCACAAATTCAGCAGGAAAAAAACTGATAGTGTCATTTTCTCTTGAAGTTAAATCCTTACTTGGGCAATTTGCCCAAGTGTTTAAATTTGATCTATTCTAACCTACCTTCAATGGGTACAAATACTGAAGGGAATGAGACCTGCACTTCTAGTGATTTTACATAGAAGGTTTAATGAAATGAAAAACAATACAATAAAACATACATAAATACACTAACCTAGGACAAGAAAGGGCATGAGTGCAACTATCTCATTGAACTGCAAACCACCAAAGCTGAGCACACCAACGGAGGAGAAGATGGCGAAGCTGGCGGATAATACTCCAAGAAACCCCAGCCAAGGTTTGCTCAGCACCCAGTCTCGCATGATACAGGAGAACACAGCAAACATGATCATCATACAGAAGGTGGCTGCAAACCTTGGTATCACGTGAAAACTGGCTTCTGCTGCCTCCCGCGAAAGCGACATCGAAGTACTCCGAGCAATTCTTATATATTTGCATTCTCGCTCTTGAAAGGAGTCAATTTCTCTTTCGAAAATGTCTTCCCAATGAGATGCAATAATGTCTTTATCTTTGCCTGCTGAGAGCGAGTATACCAGTCTCACAGCCTCTGCTTGCTTCATGATGTTTGATTTACCCTGGAATTGAACTTTCGCAAACATGGGGCCAATAAAAAATTTGTGCTCGTGAAAATCAATAAATGGATATGTCACGTTTAGATGTTCAAAATGTTCCATGCCTGCACGGAAAACACTTAGCCACGTATTATCCACACAGTTGTTGTGCCATTTCATACACAGTGCCTCATAACCTATAGTTTTATTAACTGGCCATCTATATTCATCTTTACTCTCTAATTGGAATGTTCTGACATGTTTATCTAATTTGAGGATTTCCTCAAAAATTTCTTTTCGTAAGATATTGCCGCTATCCTGAGCGGTTATAATCAGCCTTCCGCGTCGTATAAAAATATCTAATTCTCTGTTTGGCAAGTATTCCTCCCCTTCAGTACCACTCTTAAAGTATTTCTTCATTTCTTGCAAGTCTCTCCGGCTGGTGCTGTCAGTCGGTGTGAATAAATACTCTACATCGTCATTAATTTCAAAATTATACAGTCCTGCTGTAAACAGCATCACAAAAAGGAGGGGGATAAGCAGAAATGCAAGTTTGTGCCGAAACACAAACTTGCCATATTGGTAGAATAATTTGCTTATCCAGTTGTCCACACAATCGTAGCGCACCATGATGCAAGGTTTCAGGTCTTAAATTTCTCAAAAATTGGTTAAAGCTCTCGTCTGTTTGATCAGGAATATGTTATTTGGTTATCAGCTAGCTTGCATTTTCCGGTCATAATGGTATGTTCCATGGCTTTGCTTTGTCATCTGAAAAGAAAGGAATTGAAGGATATAACTTTGTGCAAATGTAGAAATAAGAATTCATACGACTACATCCCGCCGCTCACTATGAATTTGTAGGGAGTTCACAATTAAAATCTTTACAATGTTACAATTTGAAGAGAAAAAAAAAAAAAAAACTTATTAAGCTTGCAAAAGTTAGCTTGATGCAAGGTAAACACAAGATAATAATACAGATTAACACAAGATTGCAAGGCTCTTGGCAGGTTTATCAGATTGCATTACATGGCCAGGCATCTCATGATCAGATATCAAATAACCAGGTATAACTGTCACATTGCCAAATAGTATATGGTCAGGTGTCACATTGCCAGATATCATATTGTCAGGTATCACATTACCAGATAACAAATAACCAGGTATCACATCGCCAGATATTACATGGTTAAGTATCACATTGCCAGATTTTAAATGGTCAGGTGTCACATTGCCAGATATTATATGGTCAGTATGTGTCACATTGCCAGATATAACATAGTCAGGTGGCACATTGTCAGATACTATGAAGTCAGGTATCAGATTGCCAGATATTATATGGTCAGGTATCGCATTACCAGATATTACACGGCCAAGTATCACATTGTCAGATAGTATATGGTCAGGTGTCACATTGCCAGATATTATATGTTGAAGTATCACATTGCCAGATATTATATGGTCAGGTATCACATTGTCAGATATCATATGGTCAGGTGTCACATTATCAGATTCTATCAGGTATCACATTGCCACATATTATATGGTCTAGCATCACATTACTAGATATTATGGTCAGGTATCATATTGCCAGATATTATGTGGTCAAGTATCACATTGCCAGATACTATAGTCTGCAGGTATCAGATTGCCAGATATTATATGGTCAAGTATCACATTGCCAGATATTATGAAGTCAGGTATCACATTGCCAGATATTATATGGTCAAGTATCACATTGCCAGATATTATATGGTCAAGTATCACATTGCCAGATATTATATGGTCAGGTATCACATTGTCAGATATTATATGGTCAGGTGTCACATTATCAGATATTATCAGGTATCACATTGCCACATATTATATGGCCAAGCATCACATTACTAGATATTACTGTCAGGTATCACATTGCCAGATATTATATGGTCAAGTATCACATTGCCACATATTATATTGTCAGGTATCAGATTGCCAGATATCATATGATCAAGTATCACATTGCCACATATTATATTGTCAGCTATCAGATTGCCAGATATCATATGGTCAAGTATCACATTGCCAGATATTATATTGTCAGGTATCACATTGCCACATATCATATGGCCAAGTATCACATTGCCAGATATTATATGGTCAGTATGTGTCACATTGCCAGATATTACATGGTCAGGTATCACATTGCCAGATATTATATGGTCAAGTATCACATTGCCAGATATTATATGGTCAGGTATCACATTGCCAGATATTACATGGTCAGGCATCACATTGCCAGATATTATATGGCCCGGTACGTGTCACACTGCCAGATATAATATGGTCCGGTACATTGCCAGATATTATATGGTCAAGTGTCACATTGCCAGATATATGGTCAGGTATCACATTGCCCGATATATGGTCAGGTATCACATTGCCAGATACATTGTCAGGTATATACTTTATTATTCACAGAAGAAAAACAAATGTCTCAGAAACTGAGTGAATCCTTGAACATGTTTGATTAAAAACGTAAGGTTTGTGTATAAAACTGCACAGTGGGAACTCAATTCAGAGGAGAACTGAATATTTTCAGAAATGAATATGATGCAAGATAACAAAACTTCAAAATATTAAAACAGAAACCAACCTCATATCTAATAGAAAGCCTGTCATTCTGTAATCCATCAACAATTAAGCATGAACATTTTCTGTCAGTAAAGTAATCACCTATATGGTATCACCTGGTTATCCCTGGGGAAAGCACTTCACGCAAAAGTTTCTTTATCTCATTTTATATATATAACGTATTAACTTAGCTCCCAAGATGAACACATATACTGTTTCTGTACTTATAAGAAATACATTTCATATGCAAAGAACAGCTTAGGGTGTCATTTTTAGCAGACATGTTTGCAACACTGATTTTGAGGACAATTCTAGCATGAGTGAGATCATGACACAGATTTATAAATAGCAACTATGAACAAGCAGAAACAATGTTGTGGCAGTCTGTATGAAACGCGGCCTAGCAGACTCCATAGCAAAAAAGAGCAAGTTAAAAAGTTAACAACATTGGCAGTTTGCAAAAAGGGCAAACAAGTTTGCAACCCATCACTGTCTACTCACAATATAATTATTAGAAAGTTGGAAAGGGGCAAACTAGCCCTTTGAGTTTTAAAATCTATGGATAGCTCAAAGTAACACTATTTGAATTGCTTACAAATCCAATAAAACATCCCATCCCAGACCCAATGTGCATCCTTTTGCTCAATGCATCCTGATCTTTGATCTCTCTACCATGTCTATTTGATCTACCATGTATCTTTCTCTGATCTATTGTGCAGATCTCTACGATATATCATCTGATCTATAGTGCAGATCTCTACGATATATCATCTTTCTCTGATCTATCAGATCTCTGATATACCAGATCTCTACCGATATACCATACCATGTATCCTGATTTGATCTACCATGTATCTTTCTCTGATCTATCTATTGTGCAGATCTCTACGATATACCATGCATCTATTTGATCTACCATGTATCTTTCTCTGATCTATTGTGCAGATCTCTACGATATATCATGCGTCTATTTGATCTACCATACCATGCATGCATCTATTTGATCTACCATGCATCTTTCTCTGATCTATAGTGTATCTTTCTCTGATCTATCGTGCAGATCTCTACGATATACCATGCGTCTATTTGATCTACCAGATCTCTATGATATACCATGATATACCATGCGTCTATTTCGATATACCATGCGTCTATTTGATCTACCATGTATCTTTCTCTGATCTACGATATACCATGCGTCTATTTGATCTACCATGTATCTTTCTCTGATCTATCATTTGATCTACCATGTATCTTTCTCTGATCTATCATGTGTATCTCTAATCTACTGTACCATGCATATATCTCTGATGATATAATCTACCATGCATCTATTCTTTTAGGTGCAGGAGTGAAGCTAAGAAATTTTATTGGGTGGGGTGTGAAGGAATATTTCGGACAAAATCTTTGACACCGTAGGGCTTGGTCTAGGGGCCCACCTTAAGGCCCCCTAGTGGGAACCAGGGGAAAAGCCCCTAAAGCTCTGTGATTTTAGGCATTTTATGGCTGATATTTTATCTAAAATCTACACGATGGAAACTTAACTATTTAGGCTCCTATACATTTCCATTTTACATGGGGACTTTTTGTTTTAAAACTGAAACACTAGTGTTCATTTAGGTAACATTTGTTATGACTACAAAAGAAGAAAAACCCAAAATACATTTTTATTTGTTTTTCTTATCACTGACCCACAAATATTTTACTTTGTATTACCAAGGGTTATCTCTACAAATACAAACTTGTTGACTTTATCTTGTACCAGTCAGCTTGTTCACAATTGATGATGGAAGCCATTGGTGTATGAAAATCTTATGGAATTTGCCTAAATAGTAGCAACACCTCATTCCCGACATTCATAATAGATCACCATTCCGAGTTGAGTAACTTGCCTTTATGTCTGATAATTAAATATTTATGTCTGTATGTAACTCAACATTCAACAGGGGATCAACTTGTTAGTAAGTTGAACAAACTATTGTGTATAAAAATCTGGACACTTGTAATTCCATAAAATAAAATTAGATAACAATGATCAATGATATCTAGAATTGTAGCTAGGCTCATGTGCTTCTGTAAAAGCCTGATTACTATAGAGCACTGCAGGGTGCAACTGTCCCATGTGTGGCAAAAAATTGAGTATAATTTCCGAGCATAATTTTCAGAAATTACGCCAAGGAAATTGTAAGTCTGTGGTCCTTGAAAAGTTAAAATTCAACCTTAAATTGATGAAAGCCCCAAACAAACAGGTCCCTTTAAATGTGTAGGTACTATTTACACAAATCAACAATCTTTAAAGTATATGTTTTCTACAATGGAGGAAAGAAATAAAATGCCCAATTTTCCATTCTAAATTCAATATTAAATTAATGAGAGGACCCCCATTTAAGATATAAGAGACCCTCCATCTCTAGCTTTGCCATAGGGCCCCCATCAACCCATGATCAGATATTCTACAGCTTATTTTCAACGTTATGCAAGAGAGGTGTATCTTGAATAGACTTTTATCAAACTGAATACTTTACTTTGAAATAATTCTTTATATATAAAAGACGACTGATGCAGCTGCGGCTGCCACAAACAGATTAACCAGGGCATTGACAGTTTCAAATGGTATATGCACTCCTTTTGAAAATAGTTCCTTATATTTCACATTATGGTTTTTATAAAATCATCATCAAATTGTTAGTTACACAGTCCACATTGTAACTTAGTTATGACAGGTTTTCTTTGAATAGTAAAACCCATTACCTTCACAAGACTATAGCAAAGTACTGTAATCTTTAACATATTCAATGGTAGTATCCATGAAATCCAACAAACTTATAACTTTCAAATACTTCTGAGATTCATGTGAGGCTATACTCACATCATTTCAAGATTCTTGTGAGGCTATACTCACATCATATCAAGATTCATGTGAGGCTATACTCACATCATTTCAAGATTCATGTCAGGCTATACTCACATCATTTCAAGATTCATGTCGGGCTATACTCACATCATATCAAGATTCATGTGAAGCTATATACTCACATCATATCAAGATTCATGTGCGGCTATACTCACATCATATCAAAATTCATGTGAGGCTATACTCACATCATTTCAAGATTCATGTGAGGCTATACTCACATCATATCAAGATTCATGTGAGGCTATACTCACATCATTTCAAGATTCATGTCAGGCTATACATATCAAGATTCACATACTCATCATATCAAGATTCATGTGAAGCTATATACTCACATCATCAAGATTCAAGCTATACTCACATCATATCAAGATTCATGAGGCTATCTATACTTGCATCATTTCAAGATTCATGTCAGGCTATACTCACATCATTTCAAGATTTGTATTTTTACTTTTATTTCTTTTCTATAAAATTGTAGAGCATTGAAAAAAATAATAACTTGTCTTTCGATGCTAATAGGGTGGGGTAAGCTTAATGACTTGTTCTATATAGTCAAAATTACTATGATAGGGGATTCAAAACAACAGATTAGCATAAGAAAATGGAAAACCATTTGTATTTCAAGGGAGCCATAATTCTCTGTAGCAGTTATGTTGAAGGATGTTTAGTTCACTGGCCAGCCAGGGCAGACCTCCAAACAATTGCCTCCTCTAAACAGTCCACAAAAGGAAGTTACTGCCTTTTTTTAGATTTATGAACAATCATTAAATTTTCAGAACTTTTGCTTTTTACTTGTGTCTGCATACTTTTGTTACATGTTTTACTGTTTTTAATTGTTTGCATTTAAGTTTTTCATGGGAAATGAGCACCGCTTGTTGTCTCAGGTAATAATGGCCTATTCCACCTATCCAGGTAATTTTCCACTAAGGGAATCTGCCAAATGTATATTATATTATATTTAAGTGGAGGAGGGATAAACTGGGGACAAAGGACCCATGGGTGCAGGGGAATAGCCCACCACATGTTCAATGTTTTAACAAGGTGCACATCCAGGTATTTCAAGACATACAAGTTCAAATTGCAGTGGTCAGGTTCAGCAGGGTCAAAGTTACATAACATTTTCCAAAAAACTAAAAATTACTTCTTTTTTTATATTTTCAACCTGAAAGTAGAGAAGAATTTACAGCCCTGCCTCTAAAGACCTTAAAAACAATTCAATGCAATTCCTTTACTGGTTCTGCTCTTATATTCATCTATTTTACCATGCAGACTGCATAAAAATGATTTATTACTGACATTATTCTCCAAATGAGTTTTCCTTCTCAAAGCAGACAAAATTAATTCATACTGAAACTATCTTAGCACAAAATCATTCATTTTCAATCTTGATTTCTCACAACAGGGATGTATACACAGTAGCATCCAAACGTGAAAACGCTTCACAATCAATATTCTAAGATGAGGTAACATTTTCAGATATTCACTTTATTCCAAATGTGGGTATTCTTATATCTTTAATAGAGCCTATAGGTCAATCGTAAAAACGCTTCACAATCAATATTTTAAGATGAGGTAACAATTTCAAATGCAGGTATTCTTTTATCTTTAATAGAGCCTATAGGTAATTGTCTTTCATTACCATTCATGCAATAGTTTCCATGCTGAAACAGCATGGATACTCCACAGAATTATGTATGGGAAACATAAAATAATATGACCAAATCATATAATAATTGTTTAAATCATCAGAGCCTGCAGGTACAGCAGGGAGAAAATGACAGTGC
Organism: Chiridota heheva; assembly: GCA_020152595.1. Classification (NCBI taxonomy): domain Eukaryota; kingdom Metazoa; phylum Echinodermata; class Holothuroidea; order Apodida; family Chiridotidae; genus Chiridota; species Chiridota heheva. Next base: position 87,421 of record JAIGNY010003806.1, read on the forward strand.
CTGGAGGGAGAAATCAAAATGGGCACAATTGCAATTGGCTGGCCAATTACAACAGCAGATAATAAAAACCACGCTATCATGGCAAAAAGTATTTCACTTTTTTCTTTGAAGGTGATTCAGTTCACATAGCAAATTTAGACATGACCATACATCAGGCTAGAAATGACATCCTATGCAGACTCATATTCTTCGAAAGGTGTTGCATCCTGTGCTGAGACTCACATCTTCAAAAGGTGTTGCATCCTGTGCTGAGACTCACATCTTTAAAAGGTGTTGCATCCTGTGCAGACTTATATTCTTCAAAAGGTGTTGCATCTGTGCAGACTCACGTTCTTCTAAAGGTGTTGTATTCTGTGCAGACTCATATTCTTTAAAAGGTGTTGCATCCTGTGCAGACTCATATTCTTCAAAAGGTGTTGTATCCTGTGCAGACTTGCATCTTCTAAAGGTGTTGCATCCTGTGCAGACTCACATCTTCAAAAGGTGTTGCATCTGTGCAGACTCACATCTTTAAAAGGTGTTGCATCTGTGCAGACTCATATTCTTCAAAAGATGTTGTATTCTGTGCAGACTCATATTCTTCAAAAGGTGTTGCATCCTGTGCAGACTCATATTCTTCAAAAGGTGTTGCATCCTGTGCAGACTCATATTCTTTAAAAGGTGTTGCATCCTGTGCAGACTCATATTCTTCAAAAGGTGTTGCATCCTGTGCTGAGACTCACATTCTTCTAAAGGTGTTGCATCTGTGCAGACTCATATTCTGCTAAAGGTGTTGTATCCTGTGCTGAGACTCACATTCTTCTAAAGGTGTTGTATCCTGTGCAGACTCACGTTCTTCTAAAGGTGTTGCATCCTGTGCTGAGACTCACATCTTCAAAAGGTGTTGCATCCTGTGCTGAGACTTACATTCTTGAAAAGGTGTTGTATCCTGTGCAGACTCATATTCTTTAAAAGGTGTTGCATCCTGTGCAGACTCATATTCTTCTAAAGGTGTTGCATCCTGTGCTGAGACTCACATCTTCAAAAGGTGTTGCATCCTGTGCTGAGACTTACATTCTTAAAAAGGTGTTGTATCCTGTGCAGACTCATATTCTTCTAAAGGTGTTGCATCTGTGCAGACTCCGTTCTTCTAAAGGTGTTGCATCCTGTGCTGAGACTCACGTTCTTCTAAAGGTGTTGCATCCTGTGCAGACTCACATCTTCAAAAGGTGTTGCATCCTGTGCTGAGACTCACATCTTCAAAAGGTGTTGTATCCTGTGCAGACTCATATTCTTCAAAAGGTGTTGCATCCTGTGCAGACTCACATCTTCAAAAGGTGTTGCATCCTGTGCAGACTTATATTCTTCAAAAGGTGTTGCATCTGTGCAGACTCACGTTCTTCTAAAGGTGTTGTATTCTGTGCAGACTCATATTCTTCAAAAGGTGTTGCATCCTGTGCAGACTCATATTCTTTAAAAGGTGTTGTATCCTGTGCAGACTCGCATCTTCTAAAGGTGTTGCATCCTGTGCAGACTTATATTCTTCAAAAGGTGTTGCATCTGTGCAGACTCACGTTCTTCTAAAGGTGTTGTATTCTGTGCAGACTCATATTCTTCAAAAGGTGTTGCATCCTGTGCAGACTCATATTCTTCAAAAGGTGTTGCATCCTGTGCAGACTCATATTCTTCAAGGTATTGCATCCTGTGCAGACTCATATTCTTCTAAAGGTGTTGTATCCTGTGCAGACTCATATTCTTCTAAAGGTGTTGCATCCTGTGCTGAGACTCACATTCTTCAAAAGGTGTTGCATCTGTGCAGACTCATATTCTTCTAAAGGTGTTGCATCTGTGCAGACTCATATTCTTCAAAAGGTGTTGCATCCTGTGCAGACTCATATTCTTTAAAAGGTGTTGCATCCTGTGCTGAGACTCACATCTTCAAAAGGTGTTGCATCCTGTGCAGACTCATATTCTTTAAAAGGTGTTGCATCCTGTGCAGACTCATATTCTTCTAAAGGTGTTGCATCCTGTGCAGACTCATATTCTTCAAAAGGTGTTGCATCCTGTGCAGACTCATATTCTTTAAAAGGTGTTGCATCCTGTGCAGACTCATATTCTTCAAAAGGTGTTGCATCCTGTGCTGAGACTCACATTCTTCTAAAGGTGTTGCATCTGTGCAGACTCATATTCTTCTAAAGGTGTTGTATCCTGTGCTGAGACTCACATTCTTCTAAAGGTGTTGTATCCTGTGCAGACTCACGTTCTTCTAAAGGTGTTGCATCCTGTGCTGAGACTCACATCTTCAAAAGGTGTTGCATCCTGTGCTGAGACTTACATTCTTGAAAAGGTGTTGTATCCTGTGCAGACTCATATTCTTTAAAAGGTGTTGCATCCTGTGCAGACTCATATTCTTCTAAAGGTGTTGCATCCTGTGCTGAGACTCACATCTTCAAAAGGTGTTGCATCCTGTGCTGAGACTTACATTCTTAAAAAGGTGTTGTATCCTGTGCAGACTCATATTCTTCTAAAGGTGTTGCATCTGTGCAGACTCCGTTCTTCTAAAGGTGTTGCATCCTGTGCTGAGACTCACGTTCTTCTAAAGGTGTTGCATCCTGTGCAGACTCACATCTTCAAAAGGTGTTGCATCCTGTGCTGAGACTCACATCTTCAAAAGGTGTTGTATCCTGTGCAGACTCATATTCTTCAAAAGGTGTTGCATCCTGTGCAGACTCACATCTTCAAAAGGTGTTGCATCCTGTGCAGACTTATATTCTTCAAAAGGTGTTGCATCTGTGCAGACTCACGTTCTTCTAAAGGTGTTGTATTCTGTGCAGACTCATATTCTTCAAAAGGTGTTGCATCCTGTGCAGACTCATATTCTTTAAAAGGTGTTGTATCCTGTGCAGACTCGCATCTTCTAAAGGTGTTGCATCCTGTGCAGACTTATATTCTTCAAAAGGTGTTGCATCTGTGCAGACTCACGTTCTTCTAAAGGTGTTGTATTCTGTGCAGACTCATATTCTTCAAAAGGTGTTGCATCCTGTGCAGACTCATATTCTTCAAAAGGTGTTGCATCCTGTGCAGACTCATATTCTTCAAGGTATTGCATCCTGTGCAGACTCATATTCTTCTAAAGGTGTTGTATCCTGTGCAGACTCATATTCTTCTAAAGGTGTTGCATCCTGTGCTGAGACTCACATTCTTCTAAAGGTGTTGCATCTGTGCAGACTCATATTCTTCTAAAGGTGTTGCATCTGTGCAGACTCATATTCTTCAAAAGGTGTTGCATCCTGTGCAGACTCATATTCTTTAAAAGGTGTTGCATCCTGTGCTGAGACTCACATCTTCAAAAGGTGTTGCATCCTGTGCAGACTCATATTCTTTAAAAGGTGTTGCATCCTGTGCAGACTCATATTCTTCTAAAGGTGTTGCATCTGTGCAGACTCACATTCTTCAAAAGGTGTTGCATCCTGTGCAGACTCATATTCTTCTAAAAGTGTTGTATCCTGTGCAGACTCATATTCTTCTAAAGGTGTTGCATCCTGTGCTGAGACTCACATCTTCAAAAGGTGTTGCATCCTGTGCTGAGACTCACATTCTTAAAAAGGTGTTGCATCTTTGCAGACTCATATTCTTCTAAAGGTGTTGCATATATCTCAAAAGTTTGTTAAATTAAACTACTGAGAGCAGCATGCGGAATAGCTACTACCATATGGGAATGTTTGGTTCATACGCTTGCGATAATCTCCTTAACTGTGCAAAAAGCTCTGAATAATCACACATATTTTGCACTTCAACATTATAACCAAAGAGTCTCTGAATATTTTGTTCCATTTCAAATGGTATAGAGAACTTGAATTCATTATCTATCGTTTGAGAACATTTTTATTTAATTATATAAAAAAAAAGTACCATACTTTGTAAACTATAAAGTGTTTTTTCTTGTTTTTCAATGGGAGCGCAAGCAAAATCACAAGCTTATCGCCGCTTTAACCTTTGTATTTTATAAATGAAAGTATTTGGAAGTCCATTTCACACAGCCTGATAATTAACATATATCTATTTACCATATATATAAAATCCAACATGATTGGGGGGGAAAAAGGTCTGTACTTTCCAACAAATAGAAATCGATGAGAGAAAACATTTCGCGCCACCTATGTATCCCTTTATTTAAATTCTGACGTAATCTTAGCATGCCTGAGCTGCATGGACTGTACTATTGTGTGCAGAGGGTTTCCTGTTCTTTGTTTATTGTAAACATGCTGTAAAAAGGCGAATAAGGTTTCCCGATGTCGGATTTTGGCTGAATTTCTTCCTTTTTTAACAGTTTTCTTGTATATTTTGTTACACGGAGATATATTTCTTATAATATGACTGTATTCATCAGAAATTAAACATTATTTGGCTGAAATATTATCAATAACAATCATGAACGAAAAAGGGCAAGAGCGAGGCATAACGACAACGTTAGGTTGCATGATTATGATATCAAAAATTACGAACTATGCTATTTATTAAACTTTTTGTATAAATTCATATCTGTTTATTATATATCTGGAATAAACTTCTTTATATCTTTTCTTATCACTGCATTATCATAAAATTGTATTCTATTCAACACAAGTATAGTTTGACATACATTTGTTTAAGAAAAATGAGTTAAAAAAAGGTTTCTCATCAGTAATGCTTTGTCTAACAAACTTATGACCACGCTATGCGTAAACACTCTTAAATCTGTAAAACCACATAATACTTTTGTATGATAAATATACACACATGAAAGGCCTTTCTTGTGTGTTAATAAATCGTAAATTTTTCGCCCTCAAAGAAAATCTTAACGATCTTGGCCTCCACTGCATGCAAACTAGAAGTTTTTAACTATTGTTTAAATGACTTCATTTTTAAAACGAACCCTCATAATAATGGTGTTTAGAGCAGCATGCAGAATGCAGTCAAGTAGCTACTACTGTGAGCAGCATGCAGAATACAGTCAAGTAGCTACTACTGAGAGCAGCATGCAGAATGCAGTCAAGTAGCTACTACTGAGAGCAGCATGCAGAATGCAGTCATGTAGCTACTACTGAGAGCAGCATGCAGGATGCAGTCAAGTAGCTACTACTGAGAGCAGCATGCAGAATGCAGTCAAGTAGCTACTACTGAGAGCAGCATGCAGGATGCAGTCAAGTAGCTACTACTGAGAGCAGCATGCAAAATGCAGTCAAGTAGCTACTACTGTGAGCAGCATGCAGAATACAGTCAAGTAGCTACTACTGAGCAGCATGCAGAATGCAGTCAAGTAGCTACTACTGTGGGCAGCATGCAGAATGCAGTCAAGTAGCTACTACAAAGAGCAGCATGCAGAATGCAGTCAAGTAGCTACTACTGTGGGCAGCATGCAGAATGCAGTCAAGTAGCTACTACTGTGGGCAGCATGCAGAATGCAGTCAAGTAGCTACTACTGAGAGCAGCATGCAGAATACAGTCAAGTAGCTACTACAAAGAGCAGCATGCAGAATGCAGTCAAGTAGCTACTACTGTGGGCAGCATGCAGAATACAGTCAAGTAGCTACTACTAAGAGCAGCATGCAGAATGCAGTCAAGTAGCTACTACTGAGAGCAGCATGCAGAATGCAGTCATGTAGCTACTACTGAGAGCAGCATGCAGGATGCAGTCAAGTAGCTACTACTGAGAGCAGCATGCAGAATGCAGTCAAGTAGCTACTACTGAGAGCAGCATGCAGGATGCAGTCAAGTAGCTACTACTGAGAGCAGCATGCAGAATGCAGTCAAGTAGCTACTACTGTGAGCAGCATGCAGAATACAGTCAAGTAGCTACTACTGAGAGCAGCATGCAGAATGCAGTCAAGTAGCTACTACTGTGGGCAGCATGCAGAATGCAGTCAAGTAGCTACTACTGAGAGCAGCATGCAGAATGCAGTCAAGTAGCTACTACTAAGAGCAGCATGCAGAATGCAGTCAAGTAGCTACTACTGTGGGTAGCATGCAGAATACAGTCAAGTAGCTACTACAAAGAGCAGCATGCAGAATGCAGTCAAGTAGCTACTACTGAGAGCAGCATGCAGAATGCAGTCATGTAGCTATACTGAGAGCAGCATGCAGAATGCAGTCATGTAGCTACTACTGAGAGCAGCATGCAGAATACAGTCAAGTAGCTATACTGAGAGCAGCATGCAGAATACAGTCAAGTAGCTACTACAAAGAGCAGCATGCAGGATGCAGTCAAGTAGCTACTACTGAGAGCAGCATGCAGAATGCAGTCAAGTAGCTACTACTGAGGGCAGCATGCAGAATACAGTCAAGTAGCTACTACTGAGAGCAGCATGCAGAATGCAGTCAAGTAGCTACTACTGTGAGCAGAATGCAGAATACAGTCAAGTAGCTATACTGAGAGCAGCATGCAGAACACAGTCAAGTAGCTACTACTGAGAGCAGCATGCAGAATGCAGTCATGTAGCTACTACTGAGAGCAGCATGCAGAATACAGTCAAGTAGCTATACTGAGAGCAGCATGCAGAATACAGTCAAGTAGAGCAGCATGCAGGATGCAGTCAAGTAGCTACTACTGAGAGCAGCATGCAGAATGCAGTCAAGTAGCTACTACTGAGAGCAGCATGCAGAATACAGTCAAGTAGCTACTACTGAGAGCAGAATGCAGAATGCAGTCAAGTAGCTACTACTGTGAGCAGAATGCAGAATGCAGTCAAGTAGCTATACTGAGAGCAGCATGCAGAACACAGTCAAGTAGCTACTACTGAGAGCAGCATGCAGAATACAGTCAAGTAGCTACTACTGAGAGCAGCATGCAGAACAGTCAAGTAGCTACTACTGAGAGCAGCATGCAGAATACAGTCAAGTAGCTACTACTGTGAGCAGAATGCAGAATACAGTCAAGTAGCTACTACTGAGAGCAGCATGCAGAATGCAGTCAAGTAGCTACTACTGAGAGCAGCATGCAGAATGCAGTCAAGTAGCTACTACTGTGAGCAGAATGCAGAATGCAGTCAAGTAGCTATACTGAGAGCAGCATGCAGAACACAGTCAAGTAGCTACTACTGAGAGCAGCATGCAGAATACAGTCAAGTAGCTACTACTGAGAGCAGCATGCAGAATACAGTCAAGTAGCTACTACTGAGAGCAGCATGCAGAACAGTCAAGTAGCTACTACTGAGAGCAGCATGCAGAATACAGTCAAGTAGCTACTACTGAGAGCAGCATGCAGAATGCAGTCAAGTAGCTAAATTGCTCACCAAATGAAAGAATTTCAGAGAATATTCTGTCAACAGAAATTGTGTAACTAATTTTCAATAAGATAAAATAACAATCATTATACTTGCCATATTTGAACTCAACATCTCAATATATAATGAAGTATTCTTGTCCAGTTTTGATTCTGCATGTCAGATTACCAACACCTGACCAATAAGCTTATAAGGTGTGCAAACACCTTGCAAACTGTGATTATCTTGTTTAAAAAAAAAAAAAAACATTTTATTTCTGAGAAAATGTATTGCCTTTATAAAGTATGGATAAAGGTTTTAAACTTCACCTTTCATTAAAGATTTTCTGATAAATCATTTTAGGTACAAATTGTTCCAGGATCATGGGCGGGATTTGCCTACCGAAAGTGGAAGAATAACGTCAAAAGTGGAGCAAAAAATCCCGGAATCATGCTAAGATGCACAAAATCTGCACGAAACGAAGGTTATAATTAAGAAAAAGTAGGGGTGGGGCATTTTTCCTGCATGCTTCCCCAAATCCTGCTTATATCCATGATAGTGGCACAGTATACATTTAAAAAAAATTGTAACAATTATTTTAAATTGTTCATAGCAATTTCAGAACTATTTTTTCCACATCTACATGTCCATGAAACATATCTAGCTCTCCATTAAAGGATTAGTTTCTTCCTGCGATTTTGTGACTTAAAAACCATGGGATAAGTTAAAAAAGTAGTAAAACCGAATCTAGGAAGGGTATTTATAACATACCACATGAAGAAACTTTGAGGAAAATTAATTTAAATATTGAAAAAATTTAATAAACTTTCTTTAAGATACATAAAGACTTTGAAGAATCTGAGGCTGTGACATAACAACTAGTCTGATTTCAGTCGTTTCTTCAGAAATGATACCAAATTTTAAACTTGAATATCTCCTTAACGAAATAAGATGTTTGAATGCTTTTTTCACTATTTTGTTCCTTTTAAAGTCCTCTTTCATATAAGATAAACTTGCTTGACCACTAAACTAATCCTTTAATGTTAGTATCAATCATAAGATTAAAGCAAGGAAAGCAAAAAATGAGCTTTATATGCTTGTACATCTTTATTTTGATAAAAACTTAAACATATGCTAGCAAATTCAGAGTATGTGCTAAGGGAATATTGATAAGAACAACATCTGAGAAGGTAACTAAATAGAAGGTTGCTGAAATTATATGATGATTGATTAGACTTGTTCCAATTGTGCCAGAAAGGTTTAATTTCAAACCAATGCGTAACGAAACATTCTCCATGGCTGGAAATGCTTCAATGTGGACAGTTGCAACGTGGGTATTGTCCATTTTGAGAAGTTAAATTCTCTTGATTCAACTGGTTACCATCAATCAAGGATGACTGTTCTGTACAGATGATCCTCCATTATAAACTCAGGGAAATGCCCTTTAAGACCATTTAGTCCTGTCTTTGCAACAAGATGGGCGAGGACAAGTATTCACACTAAAAAATGAAGCCGAACGAAGGCAGAGCCGTAACTGGCTGGGGAAAGGGAAAATATTCACTCTTTTTTTTCTTGAAAATATCATTTCATTCCTTAAGGATAATTAATACCAAAGGCATAGAAAATCAAAATCTTCTTTGCAATCAATACTACTTATATAATTATCAAACTTACTTATCACAGATCAACATACTCAAAATGTTAAGATTCCATTGAATTTACTAATTGTTTTCCTTAAGTGAACAAGTAAGACAGACAGATGGGAATTTTGTTTCTAATAGAGTTGCTAAAAGCAACATGCTCTACTTTTGTCCAACACTCCTTTGATAATTTCAAGTACATAAATTAATAATTTGCCAAATTAGGCTAAATGTTGAAAGATCTTTAAATTAACAAAATTGGCTTTAATGAACATGTCATGCACTGATTGGGGGAGCAGGGGGGTTGAATCAAGAGCCTGGGCAATTTAAGTTACTCAAATACTTTAAGAATGTTTAGGAGTGAAATCCTAAAGGGGCCTCTTCCAATTATAATCAAAGGTGGCTTTTATCTAACCAAATTACAGACACTCACTTTATAGAAGACTGTTCCATCCGAGTCACATGCTATCCGCTAACTTTCAAAAATTTCATCCATGCGAGCAATACATTTGAAGTGATCACCCAGCCAAAAGACCAGAGTCCTCAGGCAGTCCTGTTCTGTTCTTATTTCCCATCACATGTCAACGCCACATGCAGCCGCTTCAAAGTAAAGTCACGTACAAGCACACTCAATTACTCTTCTTCTTTTTTTTTCTTATAAAATCTGCTAGGAATTTTCTAAACACTCAATTTGAATTTTGCAATTTGTGTGCAATTTCCAAGCAGTAATGCCTCTGATAAAGTAGCAAGGTGTCTATCTGTTTGCCACTGTATAGTCTCCATTACCACACACTTTACTTATATTAGTACACGATCAAATAACTATCACATTTAAACAATCTTCACTGAAAGTAAACAAACATGAACAAATTAACCAACCTACCATAAGATATCCTCAAGTTTGAACCAAAGGAGCTAGCATATCATGAATGTCAAATTTGGTAAAAAATGAAGTTAATCCAATTACTCTTGGCTTCCTAATTGCAAAGAACAATATTCCATGGTCAAATTTGAGACAAGCAATTTGCATACTTCTGTCATTCTTAGATTGTTTGAAAAACCATTTTTATGATGTGTGAACACAATTATTAAGATAACTTATCAGTCAGGCAAAAAGTTAATTTTCTTCGGTCTCTTTGAAGACAGAGAACAATTGACTGTCATAGACCAAAGTACAAGAAATATTGATGACAAGTATTTTTAGAATCTCAGAGTGTTCATTATTCTCAAATAATTGTACTTATGAATTCCATTACTGTGGCCAAAACTGAATTCAGTACAATTACCGTATAAAAAATGGAAACCTTTTTTCAACTCTTAAGTTAGCATGATAAAAAATTTATACTAACACATTATTCACAGTTTATTATAAACATATGTGTGTGACATGCATGCTATATATTCATGACTGATTGATGAATATGACATCATTCCTAGCTTATCATAGTACATGCAGGAATTTTCACAAGCAAATGAAGTAGATCTTCTTTGAGTTCATAACATGGAGGTAGAATGTTTAGAGTAAGAAATTACAATTAGAAGAATCTACTGTACAAAACTACCACTGAAACTTGGAAACTGAACAGCAAATTTTATTTGTTTCATGCTGAGTCGCTGACCCCCTTCTTCCCCCCCCCCCCATTTCCTCTTCCATCTCCCCATGAGCAAATTATCAAGTCAGAGAAAGACTATAAATGACTTGAAGTCTGTGGATTTAAGGTATTTGCAAAATGTGATGCTTATTTTTGTGGACCTGTTTTAGCTTAAAGTGAGATATCATGGTAAAAGGGCACTAGACTGAAAAGTGAGGGCGTATTTTTAATGTGCTCCCAAAAATCAAATGCTTATCTAGCACACAATTGTATAGCAATTTTCTGGTTAATATGAATATTCAAGTAACCTTAGCCCTCATGTCCTCTGTGGGCTATGGAGGCCTAAAGTTTATCAATCTTTGAGGATTATATATCTGTGAAATTTGCAAAAATGAGCACCCTAACTTTTCGGTTTAGTGCTCCTTTTAACATGGACAGTAATATACAGTAAAAGTCAACGTTTCTGATTGGTTGTACACAAATACCGTCAACCAATCAATAACCACCACGGAAGTGACTAGCACATTGTATATACACACACAATGCATACAGTACTATTATAAAAGATCCACAAATTGATGTTATGTGACAGATATGAACATTGCAATTTTTCTACGACGAGATTCCAGACTTTCATGTTAGAAATAATAGAAAGGTTTTGTGACTTTGTAAACACACACAAGAATAATGAATAATGCTGGAGAAACAGATGTGCAATCTGCAATAAAAGGAGGTGCGTAATTCCTAAAGGACTGTTTAGGGCCTTAATTACCAGATGAAAGTCATACTTTGAGAAAATGTTTATGGTTGTTACATGTTAGCATCCACTATTTGTATATTCAAATCACACAGATACGTACATGAATTAAAGAGGTGACCCAGATTTTAGGTGTTGCTGAAGGAAACTTTTGATAAGAATTATTCCTAAATTTGTAAAAGGTGAACACCTTGTTACATCACAAACATGGACAGGATTTTCCAGTCGAAAGTGTGTGTGGGAATCAGTGCGGGTGGACTGACAAAGTCACAAAATGAAAGTTATCCTCGGAAAGTGTATGTGTGTGTGTGGGGGGGGGGGGGGAGGGGAGGGAGAGGAGGGGGAGAGGAGGTTGTGTGTGTAGGGAGGGGGTGGGGTACAAAATCATAAAATACAAAGAATCACCATTTGAAAGATACAAATATGGAACATAATGGTACCTGGCCCAAATCACACCTATGATCACAGATCCCCAAAGCTAGATAATAAGTCATGAAAAAATATAGACCATCTATCTAGCTGGTCATGATTGGTCCTGTCAGATACGTTCAAGATTCAAAACTCTGCATCAGAACATTGGAGCTCAGACTCTTGAACAAAGAAATATGGCAGTGGATTAACATTATAAATTAAGTCCTCCAAATGGTATCAATCATTTGCTTATTTTCTTCGATGATTATTTTGCATAAGAATAGAAAAAGTGTAAGATAAATCAATAAAATGTTTTAGAGATATTTTCATAGTTTTTCATAGATCTATTGCATGCTGCCTGTACATACTGTATATCCAAAAAAATTGTTTTAGAGATTTGCTAGAAGCAATTGAATTCTTGTTTTCAGCAACAAAGTATTTTTAGTGCACATCAGAGAATGTCACATGTTCTAAATCAGCAATGAACAGTAATTATTCTCTTTTGTTTCATTTTCCTAAAGGACCAATTATAGGATAAAAACCCTCTGGAGGATAGCAATTAAAACTAATACAACGTAAATATAACAATTATGTAAATGGGTGATTTTACTTAGACGTCATTTTTAGACGTCACTTGTGCGTAGTGTAATATTCAAAAAGTAAAAGTAAAGTAGAAGTAGGTGTAATTGATTATATCTTTTTTTTTTCTTTAAATTTTAGTAGCAATGAAACACATTATGTGAGACACAGGCTAACAACAGAGTATGACGAATATCACATCGTGGCGAACAGCACAGTCACCGCAGAAGGCGTAGTTCAGCAAATTGCAGTTACGGTAGATGGAACAATTACAGTGGTGTGCGCAGTCATCGGAGAGGGCATATATTGGTGTACAACAATCACGGACTGTGGTGTAGTAATGGCACAGCCCGTCACAGCTTAAAGGGCATTGTGGCAAACATTGATGGCAGATGGTGCAGTCACCACATAGGGTGGTCACGGCAGACGATACAGGGCAGTCATGGCAGGGCATACAGCGCAGTATGGCTAACAACGTGGTATGGTATACAATGCGGTATGACTACAACACAGTACTTGTGCAATTAATCAATTTTGGGGCCATCCTTAGGCTCTAAAATATTTTATTCAGAGCCTTGGTAAGGTGTTTAGGTTCCGTTGTCTTTTTATTGTCATAGGCCGTCGTACTTACTGGGTGTCAGTGTTTTAGCATGCATATTCATATTTTACGCCTCTTGCTGGTTGCTACGAGGCCTGACTTCACATTGCCATGGCTCCCCTGCTGAGGTTTCTTATCATTTACCATAGCTTTGCCAATGCAGGGGCATTCTAGTTCATCGAAGCTTAGGTTTTTTTGGTGCTACTCACTCAGTTTTCTGGTACAATTTTTATAGTCATTTTCCAAGTATGTTACTTTATTAGCTGGTGCTTTCTGCTGTGTTCTTAGGTTTCCCCTATGTTTTTATGCATTTCTAGACCGGGTCTTGCCTCGTTAGCCCTCTTTGCCGGGGCGTTGCTATTACATCTGCAATTTATGTATATATGCTAGCCCCACCTTTGACCAAGATCATTCGGTCACAGCCTTTGTTATGTAAATTCTGTCTTGTTTATTTTAACCCACCATCCAACTTTTGTTAAGCTTATTTAAGCTTTGTTTCCTAAATTTGTGGCCTATTTTACCCATTAAATTAAATCAATCATTTTCATATTTTACCTATTATTCATGCTATGTATATATGTTTGCCTTGATTTACCTCAGGAAGCAATTGTTTCTCATATTTATATCTCATTGGCCCGGCCAGAGGTTTTAGCATGGTAGGCATTTTCGCCATCATTTGACATGTAATAGGCCATCATTTTGGCCGGTTTGGCCATCATTTTGGCATTTATTTGGCCGGTTTCGTCATCATTTTGACACATAATTTAGGCCAACATTTTGGCTGGTATAATTTATATGTTGTGGCAGGTTCTGCCAAAGTGGTATTTTATTTTATGGCAGGTGTTGCCATTTATAGTAATAAAGGTTGTGGCATTTATTGCCAATGAACTTGAATTCCTTTTCTTTTTGTCATTTCTGCCAAGTGTCTGAATAATACACTTTTAGAGCAATTAATATAACAAAAATTGTAAGTTTTACTATTTACCTCAATTAGCATTCATGAATAACCATATGGCCATGTTTGTACAAAACCTGCAGGCACAATCAAAACCAAGACCTCTCCCATTGCTAAGAATCAACTTCCAAAGAATATTTCATTTGTCACTGTCTCAACAAAATCTTTTCAGCTTCTTTCACTAGTTGTATTAAAAGTGATACTTCGAGTGTGCATTTTAACAACTTCCCGCCTTTAGATATTACCTCCCATACAAGTTTGTTTGTTTGTTTGATAAACAATTAAACCCATGAAAGGATTTCTCATGTAAGAAAAAGCATTGTTATTCAGGTTATAGGTAAAGAAAGTGCCATAATAAAAATGTTGCTAAATGTCAGGTAGCCTAAGAAAAACATCCAGAAGCTTTGAAACAAGAAGGAGGTTGCTGATATAATCTTGAAGAACATATTTTAAGGTGCATGATAAAAAATGTTGTATAATAATTCAAAATTCAAATAAACATGAGACACCAAGACACTTATACATTTACCGTCAGGCGAGGCATGCATTTGGTGCAAAGCTTTAAATGTCATTGAAAGGAAGTAACAAATAGGAAGCTCAGCTGAGCAGAAATACGGATTATAATATGTCACCTTTCTAACTTAAAAGCATCAATTTTTTCAAAAGACTGTCTACAATTTCCTTTATGTGACATTTTATAGGCCAAAGTAGGCAGGAAAGGAGGAAAATTACTTTTCATATATTTTCTCAAGTTTTCATGGTTCTTTATTTGGCATTAAACAGCTAGTAAATTGTTCTGTGTTATAAGATGTTTTTTTTTAAAAGCTTGAGCTTTTGAATAAAAGGGCTCTCAGTCGAAAACTGATTGAGTTAGGGAATTTTGAAATACAATGCAGGTTTACTCATATTTTCTTTAAATTACTGACAGGAGCACTCGACTCGACCGTAAACGGAGAGCATATTTTATTGTTCCAAAATAATCCAGTGGGTTTCTTGTATACAAACCTCTCTCATTTGAATATTCAAACCTCTTCATTTAAATATTATAGATTTGCTGTGTAATGCCAAACATGCACATAGGCCTACAATCTTGGACAAAAGTGTTGGGATACTTTGCATGTTATTTCAAATTTTCATGTACTGCTATTTTCATTTGAAGAAACTCCCCTTGAAACATGGATGGGATGAAACTGCCAGTGTCATTTTCATCCCCTTCGAAGGACACTCTCTCAACAAGTTGAAAAGGTATAATGCAATTATTCAGCCACACAGGTAGTTGAGACAATTCAACAAAAAATGCTGTAATTTTATAAAAACTTAATATTTAAACATCAAGGATTTCTTACTTAGATCAATTGTACCCTGAAAACTAGTTTAATTATTTCATTTGGTGCAGAAATCCTGAAAATAGCACCATTTTCAGCAACGTAATTCTGAGTGACTATTAAAATCTTGCCGACCCTGTTAGTGTAACCTGCTGCCCTTGCCACCATTTCGATAAACAATTCTGTGGTTAACGCCATTTCCATTCATGTGCAATTTTCGCGTTAAGGACTCTTTGTAGCATACTTACGTAAAGCAAACACGTGCAGTGCAAAAAGGATTTTCCAAAGATAATAGTAGGCAATAGCAATTACGAGATAAGCATATTCATAAACTCATGCTTCTTTGAATATGACTCATGAAATTATACATTGGTTACTAATGAATATACAAGAAAAACACTTTACAAGTTTCTTCATGCCTAAAACTCCAAATAACACATTCATGTTATTCTAATAAAAACTCCCCTCGTTCTGCCGTTATACGGGAAGGAGGTTATATTGTTGGAATGCTGCTCTAGATATTTCATAACTTCGAAATGAATTTGCATGGAAATACTAAATATAGCGTCAATTTCGATGTTCAAAGGTTGAATCTTCTAACAATTTGTCCAAATAAAACAAATTTTACATATTTCACACCTTTAGAGGGAAAATTTTGTTAAAACGCGAAGTGGAATAAATTGGAAATAAACTGGAAATTGCAAACCGCCACATGCAGGTACTGAAATGCCACAGGCACAGAAAATCAGAATGGAGTTTTGTTCAAGGGCGAGTTCTGTAATGTTCAGGTCAACGCCCCACTCCCTTTTAATGTTGTCCAACTATTTCAGTAGGAAATACAGACACATACCATAAATTTTCACTCATTTTACCAACATTGAACGGGGGAACAGGATGTCCCAACGAGCTTTGTCCAAGATTGTAGGTGTGTAATGTAATCTGACTTAAATTTTTCCTAAATATGTTAATCAAACTTTCTTCTTTTACAACAATAACAGAAACTCAGGTTTTCATATTCAGCAGATTAAAAATAATACGACAAAGACTGTAAAATAGTTTATCTTCCCATTGACCGTAATGATATGCTTCCTTTCTATATCCAGAGACTCTATTGTGTCATTTCATTTTTTTTATATCAATAACTGCATTTCAATCAATGTCATTACTAGGTACTGTGGCCCAAGTTACAAAATCAGTGAATTGGCAGCGGTCTTGGTCATCTATAATGGCCAAAAAAATACCATTTTTCAATAATAGAGGGCATTCTTCATAAGAAATTATTATTATTTTGTTAATTACTCCTTAATGTGCAAGAAATTTTGGCAAACTTTTCCCTACAGATTGATGATGTATTTTTTGTGTTGCCCCAAGAGGTGGACTACAAAACTCCAGATAGGAGGAGAATTTTGAGCATTGGCCCACACTGTCTGATAGCAGTGATTCTGGCCAGTATCATTTGAAAGAGCTTGATAATTCTTTCATAAAATGTTAATTCTTGGTGGGGTTAGGTTGAAGATTTTTGAAGAAAAAAATGGGTTGAAATAGAGGAGATTAAAAAAATGCACAAAAGTTAAGATGTACTTGCCATACTTCCAGACCTTGCTTTTGCCTGAAAACCTGTGAGGAACTTACATAGACATCAATGCATCCAATTCCAGTCAAATTTGACTGCCCCCATCACCATTTTTTTTTTTTTTTTTGGCAAAAGTTGGGTTTAAATAATGAGTTGAATGTGCAGCTTTGTTTTTCACAAGTATAATTACAGCGGTGATTATTTCTTTGTTTATTTTCATGGTTTGGCAGGTTTTTCTTTGAGAAAAAAATTAAGACTGGTAAAATTGAAAAGGAAATTTCACAAACAATATAAATATGTACAAATATCTTCTATTTTCATTACTTACAAGAAAAAATACAACCTAAAAATAATTGGCCTAATTTTGCCTAAAATTTGCATATATGTCGATATTTTCTTTAAAATGACTTTTTCATTTAAAAGTTTATTGTCTTAGCATTCATATAAACCAAACTTGCAATAATACAAAATGAAAGGAAAGTTATGAAAATTAATTTTGATAAAATGTTCCACAAAATTTCAGTCACGTCTTGGCCCCCTGGGACCCTTAAAGCTAGGAAAAATGGTAAATTACTGACTCAATCACAACAATCAACGTATAACAATAAAGTTTCCACAAGATCAGTCTTTGATTTCGTACATAAACTTAAGTAGTCAAGGTTCGAAGTAGCGGCATATTCATTTACTTATTGTATAAATTCTCATGGTAATTTTCATGGCATATTCCCATGAATTTTCATTTTCACATATACATATATGATGAGGACTATGAAAGAAACAATTTGGTGTAAAAATCATGTTCATCTTTCATGTTGATATCTTTTTCCATTTAGTTCTTGCATTTAAAATATTGCGTGAGTGCGTTGAAAAGTGATTTCGTGGAGTAAAATGTGATGTTATAAAAAGGCAGATCCAAGACAATTTTTATGTAATTTCATAATATATAAAAATATAAAAAAATGTTTTCAAAACACATTCTTCTGTGCTATACCTATCTCAATAAAGAAAATTAAAAAAATGTCTCCAGTGAGTTAGGAACAGGCAATTTTCAAAGAAATACACAAACACTGTCATGCATGGTTTTGCCTTCATGACATCATACTGTCAACTGCAGTTTTCAACACACTCACACAATCTTTGAAATGCCATTACTCCAGAGTGAAAAAAAAAAATATCAACATTTTTTTGCAGCAAATTATTTTTTTCTTAGTCCTCTATCATATATATGAAAATGATAATTCACGCAAATATGCTTTTAAGATGCTTTTATTGTTTGTTTGTTCGTTTGATGAGGGCTTAACGGCACCACAGCAACGAGGGTCAAATGGTGCCTGAGAGGTCAGATCATTCTAGAGGTCGAAAGGAAAGGAAAGGAAACAGGGGGAGAATGAGAAAATACAAGAACAAAAAGTCAGAAAGCTGAGATCGAGAGAGGAGGTGCATGGGTGAAGAAAACAAAAAGTAGAGAGAGGTGGTGGAAGAGGAGAACTAAATATAGTTGTAGAGGGAAGCATTATGAAGGAAGGAGATAATTTTATCAGGAGGGTTTTTCTGGAAGGACTCAGCAATTGAGTTGTGGGGAGCGATTCTGGGAAGCTCTAGGAAGGTTGTACAGGGGGGCAGGCAAGCAAAGAGAATGTGATGGACTGTGAGGGTGCAATGGCAATTATTGCAGACTTATTGGAGGGAGCCAATAAGGAGGTGGGAGTGAGTGAGGTGGGTGTGACCTATTCTAAGACAGGTAATATGAACATTGTCGACACGAGAGAGGTTGTTAATGGTGGGTTTGATCGGAATGGTGGGCTGGATGACGTGGAGTTTGTTATCAATTTGAAAGTCCCATGAGATTTGCCAGCGGTCACGAACAAGAGAAGAGATAAGCAGTTTGATGTCAGAAAGGATTTTGGGAAAAGGGGTAGGGGGAGGTTGAGGGCAAGCTTAGCGGTTGCCTCAGCTCTGTCATTGCTCTTAAAGCTTGACCTCTGCAATTAATAATAGGCACTTCAAATTTTAGTTGGTTATTTAGTACTATAATTGAAAACCAACAATGTATTACAAAGGTTCACCAATAAATGTATATGGAATGATTTATGGGTGCAAGATTTCTTGATATTGTAGGGTATAGTTAGTGGCAATAAAAGCAGATTCATTTTATTTCAATTATAAAGTTTTAATGGCTGTTTGGCTGTAAATGGTGAATTATATTTGCTGCTAAACCCTTACTTTACCAGGGCTTAAAAAAAAGCGAGCCCAATTTTCATAACTTTTTTTCATATGCATTTTTGACAACTTTCCTTTCATTTTCTTTTGTTACACGTTTACTTGGAATAGAGGCTAGGATATTTATCTCTTGAGTAATGCAGCCAATTTAGGAAATATTGGACAAAAATATACAAATTAAGCAATTATCGGCTAAATTTGGTCTACAAATGGTCAATCATTGCAGAAGTATAACTTCTTGTCAATATTGAAAACAGAGATTTGTGTTACATATTTAGATTCTTCATGAAATTTCCTTTCCAATGATACTAATCTATAATTCTTAGAAAGAAAGGAAAAGATGAAAAAAACATCAACAAATGATTAGTCAAGACCCCTGAAAGCTGCAGCAGAAAAATATGTACGCAGTGGTCACGGTGAGACTTGAACCCGGAGTGCTAGCGTGCTAGCCACGTACATTTCCTCTGCACCACGTAGTTGTTCAAATTGAGAGAGGTGAAATATAATTCTGATAGGAAAGGTTTTAAATAAAGGGGGGTATGCCTTTATTTAAATATCAAATAAAAGGAAATTTCAAGCACTTTCGAATGGCGGTTTAACGAAGCATGTGCGATGTACAGTTTGTGTACACGATTTTTTGAAGAAAAAAAACAGGTCAAAAATGGCAGAAATTTATGAAACTTGGAAGAATTTTCTCCAAAACAACAGATTGCAGGTAGGGATTACACAATTTAGGCCAGAAAGCAATACTATCATGTCTTAGGACTTGCATATTTGATTTGAACCAATACTATCATGTCTTAGGACTTGCGTATTTGATTTGAACCAATACTATCATGTCTTAGAACTTGCGTATTTGATTTGAACCAATACTATCATGTCTTAGGACTTGCGTATTTGATTTGAACCAATACTATCATGTCTTAGGACTTGCGTATTTGATTTGAACCAATACTATCATGTCTTAGGACTTGCGTATTTGATTTGAACCAATACTATCATGTCTTAGGACTTGCGTATTTGATTTGAACCAATACTATCATGTCTTAGGACTTGCGTATTTGATTTGAACCAATACTATCATGTCTTAGGACTTGCGTATTTGATTTGAACCAATACTATCATGTCTTAGGACTTGCGTATTTGATTTGAACCAATACTATCATGTCTTAGGACTTGCGTATTTGATTTTGAATCAAGTATATGATCTTGAAGTTATTGTAAGATTTGAAAGAAAGAAAAAACATTTTTTGTAAATGTTTTTGTAAATATTTGAGCAATTTTTGAGTTTTACCCTTTTTCAATGTATTTTTTGATAAAATTCTGTATTATAACCCTTATAAAAAAAGTTAAATTTTGTGAAAGAAATATCCGAGTAGTTTAAAATGATACAAGGTTATTCCTATAGGACTGTGGTAAAGTCCTGATTTTTTTTTTAGAAAAAGGTGGTTTGAAAACAGCGATATTATAGTAAGGGTCAAGATGCTTGAGCTATGTACTTAAGATACAAACTAATAAACCTAAACAGAGATAAAGGAAAGTTGACCAACCACAAATAGTTTTAATTTGAGTAACATCAAATATCAGGCAAAGAACATTAAGTGATGAACTTCTCAACTTGGAACAGAGCTTAGATAAAGTACAAACTAAAACACTCATGAAACCACAATTCATTCTTGATTAGGTGACCTCATAAAAAGCAGTAAATAAATGCTGACTGGAAAGAGGCCAAATCTTCTTTTGAATAAAAACCTCTGATCAGGGGTTGTAATCCCTGCTTTAAAACAAGCAGAACCACATTAGACAAACAAATTGCAGTCCATTCCATCAATTCCCCCAAGAATAAAGCACACTTGACGATTTTTGCAATAATCAGCTCTATTTTCTCAAGAGTAAAAAAAATGTAATATTGATGGTACTGTTTTCTAACAAAGGAAAAGCTTGCAAATACTAAAATGTCAAACTAATGATCAATCCAGAGATGAGAAAGGTTTCAGAAGCATATCTTTGAAAAAGATAGTGTATCAGGAAAAACATTTCAAATTACAGAATACTCCAATTTGCATCAGTGTTTCCTTCTGAAATTGAAGAACTTATACAAGTGGCAAAAACTACATACTGTACATACATAAATAGGGATGTATACTTGTTTGTTTGTTTGTTTGATGAGGTCTTAACGGCACCACGACAACGAAGGTCAAATTGTGCCTGAGAGGTCAGATCATTTTAGAGGTAGTAAGGAAAGAGACCAGGGGAAGAATGAGAGAAATTCAAGAACAAAAGCCAGAAAGCTGTGATCGAGAGAGGAGGTGCATGGGTAAAACTAAAAACAAAGTAGAGAGGGGGTGGAAGAGGAGAATTAAATATGGTTGTAGAGGGATGCATGCTGAAGGAAGGAGACTATTTTCTCTGGAGGATTTTTTTGGAAGAACTCAGCAATTGAGTTGTGGGGAGCGAGAGAAGCTCTGGGAAGGTTGTACAGGGGCAAGCAAGGAGAACGTGTTGGATTGTGAGGATGCAGTGGCAATTGTTACAGAGGGGTTGGGGAACCAATAAGGAGGTGGGAGGAGTGAGGTGGGTGTGACCAATTCTAAGACGGGTAATATGAACGTTGTCGATACGAGAAAGGTTGTTGATGGTGGATTTGATCGGGATTGTGGGCTGGATAACATGGAGTTTGTTATCAATTTGGAAGTTCCATACGGTTTGCCAGCGGTCACGAACAAGAAAAGCGATAAGCGGTTTGATGTCAGAGAGGGTTTCGGGAAAAGGGGAAGGGAGGAGGTTAAGGGCAAGCTTAGCGGCTGTATCAGCCCTGTCATTGCCAGGGATGCCAACATGGCTGGGTATCCAGAAGAAAAGAACACTTTTCCTGCAGAGGGTGGGAGAAAAGAGTTTCCGGAGGAGGAGGGGGCAGGTGAGGTTATCCCATTTAAGATTGAGTAATGAAGTAAGAACAGCCTTTGAGTCAGAGAAAATGGCAAAGTGACTAAGTATAATCCTGTAGGAGTCTGTAGGGATTGGGGATCATAAAGACCAACTTATTTCAGATCCAGAACTACTGTACATCTGAATCAAGGCTCAAACTTCCCAAAATATTTACATTGTTTTCCTAAAATCCCCAACATGGCAACATCCTCTTCAAAGGTATCGTCCCATACATACATTCAGAAGTGAACGCCGCTGGTAACGTCATTTCCGCTTTTCAATTTTCCTTATTTATTGCAAGAAATCTGTGATGTAATCAATAACAACAGTAGGTCCATATGTTCGGTTCTGCAGATGTGTGATCGATAACATCGCAGATTTCTCAGAAATGACATTACCAGCACGGTGGAATTCATTTCTGAATGTATCTATGGGAAGATACCTTTCTTCCCCACATATTCCCACAATTCCCCAACAATTTCCAACATTTCCCTTCAATTTCTACTATTCCCCTAAAATCCCTAACATTTAAATTCCCATAGAGTATATCTCCAACTTTCTCAAAAAATATCTCAAACATTTCTCTACAAGGTAACAATATATTTCCTTTTACATTCCGAAACTTCCCCTTAACAACCCCAACATCCCCTAAAAGCCAGCATTCCCCACTAGCACTCACTCATTACAGAAGCATCAAATGAGTGGAACAATCTCTTAATTCTTTCAAGCTTTGACTGATCAAAGTTTCTAGAATATGTATGGTATATACAGCAGTGTGGGAAGCTTTCAAACAGTAGGTGCACGACCTCTTAGGGGCATGACCTCTTAGGGGCATGACCTCTTAAGGGGCATGACCTCTTAGGGGACACAACCTCTCAGCAGGAACGATCCCTCAGGGACACGACCTCCTAGGGGGCACAACCTCTTAGGGGGCACGACATCTTAGGGGGCATGACCTCTTAGGGGGCATGACTTCTCAGGGGCATGACCTCTTAGGGGCATGACCTCTTGGGGGAATGACCTCTTAGGGGGTACTTCCTAAGTTATAGGTACATGTCCACATCACATTCTGTAGATATATAAGATAAGTGAGTCCAAAACAACAAAGTAAATCAAAGGGGCACTTCATTTCTTAGAAAGGGGCATTTTTCCAATGAGTACTCCCATACATGGGACTGACAAAAGTCACCAGTTTCCTACTGTAAGGTCAGTTAGTAAGGGGCATTCAATTTTGAAAGGGGTGCTTTTGTAATACTTTTGTAAAAAGTGTGCACACATTCTAAAAAGTGTACACACATTTTGACAGTAAAGCAAGTGCACTTTTCATTTTCCAAAGGGGTACTTTTGTCGTTTTTGTAAAAGTGGAGGGGCATGTGTCTCCCCCCCCCCCCCTCCGTTCCCACACCTATAGGTATATACAAATTGATGATATACTAACAAGCAGACAGCTCAATATCTTTCTTATTGACAATTCCCTTTATTTTCGTGAAACTTGCTTCAATTTCCATGCAATATTTCCTTCATTTTTGAGAGATTTTCTTCACATGCCGAAAAGTTTTTCTTTAAGCCTAGCCTACTGCACACAACACCTGTGTTAATCCTGAAAACTCAGGTATGACAATTACCAACCCGACTTCCGTGTTAAGTGTATTGTGTTTCCACTCCAAACAATGACTGTGTATCTGCCATTCCCATGCACACCACAGCCAAGTAGCCCCAGGTTGTTTGTGTGTATCAGATTACACAAAGTCAGTGCTCAGCAATCTGGGCACTTTTGTGATTAAAATCACTCATCCATGTTACTGTGTCTTAGTGGGAAAACTTTGTTTGCAAGCTGGTGATAAAAAATACCTGTGTATCATCTGCCTAAGGTGATGAACTGTGAATAATTGACGGACCATTTCTCCTAAGGAAAGATATTGCTTCATAAATTTTTGAAAAGGTTTTATCAATGTGTGGGAAATTTCCTGCAATTTTCGTAAAATTTCCTTCATTTTTGTGAAGTTTGCTAAATTTTCAATAATTCTATGACAGCCCTCCCCCCTTTACAAATACTTTTTGGATCATGATAAGAAACTCATATATTTTTGTAGGTTTATTGGGACAATTGATCAAATTCCCCAATCTTCTTACTGTATGCCTCTGATATGCAGTTGCAATGATCCCATGTATAAAAGATGGGTAGCTCTTTCTACAAAGATAAAGAAAGAACATTCCATGCTATTCTGATCTAAATGTACCCCTCCAAATACCTAACATAACAGAGCTGGACCCCCACCAGGGCTTTACCCCACTAGGTTCCCTTAGGCGGCCCCCTAGAACTCCATGCCGCTAAGCTTCACACTACGCAATCACAGTGACACCGCTGGCACCAGCTAACATACATACAATTTGCCTGGAATTTTGACCGTTATACACACACCCCCAAACCTAAGTACGTTCGTCCCTGGGATCTATACTAAGATCACTGTTAGAAAGTATTAAAACTGTGCTAAGACGTACTTACAAAATGAGCTGCAAAAGTAGATCACATAGAGAAAACATTAAAACTGTGCGTAACCTTACACGAGCTGTATAGTGGGACTATACTAAGATCATTGTTTGATAGCATTTAAATTGTGCTATGCTCAGAATTTAAAATATGTACATCATATACAGTTATTTTATTCCCCTTGATTTAACCTGAATTCCCAACAATATGCATATGTTATTTTAAACTTATAAATAGCTCATATTTACCCATTAATTTCAGGATTCTGGTTTAAATCCAAAGATGCTTTCCAAACTGTTTTAAATTATTCACCCTCAACGTGATCTTAATTGTACTATGATGAATACAATCAGAAAACATTGCATATCAGAACTAATTACAACCATATTGAAATTTTTACATGTTACAAAAACTTCACAGGAACAATTAACATAATACCTGCAAGAACAGATGACGAACAGGCAAGCCATTCAAAACAAAAGTAACATACGCTAGTCGCTGCCACGTTTATTGATTTTAATTCAATAACGTCATTTCCTATGTTTTCCGTCAAACAGGTATGACTGTAAATAAGCAGTGTAAAAATGGCAACAGCTGTTTGTCCCACAATCAAGAATTCCATCTATGACAGTACATTCACTACAAGTCTTAAATGGAAAGCAGTATGCTGTAAACTTAATCAAAAGAATAAACAAAATAAAATATAATAATACACTAAAAACATTCTTACAGTAGTTTAAAAATACACACGCACCTTCTAAATTTAGCAGGAGCTGCATTGCACATAGAAGAAATGTATCTTCATTCTACCTCCAATGGAATCCAAAAAAATTTTAAGATTTTAAAAGCACAACATGAAAATATTTCTTTCTGAATTCCTGCAAAGAATGGCTTTTTCACTGTTTTGATTCCAAGCATCATCTGCCAGCATCAGCTTCTAGATTATACACCTTAACACTTTTCATTTACTCACACACTTAAGCAGAATTATTTCCTGGGGGCTTTATGACACACTTCTAAAGCTGCCTCCTGATTGGACAGACGACGAGGTTCAACAAACTTCTGCTATGGATTTTTTTTTTCCCTATTCCTTTTTATTCCGTCATTCATTCAAAGCGTGTGTAAATGCTGGAGCTCCACAATACAGACACAAACGCAGATATCAAGGTGTTTATTTCACAAAATTTTAATAAAGTTTCCTATTTTATGGCACGGGGAAAGGTAACTACTGCCAGTGGTAATCAATACATACATCGCTGTAATGGAATTCTATTGCAGAACAGTATTGACTCTCGCTATAGCGTGTGCTAAAACATGAACGTCTTTTAGAGACTAGAAAGAAGCCTGATATTGATATTCTATCCATAAAAATATTACATAAAGTTATATTAAAAAAATACCTTTCCAAATTTAGAGACAAACTAATAAACAGGCCTGTATATGGCATTTTTTGTGACAATGTAGAGTTAATAATATTTTTTGATTGATTAACAGATGAAAACAAATAAGTAAAGCATTCTTAGTAATCTTGGAAATTTGTTTAGCTGCAGATTAACAGTTTGAACAAAGCACTCTTTCTTTCAATGGTTGAGAACTGTTCTAATATGATATATTAATGCACCTATAATGTATGACACACCCTCCAAGCCCCGGGATATATGCGTCAATGTTCATGGGTGCGTCATACATTCATCCTCATTGACGCACCCATGCATAGTATTTTTGACTGACAATTGCCTACTTTTGACGCACCTCAAATGATTTTCTGATGGACATATTGGCAATGACTGTCCTTGTGATGCACCTGACTGTCCTTGTGATGCACTTGACAAGAATTTATATCGACAACGAAAAAAATACTTAAAATTCCAATAAAATTGTGGAAGATTTAGCGAAAATTGGTGAGGTAGGTTCGGGCTAGTGAGCCACCATGTCACTACAGCGCTATGGGTCATATACAACACGTATGTAACATCACTAAAACAAACAAACTTTTACTTCTGATGGCTACCAAACTTATTTTGTTACCTTGTAAACACAAAAAACTTAAAGGACTTCATATTAAGAAGACACTCCCGAATCAAATGATGATATCACTGAGTAAAACTTATTGCAAGAAAATGTGTGAAAAATGTTATTTTCTCAAAGTTTTAGCTCCGTGGTCTTTTACAGTGAAATTCCTGCGTAGAACTTTATTTTCTACACTAGGCATTTTTATACATACGCGAATATACAAAGTTAGAGAAAGAGCAACACATGCAAGAAAATTTGACGGGTGTGTTTCACAGGCGTATATAAAGCACAGGAATTGGATTGCACTGTTTGAGAGTTGCAATTCCAACGTGTGTAACGCCATATGCGTACATACGCGCCACGAGGGTAAAATAATTAGAATATTGTTCACGCTAAATTATAGGGGTAATATATTTATTTGTGCACCCACATATACATGCGCCAGCATTACATGTATTGTTCATAGCGTTTCAAGAATTTGAAGAAAAAAATTATATTTTCTTTCAAATTTTGACCATTTATCATTGTTGTTTCTTTCCAAATTTTACAACTGCAACTGCAAACATACTGAAGTGTGTTCTATTTTTCAGTGGATTTTCAGCAAATAATGGCTCCCAAAAAAATCTGGGATCTTTTTTGAGATGTGTTAAATCCCATTGACTTTTGTTTGGTGTGTGGCACAACTTCTTCAATAAACATGGGCACATCTGTTAAATATTTTAAACTTTTTTGGTGTATTCCTCCTGATGGAATGCACATAAATTATTCATGAATTAAACAATTTGGAATGTTAAAATAGTCTTTTAGAAATTCTACTGTTTATGATATTTGCAGCATGCAATTTTTTTAACTTTTCAGAATGCCGATCAATACTTACTACATCTTGCCTGAATATTGTGTGTATCTAAATGTGGTCATGGCCTTTTCATTGCTGTTACAAGTTACATTTTAGTATTGGGGCCCACAATGTTGTTTGATATAGGTTTTAACACTGAAAGAATGATGCACCTTGATGCACTTATTTTTCTTTTAATGACTAACATTTGTCATGTACAATGAATTACACCTGCATCAAAATTTGATTGAAATTGATGCAACATTGATGTAAATATCCCGGGGGTTGGAGGGTGCATCATACTATTGATAGGTGCATAATGGTATGAGCATTCAAAACTTTAAAGTAAATTCTTTTCACTTCTTTCAGTCATTGCTATTAATAGGAATTTCTTTTGCAGCAAGATTTTCAAAAAGTTTGTACATTAAAATTCTTTGGAATCTCCAGTTCTCTGCTTCAATGAATTTGTTGTGATGGTGTCAAAGCAATGAAGATATCCACATCAATATAAAAGAGAAGTCTGCCAGCTTAAATATGTAAATTTACATTAACATTTGCAATGTATTTGTATAGTACTTGTGTAACTGAGAATGCATCTAAAATGTATCTTTTAAAATGCTTAAAAGAACTGAGTAAATCGATAAATCACGATCTTCAATCAGTAGTGGGGTATCTGGGCAGCCTGTATGCCCCACTGCTGCTTCCATGCACATCACAAGCTGTAATCTGCCATTATTAAAGCACCACTGAACATTTGCATTAAACTGAATCATGAATATGATCAAAAGCTATTCGTCAGATATCACCTGTCAATCAAACCATGGAGCTATAGTTCCATGATCAAACATGTACTATTTATCCTCTCAATTGGGGCCATCATCAGAGTGCACACCAGGGGAAATCAATCAATTTATGAGAAGCCAATTATTTCAGGACAGTTTGAATACAATTTGTTACTTTGCAAATGTTGTTGGTAGAATTCAGAACATCTGATAAAGATATATGTTCCTATACCAGCATTTTTCTGACAAAGGTAGAAATTGCTTTCATTTCCCTGTCCTAAAGGATTTACAAAATATACATCAAATTAATGTGTCCCTCTACTTTGTGGATGAAAGATATAGCCTAATGCCTCCCAACTCCCTTCCACTTTGTGAAGTACAATCACCACCCTGCCATTACACATGTAAATCGAGCAATGTTATGTGGCTTTTGACATTTAACTTATTTTTTTCTTCCTTTTTTTTTTCACAGCATAATTATCAATTGAATGCCAACTAGCAAACAAACAGGTCACTAACACATTCTTTGTGAGCAATCCATACACAGTATCAAATTTTCAGGCAGTTTCCGTCCAAAAAGTCAGACAAGGGAAATTTGAAATGTCTAATTTTTTATACTTGTGTCGCTTAAAAATTGTATTCATAAGAAATAAATATGATTACTTTGAACATTAAAATCAAAGGTTTTTAGTACCATCACATGCACGAGAAAAGTGTTTTCAAATATTCTTGAGACTCAAGAAATATATGCTGTAACTTTTCGCCCACCAGATCCTTTAACTCCATGTCAGGGAGAAAAAATCAAACAAATTTGTCAAAAAGAGATTCTGGAACTGCACAAAACTGTACTTTTTGAAGGAAAGATATTGTTCCATGAATATGTTCAGAAGTGAATGCTGCCGTGCAGGAAACATCACTTCCGGTTACAATTTTTCCTATAGATTCGCGAGAAATGTGTGATGTTGTTGATCTTACATTCGCCATACCGAACATAGAAGCCTACATGTGTTATCCATAATATCACAGATTTCTCGCAATCAATACGGAAAACTGAAAACCGGAAGTGACGTTTACTGCTTGGCGGCATTCACTTTTGAATTTATTCATGAGCAAAAAAGAAGACAAAAAACCTCTTAGGAAATACAAAATGACATACGCCTTGACCTAAAAAATCCAGTGACACTCCCCCTCCCCGGAAATTTTGTAGTGACATATTTTGTTTAATCTATAGGATTCCCCCATGAGACAAATTTGCCTCGCTTGTCCCCCCCCTGATCAAAATCCTGGTGCCGCTGTAAAAGTAAAGTTTGCCCCCTTAGTAAATTTTGCACCCCAGCCATTATTTCCTAGGAAATTTGGGCCCCCTCCCAGACAATTTAGTTGAAGCTATTGAGTAAATTTGGTCCCCCCTCATAGTAAAAATGGTCCGCTAGGAAATTTGGGCCAAGGCCCTTCTTTCCTATGAAATTTGGGGACAACAACTTGTCCCCCTTTTGCAAGAAAAAGCCTTTCTTCTCCCTTCACACTAAATCTCACTGCCATTTTGCATGAAGCATGCCTTATTTTTTCTTTAGTGTATTAGCTTATCACTTCTTATCACTTTTTAGCTTATCACTTCAGTACACAAAATTAATTGAAGGAGCCGTACAGACACATCAGTAAATTACCTGGTAAAATCAGTCCAGAGGGGACCAAATTTACTAGACAATCCTTAGGAAAGAAATAAGGTCCGAGGGGCCCAAATTTACGGCGGGCAAAATTTACTATCAAACCGCCACTGAAAATATCCTTGCTGATTCTTGCACTCATAACACCTCATATTTCACAGTGGGCACTATAGGTGTTGACAAGGTGTCAGACAGTAAAGCGATATTTTCTCACCTCATTGTAAAAGACAAACCCAGTCTTTTCAACTGCTCTAGGTATGAGCCTAACAAGGTGATTGACAAAGTTACAATGAACATAAATACACTTTGACCCAAGTCTGCTTTGAACATAAGAAACTCAATATAGTTTTCATATTTTAAAAATAACGTTCTGGTTTCAGAAATCAAATTAACGAATGTACCATTGGAAAATGGAAATCAAAGTTCATTGCCCTATTTAGGTGTAGCTTGAAGTATCAATAATGTTTTGTACAGATAAAGAGCATCATGCATTTTCCCCTCAATTGCAACAAATTCAGGACACTAAAAAGATAGGAATGAAAAACAAAACCAATAGGAGGGTCACTTGACCGTCATTCCAGACCTTATAATAAAGCAATATCTTTCCTTAGGAGAAATGGTCCATCAATCATTTACAGTTAATGCAAAAATCACCTCAAGCATATGATACACAGCTATTTTTATCACCTGTTTGAAAACAAATTTCACCAACATGGATGAGTGATTCTAATCACAAAAGTGCCCTGTGTATTCAGCACTGGATTTCTGTAAACTCATACACACAAATAACCTTAGGCTACTTTGCTGTGGTGTGCATGGCAATGGCAGATAAACAATAATTATTTGGAGTGGAAACACAATACACTGAACAGGAAGTCTGGTTGGTAATTGCATACATGAGTTTTCAGGATAAACTCAGGTGTCGGGTGCGGGTAGGCTTAAAGAGAAACTTTTCGGCATGTAGATTTTCTTTAAATTGAACTTCTTCATAATGAAGAGTCAAAACAACAGATTGCAGTCATAATCTTTTGTTGAGTTCCAAAACTTAGAAAAGATGTGACTATGTCATATTTTACATCATGTGACAATGGCATATCAGGAGACTTTATTATCTTATCAAAAATACATTTTATTGGTGGCACGGAACTTAATATTTGCCCCATTAAAGCCTATGATGAAAGAGTCAAGTTCAGGGTCCTTTTGTACCAGAATGTTATAGATTTGGGATCTTGTGATGTTTTCCAAAAAGTACCATCTAATATCTCTTGGATGAGGGTACTTTCAAAAGGGGATCACCAGAGGTTTTGGTCCTTTTTTTTAGGCTGAAGTGAAGAGTTGTTATACACCCTCACCAAATCACTCAAATTTTGGTGTGGGTCCATAGTAAAATAGTTCCCCATGAAACTTTTACTGAAACAAATCATGTCAAGTTTGGATATGCATAGTCAAGTCCTATCCTTTCTCTACCATTCCTGAATTTTTTAACTTCTAAGCTTCCTGTGCCATAATATTGGACCTATCGAAAATATCTTTATTAGCCTTTTCTCTAAGAGTTCTCTTTTTAGGATGGTGGAGTGATACCTTATTAGTTCTGTGCTACCTATAGCCTGTTTATTTTCACTTGTCAGCAACAACAACCAATTTGAAAATGGACCTTCTTGGCCACAATATGAACAAATGACTTCCTGGTGATCTTCAAGCACCTTTGACATTTTCCTTGAATATAAGTGACATCAAGAAGCTGCGAATGCCACAGATGTATCCTTTATTTCCCTGTAAAAGAGGCAACTTAATGCTGGATGCCTCCAAACATTTTAAGAAGGGCTTTCTAATCTGTGCGATTTAAAACAGTAAATCTTAGAGATTCACAGCTAATGGGTCTCAGGAGGGTTTGTCGACGCTCTCAGACAACACACATGAATATCTGAAGACCTTACTTTGGATCATATATAAGTAAGGTTCATCGGTAGGTGAAATTTTGATAGCCCATATTTCAGTTCATATCGATAGGTATCAATATATCCTAATTAGTGCCCAACAAAGTCATATATCTCATATTAATTGCAGCAGGTAATTAGAGTCATTATGGTATGAATAGTGAGAGCAGAGAGATGATCCCTGCCAAGAGTACAGCCCACAGCTCTGTAGCAAATGACCATTACAAAGCACCATGTTCTTACTTGAGTATAAGCTCACCCACCAGGAAACTGTCATTTTAGGCTACAGATGATCAGTCCTTTGCAGTGGCATAGCCTTAAAGGGGGTGGGGTGGGGTGAATGGGGTCTGGACCACTTTTTCCAGAAATTTTTCAAAAATTGGGATAATCTATTGTTTTTTATATCTTTTTTGCTTTTAAAAACAATTGCCCTTAGAGGGCTAAATTTGAAAACTTCTGTCTTGGGAGGGGGTCTAGGACCTTCTTAAACGCTCTTTCTTTTTTAATGCTGGCTACGCCACTGGTCCCACTCAAAACCAAAATTGTAATCAGTCATACTGTAGCTTAACATTTTTACTTAAAAGTAGCAGATCGTTCTACTCTGATAAAATGCTCTCTCAGTAGAGTCTGTATATGTAGAAAGTAACCTATATTGCTTTTTCTTATTATGCTTTCTATTCAATTTGTTTTATTGTTTGATTAGATTACACCATGTATTTACATTGACTCTAACAATACTTTTATTTTAAATGTACATTCGTGTTATGAAAAAGAAAAGTTGCTCTAATTGTTTTTAGAATAAGTATAAATTTAAATATGGAATAAAATATTTCAAACTTGATTAAAAAAATACCCACATGTGCTTAATTGAATGACATTGAAATAGTCACTTTATACCAATAGCACATGGCAGAGGCTTTTTTCTTCTCATGTTGTAATTGTCAGAATTGTCAGCAAATGAATAAGTCAGAGAAAGAGGAACTAATTGTTACCAATAGAGGGATTTCATCACATGACTCTAATTCAACTGGACTCCATTTTGCAGGGCAGCGTCATCGTTGTGTTTCATGTGTCTTTACACAGCTCAGTCACATCACACGTACAACACACATACTACATGCTAACCTACCATTACCAGTTCAGCAAAGTTTACTGATTGCAGTTTTTTGCTCGCTTCTGATTTTTCTGCATATTTTCCAGAAGTTATATTTTCAACGGGTATACAAAGAGTAGCTTTAACGTTAACGTCATCTGATTGTTCGTTATACTCAGACAGAGCACTGCAAATCCTATAGTGTGTAAGGCCTACCGTAGGTTGAATGCCATTGTGTCGTACAGCAGAAATTAACTTCGAACGTCAATCAAGATCAGATTTGAAATCAAGAAAGTGTCTTTTTAATTCCCCAGCACACATATATTAGTGCAACCAACGGATCAACAATGATGGACGAGACCCCCGAGACAGGGCTCTCAAAAAAAAGGAAACCCCGAAGAAATTCCACAAGAAGATGACACCCCTCAAGATCAACATTCCCTAGATGTATTCCTACATCCCTGCTATCAAGTCCCTGATCAAAAAGTCATAATTAACTTTTCCACTGGTCTTCAAATTTGAAACTAAATAGCAAGTAATGGTTTTCCCCAGCAATCCCTGAGACATTCATCCTTCACGGACCATTCACAAACTTGAATACGTGTACTCACGGATAATTTGCTTCGGGGTGGTTGCAATATGACCAACTTTCAAAAATAATGATGAAATTCACATTCAGGATGCATGGTAACAAATTTTTCTTCCAATAAAACACAGCTGCATTTATTTCCTTGTTCTAAATCACACAAATCAAACAGGTAAGCAAATCACAAAATGTTAGGAGATTATACAGGAAATACAGTTTCCTAAACTCCAACAAACCACATACAGCAGTGCAGCTAGAACTTAATTATTGGGGGGCAAAATATAAATTGTATATTGTAAATTGTACTACCTGTGGAGTCCAGGGGCAAAGCCCTTGGTGGGGAGAAGTTCCCACAAGCCCTGCATTTTTTTATGATTTTGGTGACAGCTAATCAAATACACACCAAAACTAGTTTAAGGGATACATTTCAGCTGTGATGTGTAATTACGGAAAACTATAAATAAACTTTGAAAGACTTGGATTGTACCATTATTATGCGGGTTGATTTTAAGAACGAAGTCTTAAAAGTATAATCAAGTATATGATAAACAGATGTTAATGCATACAAAAACTTGAATAAATAGCATAGTTCTTCATTTTTGTTATCATAATCATGTAACCTAATGTTGTCATTATTCCTCGCTCTTGCCGTTCTTCGTTCCTGATTGTTGACAATGATATTTCAGCCAAATAATGTTTTAATTTCTGATAATTACAGTCATATAATAAGAAATATATCTGAGTGTAACAAACTATACAAGAAAACTGTTAAACATTGGAAGAAAATCAGCCACAATCCGACATTGGAAAACCTTATTCACCTCTTCACAGCATGTTTACAATACACAAACAACAGGAAACCCTCTGCACACAATAGTACAGTCCAAGCGGCTTGGGCGTGCTAAGATTACGTCAGAATTAAAATAAAGGGATACATAAGCAGACGCAAAATGATTTTTCTCATTGCTTTCTATTTGTTGGAAAGTACGGGCCCTTTTTTGCACTAATCACATTCGATTTTATTTATATGGTGAATATATATATGTTAATTGTCAGGCCGTGTGAAATAGACTCTCATATACTTTCATATATAAGTTACAAAGGTCAAAGCGACAATAACCTTGTGATTTTGTCTGCGCTTTCATTGAAGAAGAAAAAAACACACATTTTATAGCTTAAAAAGTATGGTGCTTTTTTTTTAAATAACTAAATAAAAATGGTCTTAAACGATAGATAATGAATTCAAGTTCTCTATACTGGTTGACATGGAACAAATATTCAGAGACTCTTTAGTCATAACGTTTGAAGTGCAAAATATGTGTGATTTTTCAGAGCAATTTGCACAGTTAAGGAGATTATTGCAAGCATATAAAACAAACATTTTGATATGTTTATTAGGAGCATTACAATGAACATATCTGCCAAGAAAAAACTAACAGACTAAAATATGAATCTGGACATACACAAGTTCTAAGATTACTTCCTTTCACAAACTTTTCATCTTGACTGCTAAATGTTAATGTACACAGGCAAACTTTGACCAGATCATGTCCTTAAAATTGTCTAATCTTATATGTTTAAAAATTCATGGTCTGATTGTCCATCATCACCCTAGTGATGATGGACATCACCCTAGTGATGATAGTTACTAGCTCTAGCACCCTAGAGCTAGTTACTCTCACGGTCATCCCATAAATGTGATTCCCACAAATATGACTCCCATGCAACTCCCATAACTGCCACCACATGCAACTCCCATAACTACCACCCCACCCAACTGCCACCCCACCCACCTCCCATAAGTGCAGCCACACCCAACTCCCATAACTGCCACCCCACCCATCTGCCACCCCACCCAACTCCCAACAGTGCAACCCCACCCAACTCCCACAACTGCAACCCCACCCAACTCCCATAGCTGCAACCCCACCCAACTCCCATAACTGCCACCCCACCCATCTGCCACCCCACCCATCTGCCACCCCACCCATCTGCCACCCCACCCATCTGCCACCCCACCCATCTGCCACCCCACCCATCTGCCACCCCACCCATCTGCCACCCCACCCATCTGCCACCCCACCCATCTGCCACCCCACCCATCTGCCACCCCACCCATCTGCCACCCCACCCATCTGCCACCCCACCCATCTGCCACCCCACCCATCTGCCACCCCACCCATCTGCCACCCACCCATCTGCCACCCCACCCATCTGCCACCCCACCCATCTGCCACCCCACCCATCTGCCACCCCACCCATCTGCCACCCCACCCATCTGCCACCCCACCCATCTGCCACCCCACCCATCTGCCACCCCACCCATCTGCCACCCCACCCATCTGCCACCCCACCCATCTGCCACCCCACCCATCTGCCACCCCACCCATCTGCCACCCCATATCTGCCACCCCACCCATCTGCCACCATACCCATCTGCCACCCCACCCATCTGCCACCCCACCCATCTGCCACCCCACCCATCTGCCACCCCACCCATCTACCACCCCACCCATCTGCCACCCCACCCATCTGCCACCCCACCCATCTGCCACCCCAGCTCCCATCTACCACCCCACCCAGCTCCCATCTGCCACCCCACCCATCTGCCACCCCACCCATCTGCCACCCCATACCCATCTGCCACCCCACCCATCTGCCACCCCACCCATCTGCCACCCCACCCAACTCCCAACAGTGCAACCCACCCAGCTCCCATAACTACCACCCCACCCAACTCCCATAACTGCAACCCACCCAGCTCCCATAATTGCAACCCACCCAACTCCCATAACTGCAACCCCACCCAACTCCCATAACTACCACCCCACCCAACTCCCATAACTACCAACCCACCCAACTCCCATAACTGCAACCCCACCCAACTCCCATAACTACCGCCCCACCCAACTCCCATCAGTGCAACCCCACCCAACTCCCATAACTGCAAAACCACCCAACTTCCAAAAAGTACCATCTAATATCTTTCGGACAAGCGTACTTTCAATAGGGGGTCATTCAATAGGGGGTCACCAGAGGTTTTGGCCTTTTTTTTGGCTAAAGTGAAGAGGTGTTATACACCCTCACCAAATCACTCAAATTTGGGTATGGTTCGATGGTAAAATTGTTCCCCATGAACTTTTACTGAAACAAATCTTGTCATGTTTGGATATGCATAGTCAAGACCTATCCTTTCTCTACCATTTCTAAAATTTTCGACTTCTCAGCTTCCTTTCCCATGACATGGGACCTCTCAAAAATATTTTTATTAGCCTTTTTCCAAGGGTTTTCATTTTTGGATGGCGGAGTAATACCTTATAAGTTCCGTGCTACCTGATATTGCCAATCACTTTTGTGCTGACCTTCCATGCTATTAAACTCTGGAACAGGAAATGCAGATATGGCAATTTACTGGAATGGGTGTGAAAATATACCCACCTGATCAAATAAAAGGGACCCTTGAGAGCGAATCCCATAATGGTAACCCTCACTAAACTTTTATAACTGCAACCACCATCCAATGCCTAAAACAGCAACTGCCATAAATGTGACACCACCCATCTCCCATAACTGCAACCACCATTCAACTCCCAAAACAGCAACCCAACTCCCATAACTGCGATCCCCACGCAACTAACCACAACCACAACCACCATTCATCTCCCAAAACAGCAACCCCACCTTACTACTATAACTGAGGCCCCACCCAACTCCCATAACTACCACCCCACCAGACTCCCATAACTGCAACCCCACCCAACTCCCATAACTACCACCCCACCCAACTCCCATAACTACCGCCCCACCCAACTCCCATCAGTGCAACCCCACCCAACTCCCATAACTGCAAAACCACCCAACTTCCAAAAAGTACCATCTAATATCTTTCGGACAAGCGTACTTTCAATAGGGGGTCATTCAATAGGGGGTCACCAGAGGTTTTGGCCTTTTTTTTTTGGCTAAAGTGAAGAGGTGTTATACACCCTCACCACATCACTCAAATTTGGGTATGGTTCGATGGTAAAATTGTTCCCCATGAAACTTTTACTGAAACAAATCTTGTCATGTTTGGATATGCATAGTCTAGACCTATCCTTTCTCTACCATTTCTAAAATTTTCGACTTCTCAGCTTCCTTTCCCATGACATGGGACCTCTCAAAAATATTTTTATTAGCCTTTTTCCAAGGGTTTTCATTTTTGGATGGCGGAGTAATACCTTATAAGTTCCGTGCTACCTGATATTGCCAATCACTTTTGTGCTGACCTTCCATGCTATTAAACTCTGGAACAGGAAATGCAGATATGGCAATTTACTGGAATGGGTGTGAAAATATACCCACCTGATCAAATAAAAGGGACCCGTAAAGCGAATCCCATAATGGTAACCCTCACTAAACTTGTATAACTGCAACCACCATCCAATGCCTAAAACAGCAACTGCCATAAATGTGACACCACCCATCTCCCATAACTGCAACCACCATTCAACTCCCAAAACAGCAACCCAACCCAACTCCCATAACTGCGATCCCCACGCAACTAACCACAACCGCAACCACCATTCATCTCCCAAAACAGCAACCCCACCTTACTACTATAACTGAGGCCCCACCCAACTCCCATAACTGCAACCACAAATCAACTCACAGAATAGCAACCCATCCAACTCCCATAACAGTAACTCCCCACTAAACTTCTATAACTGCAACTCCCACCAAACTCCCAACCCCCATAACAGCAACTCCTGGCCACCAACTCCAATTACAGCAACTCCTGGCCACCAACTCCAATTACAGCAACTCCTGGCCACCAACTCCAATTACAGCGACCCCTACCCAAAACCCATAACAGCAACCTCCACCCAACTCACAATAACAGCAACCCCAACTCACAATAACAGCTACCCCAACTCCAATGGCAGCAACCCGCATCCAATACCCATAACTGCAACTCCCACCCAACTCACAATAACAGCAACCCCCACCCAACTCACAATAACAGCAACCCCTACCCAACTCACAATAACAACAACCCCAACTCACAATGACAGCAACCCCCACCCAACTCACAATAACAACAACCCCAACTCACAATAACAGCAACCCCACCCAACTCACAATAACAGCAACCCCAACTCACAATGGCAGCAACCCCCACCCAACCCCAACTCCAATAACATTAACAGCAACCCCACCCAACTCACAATAACAGCAACCCCCACCCAACTCACAATAACAGCAACCCCAACTCACAATAACAGCAACCCCCACCCAACTCACAATGACAGCAACCCCCCAACCCAATACAGCAACCCCTACCCAACTCCCAATAACATAACATCAACCCCACCCAACTCACAATAACAGCAACCCCACCCAACTCACAATGACAGCAACCCCAACTCACAATGACAGCAACCCCTACCCAACTCACAATGACAGCAACCCCAACTCACAATAACAGCAACCCCTACCCAACTCACAATAACAACAACCCCAACTCACAATAACAGCAACCCCACCCAACTCACAATGACAGCAACCCCAACTCCAATGGCAGCAACCCCCATCCAATACCTGTAACAACAACCCCCACCCAACTCACAATATCAGCAACCCCACCCAATACCCATGACATCAACTTCCACCCAACTCACAATAAATGCAAATTTCCAACTAAAACCATACAACAACAGTTGCTAATAAAAAACTTTCTAGGGTTCATCAAGGCCCTTATCGAAATATACAAATAGACAGTAAATACGTCAAAGGACAGACTATTCACCTTCAAGATATTTTTTTTTCATTTTGATTTTTAAATGGTCATCCACCATGATGCAAATTAAAGCTCTCCCTAAAGTTTGAAGTCTAAAATCCGAGTATTGCTATGGAAACAATCCTACCACAATCTAATTACTGAAAAAAGAGACACTGCATAAGAAAGTTACCGTCAGAAAACAAGAAGAACTATCATCTTATTTGGATAATATTTCAACATATAAAAGTAGAGCACTCAAAATCCGAAAGAATTAACGTTAAATTTTGAAAACTGAATTGGAAGAAGATTTTCTTGATATTGACGTATACGAGGAAATAGTCACGAATACCATCACTGTCAAGAGGAAATATTGGAAATAAATCAAATAACTACAACAGCCGAATAAACATGTCTATACCTGTATACCGTTTGAGTGTAAAGAACCTAGAGAAACGTAAACGTCTTACTAATGTTATGGGTAATTAACTTTTTAACGTACTCATTACAGTGTAACCTGGCTCACTTTCCATTGCTTATGGTGTAAGTATAAAATATTAGAGCTTATAGGAAGTCATTTTTCAGGTAATTATACGAGGTAATACGAAACAGCTTGATCTTGCTTTAAACTTTTACATAATTCACATTACACGTTAACATCTTCAGAGCATGGGTCAGCTGTTCAGATAGGTATATATTCACAGAATCATGCATAACAACTCATGATCTATGGCTATCAGGGGCGGTGGAGCGTTCAAAACATGGGGGTGAATGAGGTCAGGTGACATGTAATAACAATATGGGGGAGACTAATTAGATTGGGTAACTTAATAACACATGTTCAACTAATATTATTGAGGGGCTGAAGCCCCGCCATCCCCCTGGCACCAGCACTCCTGGCTATACAATTTGGCAACATAAGTTCGCTTGAAAATCTATTGAATATCATTGAAAACAGAAAAATATAATCTTCAAAATAAAGTTCCAAATTTCCTTTTATACAGCTTTTTGTATTATAGCTCTTGACCGAAGAGTGAGGATGTTTTTCTCTTTTGCAAACTTCATGTGGAAGTGACAGAGATAAACACGCTCCTCTTGTAAATGACATTAATCATAAACTTAACACTTAAACAGGAGTTAAATTAAATGGGATAACACATACAAAATCAGGTGTAAGGATTTAAAGAATTAGTTCAGTGGTCAAGTAACTTCACTTTGTATGAAAGAGGACTTCAAAAGAAACAAAATATTGAAGATTGCATTCAAATATCATACTCCATTAAGAAGAAATCTAAATTTAGTTCTGTATCATTTGTGTAGAAACGACTGAATTCAGACTAGTTGTGGTGTCACATCCTCACATTCCTCAAAGTCTTTATCTATTCCATCTTATTTTTTCCTGTGATTTTGTGGCTTAAATTCATTGTATATATGCCAGGATAGTAGTAAAACATAATCTTAAAAGGTAGTTATAATGTGCCAGGATAGTATTAAACCATAATCTACTAACATAATTATAATGTGCTAGGATAGTAGTAAAACATAATCTAATAACATAATTATTATGTGCCAGGATAGTAGTAAAATATAATCTAATAAGATAATTATAATGTGTCAGGATAGTAGTAAAATATAATCTAATAACATAATTATAATGTGCCAGGATAGTAGTAAAACATAATCTAATAAGGTAATTATGTGTCAGGATAGTAGTAAAATATAATCTAATAAATAATTATTATGTGCCAGGATAGTAGTAAAACAAAATCTAATAAGGTAATTATAATGTGCCAGGATAGTAGTAAAATATAATCTAATAACATAATTATTATGTGCCAGGACAGTAGTAATCTAAAAATTATAAGGATAGTAGAAAAACATAATCTAATAAGGTAATTATAATGTGCCAGGATAGTAGTAGTAAAGGTAATTATAATGCCAGGATAAGTAAAACATAATCTAATAAGGTAGTTATAATGTGCCAGGATAGTAGTAAAACATAATCTAATAAGGTAATTATAATGTGCCAGGATAGTAGTAAAACATAATCTAATAAGGTAATTATAATGTGCCAGGATAGTAGTAAAACAAAATCTAATAAGGTAGTTATAATGTGCCAGGATAGTAGTAAAACAAAATCTAATAAGGTAATTATAATGTGCCAGGATAGTAGTAAAACATAATCTAATAAGGTAATTATAATGTGCCAGGATAGTAGTAAAACAAAATCTAATAAGGTAATTATAATGTGCCAGGATAGTAGTAAAACATAATCTAATAAGGTAATTATAATGTGCCAGGATAGTAGTAAAACAAAATCTAATAAGGT
Organism: Chiridota heheva; assembly: GCA_020152595.1. Taxonomy (NCBI): domain Eukaryota; kingdom Metazoa; phylum Echinodermata; class Holothuroidea; order Apodida; family Chiridotidae; genus Chiridota; species Chiridota heheva. The sequence continues at coordinate 128,707 of JAIGNY010003806.1, forward strand.
AATTATAATGTGCCAGGATAGTAGTAAAACATAATCTAATAAGGTAATTATAATGTGCCAGGATAGTAGTAAAACATAATCTAATAAGGTAATTATAATGTGCCAGGATAGTAGTAAAACATAATCTAATAAGGTAATTATAATGTGCCAGGATAGTAGACAAAACATAATCTAATAAGGTAATTATAATGTGCCAGGATAGTAGTAAAACATAATCTAATAAGGTAATTATAATGTGCCAGGATAGTAGTAAAACATAATCTAATAAGGTAATTATAATGTGCCAGGATAGTAGAAAAACATAATCTAATAAGGTAATTATAATGTGCCAGGATAGTAGAAAACATAATCTAATAACATAATTATAATGTGCCAGGATAGTAGTAAAACATAATCTAATAAGGTAATTATAATGTGCCAGGATAGTAGTAAAACATAATCTAATAAGGTAATTATAATGTGCCAGGATAGTAGTAAAACATAATCTAATAAGGTAATTATAATGTGCCAGGATAGTAGAAAAACAAAATCTAATAAGGTAATTATAATGTGCCAGGATAGTAGACAAAACATAATCTAATAACATAATTATAATGTGCCAGGATAGTAGTAAAACATAATCTAATAAGGTAATTATAATGTGCCAGGATAGTAGTAAAACATAATCTAATAAGGTAATTATAATGTGCCAGGATAGTAGTAAAACATAATCTAATAAGGTAATTATAATGTGCCAGGATAGTAGTAAAACATAATCTAATAAGGTAATTTTAATGTGCCAGGATAGTAGTAAAACATAATCTAATAAGGTAATTATAATGTGCCAGGATAGTAGTAAAACATAATCTAATAAGGTAATTTTAATGTGCCAGGATAGTAGTAAAATATAATCTAATAAGGTAATTATAATGTGCCAGGATAGTAGTAAAACATAATCTAATAAGGTAATTTTAATGTGCCAGGATGGTAGTAAAACATAATCTAATAAGGTAATTATAATGTGCCAGGATAGTAGTAAAATATAATCTAATAAGGTAATTATAATGTGTCAGGATAGTAGTAAAAATAATCTAATAAGGTAATTATAATGTGCCAGGATATAGTAAAACATAATCTAATAAGGTAATTTTAATCAAAAGTTTGAAAACATAATGTATGTGTAATTATAATGTATGTTAGTAAAACATAATCAAAATCTTGAATGTAATTTTTTAAATTTCTGTCCTAAATTTCAGTAGTAATTAAAAACACAAAAAGTTAAATTATAATTCATTGGCCAGGATGTAGTAAAATATAATTTTTAATAGGTGATTATAATTGTAAATGCTGTAAAATGAAGAAAGTTTGGAAAACATTTCAATTTTTGAAACCTATTTTATGGGCTAATCAAAAGTGTCTCAGCTGACATGAAAGTGTGATGTTTGTTAGAAAGCCATTTTGTTGGTCAAAAGAAATCATCTAAATGTAATTTCTTTAAATTTCTGTCCTAAATTTCATGTTGTTATATCAGATTATTTTTGTAAGATAAGTATTAATCTTTATGCAAATTCATTGGTTTATGTGTGCAGGGGATAAAAGACATTTTCTTGATTTCAACTAAATCTTTATACGGCATTCAAGTGGGTTTCTAATTGCTGTAAAATGACTTTCAATTTTACGTAGATTTTGATTTTGTCCACTTTATTTTATGGGTATGTAGGCTTTGTCTTATAATAAACAATCAGCATTGTTAGCATACAGGACAAGTGTTTGACAAATCAAACTCCTTTTGATGATGTATGGTCAAATTACCAGTTGATACATCTGACCCCTGATCAAGCCCAACCATCTTACCACTTACGCTGAGCAATTAAAAGCAAAATTACAAGTTGCAAATATGTCAACCCCACAAAATATCAGAAATTATTTTTGTAAGATAAGTACCCCTTCAAAACCGGTGCAAGTCTTGCTATACCCCGTTACAGAGAAAGGAAAATCCACACTCACATGTGTGCATGGGGGAATAGAATGCATCTTGGAAGACATTTTCTTGATTTCAAATCTGATCTTGATCAACGTTTGAAGTGGGTTTTTGCATTGCGACGCAATGACTTTCAACCTACGGTAGACCTTACACACTAGGATTTGCAGCGAGCACTTTATATTAGGTATGTAGGCTTTGTCTGAGTATAATGAACAATCAGCATTGTTAGCATACAGGACAAGTGTACACAAATCGACAAATCAAACTCCTTTCATGATGATGTATGGACGCGAAATTTGATTACCAGTTGATACATGTTTCGTAGACCCCCCCTGATCAACCCCAACCATCTGACCCTACCACTTACGCTGAGCAATTAAAAGCAAAATTACAAGAAACGACAAATATGCTCAACCCCCACAAAATATAGAAATTGCTCTACGCCGACAAAAAGATTCATATGACAAGCAAGCATGGAGTACCCCCTTCAAAACCGGTGACAGAGTCTTCGTCTATACCCCCGTTACAAAGAAAGGAAAATCCATTAAATTCGCTCTCATGTGGCATGGTCCCTACAATATCATAGAATGCATCTTGGAAGTAAATTACAAAGTCCAGCTTGATGACGAAACTCATACTCAAACTCTTCATCACAATAGGCTGAAAAAGTGTTTCACTCCTCCTAAACCTAAACCAACTAAGCGAACCCACAAAAAACATATCGCAGAAAAGGGAAATGATACCCAGTCCCAGGATAATGAATTGCAAAATGACATTGAAAGTGATTGTGAAAATGAAGAGCATATATTTCTAGTTCGACCTGTGCCGCAGCCACCTGAACCAGCGCAGCTCCAGAGCGCCCTTCCCCTGTACCCGAACAACGCACCAGAAGCGGTAGACAGGTCAAAGCCCCTATAAGATATGGAATTTTTGTTGACACTTGTACTAAATATATTGAAAATTGTTTTAAATCGAAGGATTCTGCTACGATTTAGGTTGTTTAATTATTTTGGATTTCAATGACATGACTTGTTTATTTCATCATTGAAGACAGTTTCTTTAGAATTGTTTGTGACCTGCAAAATATTATTTAACTTGCTTCTTAAAATTTTCAGCTGTTCAACCTCTTAATGGATTTGAAATTTTAAGTAACTGTGTTTCATGCTATTTTTCCAACCAACTCTTTATCCTATCAAGGACATACAAACAAATTCACTTACCTTTTCCAAGGAAATTGACTAACATCCATCACCTTATCTGTCTCAACAGCCTCAAAGAGCTTCCACACATAGTTGTGTCTGTTCATGCATGTCGGCCCTCTATTTGTACCTAATTGATAAACCAGGACGCACCTGACATCATTTCAACCATTCCTGTTGGAGCAGACCTACTTTCAACTTTTTGAACTTTCATGAACTCTCTGTGTGCAAGATAACCTTTTGTGACGTCACTATTTTGGTGACAAATAATGTATTTTGATGTTATTAATGTCTCACATGGATGCAGAAAGTTGTCAATCAGCACTCTCTGCAGTGGTCTTATTTACAGCAGTACAAAGCAATTATTATGGAAGAATAATACAAATCTATTTTTCCCCTCATTGTGATACTCTCTTTTTAAATTATTTAAATGCACTTTCAGGTGATTTACTTTCACTTTGGGCAACAAATCCACCTTTGCTTTTGGTAATTATCTATTTAAAACCACAACAATTTATATGTCAAATATTTTGAGTGGGCCATTATATGCCTTGATCCAACTTCCATTGTAATTATTTACCTGCCTCACACTGCAGGGCAGGCTTCGAAGTTGGAAGAATCAGAGCACCCCCCCCCCCCCCTCACCCCCTTCCCCCACAAAAGAAAAAAAGGAAATAGGGGAGGAAAGAAACAAATTAAAAAGAAGTAAATCCTTTCATATTATACGATGCAAAAATATGTAATCTCTGTGAATTTTCAATTTTCTTGAACATAGAAGTCATGTTTTCGTCATATGTTTAAATATTTCTTCGTATTTCATATTGTTTTGTTTGTTTTCCTTTTGTCAGCATGTTTATTGTCTTATAGTTGTACAGAAATTTGTTTTGCAAGTTTGTGCAGATGAGCACAATGAAATTGTTAATTAGTTAATTAAAACGATTATTTGAAGATTAATAATTAGTTGCTTGAGATTATTGAATTAAATAATTTTTTAGTTACGGAATATGTTGCTGTGACTGATTTTGATTGATTTAGCCTTAATCCGCACTGACCGACCAAGTCATGTGTCGTATTTAAGTATTGGCAAAGTTTTTCAGTTTATTAGTCATTGATCATGAGTTTTCTGGAATAGTTTACTTGTCAACTTGACATCTCATTATTTTTAGCTATATTACAATTCATTAACCAAAATGTTGGATTGGCGTTATCTTTTTTTCTTTTCTGATTTTTGGGAGATTTAGTCTGGAAAGTTCCATTATATTGAATGATGGTATTTGGAGAAAAAGTTTTTTAGTTATGTATAGAATTTGTTTTTGTGGAAGTTGTAAATTTATTATTTTTCGTTTGATGTACATCCAGAATTTTTGAAACATGAGGTAATGAATTACAAGTTTTTTGTTTTCTTTTTTTCTTTCATTGACGGGGGCTTAGTTCCATTATATTCGTGTTTAAATATTATTTCCTTTTGAAACATGAGGTTTCTTTCATGAGGGCGTGTAGCATGATTCCATAATCATATTGTGCCTACTTCTTGAAAGTGACCCACTGATCCATGACCTTCTTAGTTCTTGGGTGTTGCCACATAAACCCATTGAATACCAGTGCACATGATTGTGAGTCACTTTTCCAGGAGTGGGGACATGTTCTTTTGTCACCATCATATGTATCCAAAATGAAGATATAATTAGTTGTAATCATGAGCTTATAGAGTAGAGTTGCTGTAGTGTATTGCTAGAATGAAGACCGTTTTATCTGTTTCATTATAATTATATCCCGTATATATATCAAAGGAATTCATAGCCATTGTTTGTGTATTTATCGTTACATTAAAGCCTTAATGTCACCCACTTAGACCTACGTTACAATAGTATTATCTTACTAATCTTTTACTTAAACTTTTTTCTTTCTGACAAATTCATTGAAAAAACGTGAGTTTCCCCATAGATCGTTATAACGTTATAATTCATATTGGGAAAGTTTGTTTAACTTATCATGGTCTTTTTAAAATTTGTCAGATAGCCAAATATTTAAATAAAGATTCCTTGAAAACCAAAAACCCTTATTAATGCTTTTGTTATATTAGTCACATTGGTTTTTGTAATTCACTTCTTGTTGGCCTACCTGAATATCAACTTTACAGAATTCAAACAATACTTAATGATGCTGCCTGGTTGATTTTCAGAGTACCAACATTTTCTCACATTAATGCTATTTTGAAGTTCCTTCACTGTTACCAGTCAAACAAAAAATTGAATATAAAATTATTTTACAAGTTTTCAAATGCATTAAAGGCCTTGCTCCCAATTATTTACGTGTTAATGGTAGTTGAAAAACCATCCCGCTATGATTTTCGTCTTAAATCCCCTTTTTTTCCTGTATGAACTCTTGGTGAAAGAGCTTTTGCTTATAAAGGTCCTTGGTTGTGGAATTCACTCCCAACTCAACTGAAATGTATTTATAATGTATCCAGGCCCTCCTTTAAAACTAAACTTAAAATTTTTGGTTTAAAAAGAAATAAGTCTAAGACTTGATCAATTGTATTTCTATTTTTGTTGTCATTTCTGTATTTTTATTTTTGTTTTCGTATCTAATTTGCTTGTATGTAAAGTGCTTTTGAATGTTCTTACAAAATTAGCGCTATATATATTAATGTATTGTAACAGAGGTGTAGCACCACAATGACATCTCATACTAAAAATTAGAAAAGATTTGTGAAAGTACCCATGTTATAATATTATAGTACTCAAGCATGTTTATCTTATTTGAAAGAGGACTTTAAAGGAAACAAAATGGTGAAGAAAGCATTCACAAATCTTATTCCATTAAGAAGATATTTAAATTTAAAGTATCATTTGTATAGAAACGACTGAAATCAGACTAGTTGTGATGTCATAACCTCAGATTCCTCAAAACCTTAATGTATTCTATCATATTTTGTCATGTGATTTTGTGGCTTATAAACCATAGGATATGTCAAAAAATAGTAAAACCTAATCTAGGAAGGGTTTTTATCATATAGCACCTGACAAAATTTGTGGAAAAATGATCTGAATAGTGAAGAAATTCAATAAACTTTCTTTAAAATACATAAAGAATTTTGAGGAATCTGAGGCTGTGACATCACAACTTAGTCTGATTTCAAAATGATACCAAACTTGAAACTTGAATATCTCCTTAATGGAATAAGATTTTGCAATGCTTTCTTCACCATTTTGTTTCTTTTGAAGGCCTCATTTATATAAAATGGACATCTTGACCACTGAGCTAATCCTTTAACATTATGCACTATGATTGAATGATCACACACACAACGCTAAGTATGCACAGGGAATTAATAAGACACATAACAGGGATCTTGTGCATTCCAGAACTGTAAGTGACGTCAAAGCTCTGCATCCCCCAATTTTACAGAGATCAACAATGTATGAACTGAGACAAGCCTACGTCTTTAATTACTTAATGAGACCCTCAGAATAACTTACGCTCTTACATTTCTGTCGAGAGCTCCATCAATATGCAAAAATGTAGGTAGGCTAGTCCCTTCTAACATTTATGTCTTTGTCAATGGCTCCATAACTATGATATTGTGTCAAGCATCCTCAAAAATTTACAGTTAGAGTTTGCAATACTAAAAACAAATTCTCCCGCCAAGTGTTTATTTCAAACAACCAAATGTGTTTACTGTAATATCAAAATAGAAAATGAAACAGGATTTTAAACATCTTGGAGAAGGATATTAACGAGATGTTTAAGATAGCTGTTGTATATGAAACTGATTATCCTTCTTTCTAGGAAGAGATTTCTAGTTTTATGTAATATGGATGGTTGACACTCACCAAAGGAAATCGAGCTGATAGTGCTGACAAGTAATTTAAAACTGCAATCACTTTCAGAAAGTCAGCAAACTTTAGATACATTACTTTTGATGGAAACAAAAAGGGGAGTTCACTTTCAGAAAGTCAACAAACTTTAGATACATTACTTTTGATGGAAACAAAAAGGGGAGTTCACTTTCAGAAAGTCAACAAACTTTAGATACTGTACATTACTTTTGATGGAAACAAAAAGGGGAGTTACTTTATTTTCAAATTCAAGGCAGAATGGTGGTCAAAATATATAGGGAAAGGGAGTCAGGGAAGGGGTATTACATTTCATAGTGGTACATTACAATTCTCAAGCCACTGTTAATTAGCAATCCTGTTCAGGGGAGGAAAAATTCAGTCTTTACTTTCAAGGGCTCTGTATCAACTCCTTCTAACACAAAAGCATCCTGTGAAATTAGGAGCTAAATAATATTTGCAGCAATTTTTAAAGGACCAGTTTACCCTTGGATCTTGTTGAAAAATACTTACAGATTTAACACTTGTAGTTTTTGTAAGATTATATTTTGCTATCACATTTTTCATTTCATAAAAAGATGTTGAACATCTCCAGAGAAGCACTCAAAAGAATCAGAAAGATTTAAGTCTGAAACATTGCACACATTTTATAATACTCAAGAACTTCACTTATACTACAAGTAAGTAACCTGTACACCAATTCTAATGGCATTCCTACATCAAGTGTCTCCTCCACAATAATTGTATAGATTTTCTCTTAATTGGTTGTGTTTATATCATGGGGCTCATCATACACCACATATGTTACTTCCCTTTTGAAATTACCTTTAAGATTCTCTTGAAAAATCAACATTTTGCTTTTTAGAATATCTGGTTTTCGTTGTACAGGTTGACATGCAGGTGCGAATTAGGCACAAACTGCTAAAAGCTCTATTGCTACCTCAAGAAACCCTAATATATCAGAAAGATTATATATTATCAAAAAGGCACTCACATCGAGGTACCTTCTGGTTAATTCTTGCCATTAAATTTGAAACATAATTGCAAACTTACCGTTTATTCGCTTTTAAGGACTTCTGTTTTGACATTCTAGCTGAGGCAACATTAAGCTCATTTGACTGAAAACCAAGGGAGTTGCTACAGAGGCATAGGTTGGGGGTGTAGATGCAACCCCCATCCCTGCCATAGCAGCCAGAGTTCCGCATGTATTATTTGTACGCAACTTCTACTACTTTTCTTATCAAAAAATGTTCTTGTCAGAAAATAACCAAATTCAAAAACAGTGCAAAAGCTGAGGATTCCATATCCATATCAAGCCAATTAACTTATGAAGATTTTCCGATACGAATTATTGCAAAAACATGCCCTCTGGTATTGGTTTGGTGCACCCTGATATGCCCTTAGTTATTGGTTTGGTGCACCCTGATATGCCCTCAGGTATTGGTTTGGTGCACCCTGATATGCCCTCAGGTATTGGTTTGGTGCACCCTGATATGCCCTCAGGTACTGGTTTGGCGCACCCTGATATGCCCTCAGGTTTTGGTTTGGTGCACCCTGATACGCCCTCAGGTTTTGGTTTGGTGCACTCTGATATGCCCTCAGGTTTTGGTTTGGTGCACCATGATATGCCCTCAGGTATTGGTTTGGTGCACCCTGGTATGCCCCCAGGTATTGGTTTGGTACACCCTGATATGCCCTCAGGTATTGGTTTGGTACACCCTGATATGCCCTCAGGTATTGGTTTGGTGCACCCTGATATTCCCTCAGGTATTAGTTTGGTGCACCCTAATATACCCTCAGGTACTGGTTTGGCGCACCCTGATATGCCCTCAGGTATTGGTTTGGTGCACCCTGATATGCCCTCAGGTATTGGTTTGGTGCACCCTGATATGCCCTCAGGTATTGGTTTGGTGCACCCTAATATGCCCTCAGGTATTGGTTTGGTGCACCCTAATATGCCCTCAGGTACTGGTTTGGTACACCCTGATATGCCCTCAGGTATTGGTTTGGTGCACCTAATATTCCCTCAGGTATTAGTTTGGTGCACCCTAATATACCCTCAGGTACTGGTTTGGCGCACCCTGATATGCCCTCAGGTATTGGTTTGGTGCACCCTGATATGCCCTCAGGTATTGGTTTGGTGCACCCTGATATGCCCTCAGGTATTGGTTTGGTGCACCATGATATGCCCTCAGGTATTGGTTTGGTGCACCCTGATATGCCCTCAGGTATTGGTTTGGTGCACCCTAATAGGCCCTCAGGTATTGGTTTGGTGCACCCTAATATGCCCTCAGGTACTAGTTTGGCACACCCTGATATGCCCTCAGGTATTGGTTTGGTGCACCCTGATATGCCCTCAGGTATTGGTTTGGTGCACCCTGATATGCCCTCAGGTATTGGTTTGGTGCACCATGATATGCCCTCAGGTATTGGTTTGGTGAACCCTGATATGCCCTCAGGTATTGGTTTGGTGCACCCTAATATGCCCTCAGTTATTGGTTTGGTGCACCCTAATATGCCCTCAGGTACTGGTTTGGCGCACCCTGATATGCCCTCAGGTATTGGTTTGGTGCACCCTGATATGCCCTCAGGTATTGGTTTGGTGCACCCTGATATGCCCTCAGGTATTGGTTTGGTGCACCATGATATGCCCTCAGGTATTGGTTTGGTGCACCCTGATATGCCCTCAGGTATTGGTTTGGTGCACCCTGATATGCCCTCAGGTATTGGTTTGGTGCACCATGATATGCCCTCAGGTATTGGTTTGGTGCACCCTGATATGCCCTCAGGTATTGGTTTGGTGCACCCTGATATGCCCTCAGGCTTTGCTTTGGTACACCCTGATATGCCCTCAGGTTTTGGTTTGGTGCACCCTGATATTCCCTCAGGTATTAGTTTGGTGCACCCTGGTATGCCCTCAGGTATTGGTTTGGTACACCCTGATATGCCCTCAGGTATTGGTTTGGTACACCCTGATATGCCCTCAGGTATTGGTTTGGTGCACCTGATATGCCCTCAGGTATTGGTTTGGTGCACCCTGATATGCCCTCAGGTATTGGTTTGGTACACCCTGATATGCCCTCAGGTATTGGTTTGGTGCACCATCATATGCCCTCAGGTATTGGTTTGGTGCACCCTGATATGCCCTCAGGTATTGGTTTGGTGCACCATGATATGCCCTCAGGTATTGGTTTGGTACACCCTGATATGCCCTCAGGTATTGGTTTGGTGCACCCTGATATGCCCTCAGGTATTGGTTTGTTGCACCCTGATATGCACTCTGCTTTTGGTTTGGTGCACCCCATTATGCCCACAGGTTTAAGTGCACCCTGATATGACCTCTGGTATTGGTTTAAGTGCACACTAGTATGCCCTGTGGTGGTTTTGGCTTGGTGCACCCGATATGCCCTCAGGTTTTGGTTTGGTGCACCCTGATATGCCCTTAAGTTTTGATTTAGTGAACCTGATATGGCTTATTGCACCCACCCATTAGGCACATAGGGCCGGTGCTTATCTCCGCTTTCCATAGCGCAAGCAAAAGAGAGCGCCTGACTCTCCCTAGACAGGACACTGGATACCAGCCCATCGCAGGATAACTCTCCATCAATGCTGGTACTCATTTTACAGCTGATAAGACTGGAGCAAGTAAAGTGAAGCATCTTGTTTAAGGACACTAATGCCGCACTCGCAATGGGAATCAAACTTGTACCTTCTGCATATGAGCAAAACTCCTTAATCACTGAGCAGCAACTGTACCTCTTGAGGGTGCAGTAGCTCAAATAGATGCAGTGGCTCAGTAATTAAGAAGGGTGGAGGTTCCAAAATCATTGCTTAGTTGTTAAGATTTTAAAGAAAAAGAAAAAACAAATATTTCTAAGTTTTGGGCTGGCTGATCTCACTGCATTAAGTTTTGGGCTGGCTGATCTCACTGCATTAAACAGTTAGACAAGGGAAAGAATAAAGGAAAGTCTTGAAATTTTGAAGAGGTTATCACTTTAAAAAATAATAATAATAAAAGCTTATGCAAAACTTCATTGTGGTTTTCCCAAGAAATAATATATAAAGAAAGGATATACTGTGCTCTCAGCCCATCTCCCTCCGCAGACAGACTTGCACATAATTACAGCTGGGCAAATTTTACAGCCAATAGTCCACGTCACTATACACTATTGATTATTGAAGTGAGTTATGGATTGGGCAATATGTTTGCATGCATATGCACAGGAAATACTTCCTATTTTGAGGAGTGTATTGGCTGGTTCCTTCTTTCAACAAACAACTTAACAAAATAATCCTATTTGATGAAGGTATTAGCTGCTTCCTTCTTTCAACACACAACTTAACAGAGTGAAAGCAGAACTCGTGCAAGGAAATATTTAATTGTACTGCAATCATTCAAGTTGAAATTCGCTCACACATATTTTCCCATTGAATATCTATTTCCTCCTCAAATACAATTCCAAAACTTTAAAAAATATTGAAACAAGTACATTTTTTAAATCAAGAGAATGTCAAAGAATCATAAACTAGAACTGTCGGAAGGACAGTATGCTCGACTATTCAAAGCTAGTATAGAGAATGGGCTTATTTATAGAGGGAAGTATATACAGAAATAGGGTAGCAGGGGCAGATGATTTCAAATTACTTGAGCTTTGAAATTTGCACGTAAATTTTCATTTGCACTACAAGCTTCAAAATATCTATAAGTTTTCCCAGATATTTTAAGACAAAAAAAGGTCAAGGTTACCGCACCCAGTAACTCAGAAACATGTAAAACCTAGCAGTCTTTATAGCTACAACACCTCTTTTAGTTCTATCAATTGAACAACAAAGAAAGGAGAAGCCCTAATGTTAATGAAAGAATGCCATTCAACCCACTTTCCAACCTGTACCCTCCACAGACCCTACACATTCCCAGAACTAGGCAGCATGAAGTAAAGAAAAATTATGCTAAACAATATTGCTTAACATGTGACAAACTAGACATTGGAAACCACATTCTAGAGTGAGTGTCCCACATTCCATCCCAACCTGTCCCAAATGTCATCCCATGTCCATACTCCATGCAATCACACCTGAAAACCAGATACTGTATGTCATTCCACCACTTGCATGACCCACATGCCATCACAATAAAATCCAGATGACATCCCACCACATGTCATTCTGCCCTGTTCCACATGCCAACCAACCCTGTTCCACATGCCAGCCAACCCAGTTCCACAATGCCAACCAACCCTGTTCCACATGCCAACCCACCCTGTTCCACATGCCAACCCACCCTGTTCCATTTGCCAACCCACCCTGTTCTACATGCCACCCCACCCTGCATAACATGCCAACACATCCTGGCCAACATCTCACCCTACCCTGCCCTACATACAATTCCACAAGGTTCCACATGAAATCCCACTCTCATCCTAATTCCTTCAGCTACTTTAATAACCACCACATTCCACTTACTGTTTATATTTGCCAAACCCCTAATTTAACATTCTTTAGAAGTGAAGAAACTATTATTTGCTTCTTTATTCATGGCAAGAAAAACTTTTGATTGTCATTCATGTCAGGAATGTCAATATCATAATAAACCTTGAAATGTGATTTCCCAAACCCCCCAATTTAACATTCTTTGGAAGTGAGGAAACTATTATTTGCTTCTTTATTCAGGGCAAGAAAAACTTTTGATTGTCATTCATGTCAGGAATGTCAATATCATAATAAACCTTGAAACGTGAAGTAAGTAAGTCATTAGCCATATTTTTGATCTCAGGAAAAACATTTTGCAGCAAAGTCTATTGTTATGCGAATAACCTAATTGATATGCACACAATACCTCCCTTAAAGTATGAACAATGCTCTTCACATATACTGTATGATCATTGTTTAAGCAAAATCATCATACCCACTTTAATTCAAGAGATACCACATATACAAATATTTGCATTGCTATGCTATGCAAGTAGACTAATTAGTATGCACACACAATCACCCAATCATGCCATGCTCAACTAAACAGTACAAATGCCCTCTACCACTGAACCAAATAGCAAGTTATTATCTGAGGTTAAATATTTTGTACATAAGTCTATTGTTATGCAAATAACCTACTTAATATGCACACTACACCTCACTACAATGCTTTTCACATATATGGTCATTTGTGTCAACAAAATCCCACTCTTATTTTAATTTAAGAGATATCATAGATACAAATATTTTCAATGTTATGCAAATAAGCTAATCAGAATGTACACATAACTCTCCAATTATGCTCATTTGAACAGTATCCATGTCTTCTACCCCTGTGCCAAGTTATTACCTCAGGTTAAATATATTATGCAAGCCTATTGTTATACAAATAACCTAATTAATATGCACATTACACCTCACCATTAGGTGTGAACAATGCTCTTCACATGTATGATCATTTGTGCAAACAAAATCCACACTCACACTTTAATTCAAGAAATATCATAGATACAAGTATTTTTATTGTTATGCAAATAAGCTAATTAGAATGTATACACAATCCCCCCCCCCCCCTTCCCAATCATGCTTATTTGAACAGCACCCATGTCCTCTACTCCTGTATACCACTCATATGCATTCATATGCATTCATTTGAAACATTTTGTACAAGTCTATTGTGATGCAAATAACCTTATTAATATGCACACTTCAGCTCCCCAGTAAGTGTAGACAATGCTGTTCACATATATGATCATTTGCACAAACAAAATCCCCACATCCACTTTAATCTAAGAGATATCATAGATACAAACATTTTCATTGTTATGCAAATAAGCTAATTAGTATGCATATACAACCCTAATTATGCTCATTTGAACAGTACCCATGTCCTCTACCCTCTATGCCAAGTTATATGAATGTAACCATTCATAACTTAAGTTATGAAAACTTTAACGAAAAACCTTAACCAGATAAATATTTTCATTGTTATGCAAATAAGCTAATTAGTATGCACACACAACCCCTCCCCCAATCATCCCCATTTAAACAGTACCCATGTCCTCTACCCCTATGCAAAGTTACATGAATGTACACCATTCATAACCGATGAAACTTTTAACCAGAAACTTCTAACCAAAAACTTCCAAAACTTTAACCGGACGCCAACATCGACAATCGACGCCCCTGGAGGTAGTAGAATAGCTCTACTACTGTATCCTTCCATTGGTCAAGCTAAAAACAAAGGAAGAAGTACCAGGATCAAGTACAACTTTCTATCATCATCTACTATACTTATATCCTTTTTAGAATTGTTTTATTAAAGTCAAAAGAACTCTCCCAATCATTTTTATTTTCTAATCCAGTATTCGATTGTCCAATCAAATAATCAATTAAATCAAAATTTTCCTGACAAATGCTAAAAAGTTATTATTTGGGAAGCATACTGGATAATTTGCAAAAGTTTCTGTCATTTTTTCACTCATTAAAGGCACTTGAACTACTAAACAAGTCACCTAATCCTGCCATGGGCAATATTAAAAGAGGAAATCTCATACCAGGAAAATGACTTGACGCGTCATTTGAGCATCTGATCAGGGATATAGCATATCCCTGATCTGATACATGTTAGTGACGCCATTCCCAGAGGTTTTTGATTGACTCGTCAGTAATTGTGAAACATTTTCACCAGTCAGAAATCTTGAATTGTATTTATCGATCTCCACCTTAACATAACCCACCATGCGAATAGGTGAAACTGCATGTGCAAATATAATGAATTTTAAGGACTTAGTTAGTTACTATCATCCCACCACATAAACATTGAGTATGGTCTTCACCACATTTCTGGTACAGGTAAAACCAAGCAAGGCCTGACAGCATATGTTTGCTAAAAGTTATAATACTAAACTAAAACCTCAATAGTAGCAACCTATCTTACCAGTTATTTTTGTCCCAAACTCAAAAATTCAGTCAGTTTTGAGTCAAGAGCTGCCAGGCTGGTGCCCACCCACATCCACTCCTGTCATTGATCTGAAGAAAAAGAAAACAAAAGAAATTTACTTTTATTGTTAGAAAATTACAATCAAAATCTTGCTTATTCAAGATCAACACAAAAATGAGGGTTTTATTTTCAAGACTCGGATACATTTTTTTTGCACATGACGGTTCTAATTATCTTTCATATCAATATTCTAATAAACCATTTATAATTCAGTTTTCAGTTATAATTAAGTTTTCATTGACATAAGCACTTATAACAGACCATGGGGGTAGTGCTTACAAAGGGAACCAAAAGGTTTTGTGGTTCCAATGCTTTTTTTACATAAGCAGATTGGTTTGCAAAATTTGTATTAATTGTCATGTTATTGCATCCTGAAATATTTGTTTCATGATATTTATTCATAAGCCACAGCCACAATACAGATCAATAAAAATGTTGACAACATTAGCATTTGCACAATAATTAACAACATTATCATAGCAAGTATGATGTAAAAACACTTGCTCATTCATTCTATTTCAAGAATTTGTCAGTAAGCCCCGCCTATACTCATTAATATTCATGGCATTACTACCACAACATTAGATCATATGTGTACAAACCATCATCTGTGTACCTGATATAGCATAAATCTGATATATTGTGTATGAAATACAATATGGTATTTACCTCATTTAGCACTTTCACATTAAGCTACTCCCACCATGCATACTAATGACATCTGCTGATAACATGATGTGCACAATAACCAACACAATTATCATACCCAATATGATGCAAAACAAGTATACAGTTGCTCGTGTATCACTTTTTTAAACTTTTCACTGTAATCCCGCCCACCTATTAATATGCATATCACCACCAAAAGTGCATCTACAGACCATGGGCTATCTGTGTACCAAGTATGACATGAATCCAATCTACCGATCTTGAGATATTGAAGTTTAAGCAAATTTCTAAACCCCACCCACCACACACATGATGAAATTCAACGTTTTTACATCATGAACATGTACACAACACACCTGCTAACATCATAATTACACCAAACATGAAACCAAACTGACATGCGGTTGTTAAAATATGAACATTTAAGATATTTTCATTAAGCCCCGCCTACTCATTAATATGCATGACATCACCATCAAATAAATAAGGCACATTTACAGACCATGGGCTATCTGTGTACCAAATATGGCATGAATAAAGTTTACTGTTCTTGAGATACCATAATTACAAGGCCTTTTCAGCAAAATTATATTAAGCCCCACCCACTATGCATAGTAATGAAATTTAATGTTTTTACAACATGAACATGTACACACCAGTTAAAATAAAAATTACATTAAATATGAAACAAAACAGACATGTGGTTCTTAAAATAGAACATTTTAAGATTTTTACATTAAACCTCGCCTACTCATTAATATGCATGACATCACCGTCAAAAACAATAAGGCACATCTACAGACAATGGGCTATGTGTGTGCCAAATATGACATGAATCAAGTCTACAGTTACCGTGTTTACGAGCTTGGCATTACAAACACCTACACAACTACCCCCCCCCCCCACACACACACCTACCCCCACACACACATACACCATCTAACCACATTGGTTCCTGATACTATCACATCAGAACCAAAAATGATTCGTCTGCTAATTGGACGAGTTGGCAGAGAGTTCACTTCTGGCTGAGTGCTTTTTAAGTCTGTTCTATGTGAATGCATGGTGCGAGATAAAAACCAGCAATAAATGAAGAAATTGAACAAATCATTAACTGAAAGAGAAAAAATGAATGTAGTTGATCAAATCATTAACTAAAAAGAAAATAATTAATATAATTAATCAAATCATTAAATGAAAGGAGGGAAATAATGAATGTAATTGATTAATTAATTAACTGAAAGGGAAATAATGAATGAAATTTATCAAATCATTAACTGAACATAGCTGCATAGATTATTGCAATATCCTCCTTGCAGGGGTGCCAGGTGTTACAGTGAAAAAGTTGCAGCGTGTTCAGAATTATGCTGCAAGGCTCGTCACAAGAAGCAACCGTTTCACTCCATCACTTTATCTACTGCAAAATCTTCATTGGCTACCTGTCTCATATAGAATTAAATTTAAAATTTTAATACTCATTTTTAAATCCCTTCATAACATGGCCCCATTATATCTGACCGAAATGTTTCATTATAAACAAACTAGTTACCGCCTTCGCTCTCAAAACCACCTCATCCTTTATGTTCCAAAAAGTAAACTTACATATGGCGATCGCTCTTTGCAAATATTTGGCCCAAAACTTTGAATGATTTACCTCTTTCAATCAAATCTGCTCCATCCTTAAACAATTCCATACCTTGCTTAAGACTCACTTATTTAATTGTGCTTTCAAGTCCTCTTCATAATTTTCTTGTTCTTTGTTTTCTTTATATTTCATGCTTATCTTATTTACACATTTGTATTTATTTTCTTTATATGCATATTTTGTAAGGCGCATTAGAATAAGTTATTTAGATAATGCCATATAAGTGTAATAAACTTAAACTTAAACTTAAACTTAAGGAAAATGATGAATGTAATTGATCAAATCATCATACTGGAAGAGAAATAATGAATTTAATTGATCAAATCATTATACCAGAAGGGAAATAATGAATTTAATTGATCAAATCATTATACTGGAAGGAAAATGATAAATGTAATTGATCAAATCATCATACTGAAGAGAAATAATGAATTTAATTGATCAAATCATTATACTGGAAGAAAATAATGAATTTAATTGATCAAATCATTCACTGAAAGGGAAATAATGAATGTAACTGATCAAATCAGTAACAGAAAAATATTAAATGTAATTGATCAAATCATTAACTGAAAGGGAAATAATGAATGTAATTGATCAATTCATTAACTGAAAGGAAGGGGAAGGGGAGGAAATAATGGTTGTATTTTTGATATGACTTTACATATGTTCCCATGAAAACTGGTTGAAAAATTGTTCTATTTCATACATGTAGCTACAAATCTCAGGGTTAAAATGCAGAGTTTGTTATATCAGAGAGTTGTCATTAACAGTATGGGATATTTCAGAAAAGTAGTACAACTGAATATTTATACCACCTGATGAAAGTTTTAGGAAAAATAATTTAAATAACGTTCTTTAAAATAAATCTACAATTGTTAAGGATGTGAGGATTAGGACGCCATCTTTCCAAGTAGACTTACTACACCAATCATTTCTTCAGAGCTTTAAATTTTAATATCTCCTTAACAGAATAAGATTTTTGAACACTTTCTGCACTTTTTTGTTTCTTATGAAGTCCTTTTTTATCTGCTTGACTCATAAACTAATCCTTTAGAAGCTTTTTGAAGTAATGGCAATATACTATATGGAAATGGCAACGTTGGATAGGTGATAGAGTCATATGACCTAATTAGAGGGCTGAAAAAGAGATCAAAGGTCCAATTTTTGTTGTTGACATGTCAAAAGAGACCAATTTGTCAGAAAATCAGATCTCTATTGCAATTCTTGATTGAATTTTTAACTCTTAACTTTAATATCAGAAACTATTAACAAACTTTAGACGTTATATTAATATTCATGCTTGGGAAGTTTGTCACCTTCGTTTATCTTCATGTACATGGCGACGGTCAACCAACGGTTTTCTAAATCAGCTTGAAGTGTAAATAGTTGATAACATAGAATTTGGAGAAACCCTGATTACAATTTGGGCCAAACAAACCTCAACTGAGTCAACTTTAAGCATTAAATGAAAAATGTAATCATGCGAGAAAAGGGAAATAGTCATATAAGTACTGCAGAAATGTCCATATTTGTTTTTCAAATTGCTCTTTCTCTTTTAATTGTAATAAAATCAATGATTCAAACTTTAAAATATGCAAACAATTGTGCTTGGAAACCAATAGCATGTTTATTCAACTGTTTTAAAAATGCAACATGTATTTCATGCATGTTGAACACATCTTATGTTTGATTTTGTGCATGGAGAGCTATAGAATGTTTATTCAACTGTTTTGAAAATACAACATGTATTTCATACAATATGTATTTCATGCATGTTGAACACATCTAATGTTCGTTATACAGTAAATAAACAGTAAACAGTGAATGACAGGCATACTCAGAAAATTAAAGGCAATATGCAATTGATTCAAAACTTCATTTTTGAAATCCATACAATTCTTTCGCATAGTAGCTGCAGACTGTACACCATGCACAAACCACTTACATCCTCTGCATATTAACATAACTTTCGTACAGAGCAGTGTCCTCTTAAAATTGATCGCAAACTGTGAATAATGTACGCTGCAATCAATTTTTTTTTTTGAAGTGGCACAAACTACATTATTTTCTTTTCTCAGAATTCCTCACACACGGCAGAGTCTTTACAGCTTGATTTAATTACACCTCTACATCCCTGCCAGATAAATCAACAAACAGACAGAGAGCGATGCACAGAAGCAGAGTATAGCAGTATGGCTCAATTCTTCAAAGAGGCAAAGAGGATTAGATCTTTAACGTGGTCAGTCATGTAGCAAAGAAATATGAAATATAAAATCTGCTGAAATTGAATTATCCATTCCTAATTGGAGAAGTTTTTCTCATTTAGGCCATTTACTTTTTCATCAGTAAACATTTGATCAACCTTCAATTGCTAGAAGAATAATCTTATAATTTTCATATTCTGTTTGCAGTGTTTTCATGCATGGCATATACAGTGTGTGCCTTAGTATAACATAACATGTTACCTGTTGTCATGGTTATTACAATAAAAAGTCATACAAAAGATTGAACAATTTCTATAAAAAAATATAAAACCACTTTTTCACTCTCTTTAATGGAAATGATTTAACTTGAATGCATGTAATCTTCCATAAAAGAATATCCTACATGTTAGGCTATGTCTGTGGAAGAACATTTAAAAATATTTTTAGACATCAATCTTGTATATGCAGTCAGCAATATAAATTTATAACCAGTGGGGGAAAAGAAGGAATGTGCAGAAAGGCCCCCCCAATTTTAAAATTGCATAGCCAAAATGTTCTAAAATTTGCCTGTTTTATATTGAGATTTGCACCCCTTAATGGCAGAAATGCACTTCTCTTGCCCTGACAAAAATGTTCTAGACTAAGTGCCGTCAATGTTCATAGCACAGTTTAATCTTTTGATATTTAATCCTAGTGATCTTCCAAAATTATAAGTTTAAAGAAAAGATTAGATATCGGACATGTCCATTTTGGATGGAAAAAATATATTAAAATTTGGACATTTTTGATAATGATATTAATTTAAGAGATGTCAGTCATCAAGTTTGTTTAAACACAAGTGGCAAAGAAAGTCTACTGCAGGTGAGTAATGTCGCGTCATCATGTTCCAACAAATAGAAAGTCTACTGCAGGTGAGTGATGTCACGTCATCATGTGCCTACCAATAGAAGGTCTACTGCAGGTGGGTGATGTCACGTCATCATGTGCCTACA
Organism: Chiridota heheva; assembly: GCA_020152595.1. Classification (NCBI taxonomy): domain Eukaryota; kingdom Metazoa; phylum Echinodermata; class Holothuroidea; order Apodida; family Chiridotidae; genus Chiridota; species Chiridota heheva. The sequence goes on from JAIGNY010003806.1 coordinate 149,196, forward strand.
AATAGAAGGTCTACTGCAGGTGGGTGATGTCACGTCATCATGTGCCTACAAATAGAAGGTCTACTGCAGGTGGGTGTATCACATTATCATGTTCCTACAAATAGAAAGTCTACTGCAGGTGGGTGTATCACGTCATCATGTGCCTACAAATAGAAGTCTGCTGCAAGTGGGTGCGGATGTCACATCATCATGTGCCTACAAATAGAAGTCTGCTGCAAGTGGGTGCGGATGTCACGCCATCATGTGCCTACAAATAGAAGGTCTACTGCAGGTGAGTGGCGATGTCACGTCATCATGTGCCTACAAATAGAAAGTCTACTGCAGGTGGGTGATGTCACGTCATCATGTGCCTACAAATAGAGAGTCTACTGCAGGTGAGTGAGGATGTCACATCATCATGTGCCTACAAATAGAAAGTCTACTGCAGGTGGGTGTATCACATCATCATGTTCCTACAAATAGAAAGTCTACTGCAGGTGGGTGATGTCACGTCATCATGTGCCTACAAATAGAAGGTCTACTGCAGGTGAGTGAGGATGTCACGTCATCATGTGCCTACAAATAGAAGTCTGCTGCAAGTGGGTGCGGATGTCACGCCATCATGTGCCTACAAATAGAAGGTCTACTGCAGGTGAGTGTATCACATTATCATGTTCCTACAAATAGAAAGTCTACTGCAGGTGGGTGTATCACGTCATCATGTGCCTACAAATAGAAGTCTGCTGCAGGTGATGGTGCGGATGTCACATCATCATGTGCCTACAAATGGATGTCACGCCATCATGTGCCTACAAATAGAAAGTCTACTGCAGGTGGGTGATGTCACGCCATCAGAAGTCTGCTGCAAGTGGATGTGCCATCATGTTCCTACAAACAGAAAGTCTACTGCAGGTGAGGGTGATGTCACGCCATCATGTGCCTACAAATAGAAAGTCTACTGCAGGTGGAGGATGTCACGCCATCATGTGCCTACAAATAGAAGGTCTACTGCAGGTGAGTGGCGATGTCACGTCATCATGTGCCTACAAATAGAAGGTCTACTGCAGGTGGGTGATGTCACATCATCATGTGCCTACAAATAGAAGGTCTACTGCAGGTGGGTGTATCACATTATCATGTTCCTACAAATAGAAAGTCTACTGCAGGTGGGTGTATCACGTCATCATGTGCCTACAAATAGAAGTCTGCTGCAAGTGGGTGCGGATGTCACATCATCATGTGCCTACAAATAGAAGTCTGCTGCAAGTGGGTGCGGATGTCACGCCATCATGTGCCTACAAATAGAGAGTCTACTGTAGGTGAGTGAGGATGTCACGTCATCATGTGCCCACAAATAGAAAGTGTACTGCAGGTGAGTGCGGATGTCACATCATCATGTGCCTACAAATAGAAGTCTGCTGCAAGTGGGTGCGGATGTCACGTCATCATGTTCCTACAAATAGAAAGTCTACTGCAGGTGAGTGCCGATGTCACGTCATCATGTGCCTACAAATAGAAGGTCTACTGCAGGTGAGTGCGGATGTCACGTCATCATGTGCCTACAAATAGAAGGTCTACTGCAGGTGAGTGTGGATGTCACGTCATCATGTTCCTACAAATAGAAAGTCTACTGCAGGTGGGTGATGTCACGTCATCATGTGCCTACAAATAGAGAGTCTACTGCAGGTGAGTGAGAATGTCACGTCATCATGTGCCTACAAATAGAAGTCTGCTGCAGGTGATTGCTGATGCCACATCATCATGTTGCTACAAATAGGTCTACTGCAGGTGAGTGATGTCACGTCATCATGTGCCTACAAATAGAAAGTCTACTGCAGGTGAGTGATGTCACGTCATCATGTGCCTACAAATAGAAAGTCTACTGCAGGCGAGTGCGGATGTCACGTCATCATGTCTCTACAAATAGAAGGTCTACTGCAGGTGGGTGATGTCACGTCATCACGTGCCTACAAATAGAAAGTCTACTGCAGGTGAGTGCGGATGTCACGTCATCATGTCCCTACAAATAGAAGGTCTACTGCAGGTGGGTGTATCACGTCATCATGTGCCTAAAAATAGAAAGTCTACCGCAGGTGGGTGATGTCACGTCATCATGTGCCTACAAATATAAAGTCTACTGCAGGTGGGTGCGGATGTCATGTCATCATGTGCCTACCAATGTTTCATTAAGAATATTAATTCAACATATTTTTCTAATTGAAAATAGTTTTCTTTCAATTTGAAATTTGCTTATTTTAATCTATTCCATTCATCTGCTCACATATCCAATGATTAAAAGTCACAACAACAACAAAAATCATAAAAACACAAAAGACATTTGAAGAATTTATGCCGATGTGATGCCGGTTATAGTTGATTTCAGTCATTTCAAATGCCGGTCATAGTTTATTCAGTAATTTCTACACAAATCTGATAATATTTTAGTCTTCATAATTGTTTGATGTGATTTTCTTAAACCTAGCATTCATGTTGTAGTTTAAATTGTGTCTGAAACAAAAATTCAAGCTAAAAGATTATGATTTATGAAGTCCAAATCCAAGACTAAATGCAAATTTTCTATTCAATATCACTGGAAAATGTATTTCCTTCAGGCTTCCTCACTCTTTGTTTATTCCATAATAATTCACATAAAAAGCATCATTGTCATCATTAAAAGTGCATAAAACCTCTTCTTTTTTCATAAAAACATTCTTAATTTATGATTACATGTCCTTCCTAAAATTTGTTCCAGCAAATCATAACCCCAAACTTACTAAAGCAAAAAATGAGACCACTTATCTTAATTAAAGTAACTGCTCAACCACACAATAAGGACTTCATCCATTGCTAATATGATACTCAACACAAACTCCCACAACAATTTAGGACCAAGAGGAGACTGAATACCATGGAGCTATTGATAAGGGAAATTTGATCCTACTAACGTGTGGTTTTAGAATAAAGAAAATAAAGAGGAAGAGTCTGACCCAGACCTGCTTATTTGTCAGATCCGGTCTGACTGTTTAACTAGGAGCAGAACAACTAATGATTCTTACATAGCTTTAATAAAAAACTATAAAAAAAACTGATTTACATGTTTATCCCAACAATGATATTGGTGTTACCTCAGGAGCAATAGAAAAATACACATCTTGTCTCATAACAGTCTCAGCTGTTAATTTCTAAAATACACTGAACTTAATTTGAGGTTCATCTCAAAGTGCTTAATACTTCTACTGGACACATTGCAATACTCCATTCATAATAAAGGACTTAACACTTTTAATTCCCATGCAGTAGTTACAAGACCAATTGGAAGTGCACTTTTCAAAAGATTATTTTACTTCGTCGAATAGGCCCACAAGAATGATTCTGGTATCATTTGAAAGAGCTTGAATAGTTCTTTCAGAGAATGTAACTTTTTGATGGAGAATATGTTGAAGATTATAAAAATAAAAATAAAGATGGGTTGAAATGAAGAAATTTCAGAAAATGTACAAAATTTAACAATTTTTTTTTTCTTTAGACTTATTTGCCATACTTCCAGATCTTAATTTTGCCTGAAAACAGGTGAGTGTGAGGAAATTATGAAGAAATCAATGCATCAAATTCTGGTCAAATTTTGACTACTCCTATCATCAATATCTTTTTTTGGCAAAAGTTATAAAGAAAATTCATGATTTTCAACCTTTTTGAGACCAAAATTTGGTAAAAATGGAAGCTTCTGATCATGATACAACTCACCCCTATGCGAAATATACAGTCAGAAAGGCCAATTCACATGATTTCAAATGAAATAAAAAAGAGCAACTACCCCCTCTTAATTTATGCCGATATTTAAGTGTGAAAACAAACCCACTCACTACATCATCACAGTGTAATACAGCGATTAATGTTTGGGAGATTCACGTTAAACACGGAATTAAGACGGTGATTATTTTTTGTTTATTTTCATTATTTTTGCATTTGAAAAAAAAATTAGACTGGTATTATTGAAAAGGAAATTCCCTAAACAATATGAATATGTAAAAAAAATCCTCCATTATTATTATTCACAAGAAAAAATACAAGCTAAAAAAAAAATTGGCCTAATTTTGCCTAAAATTTGCAAATTTATGTCGATATTTTCTTTATTTTGACTTTTAAATTGAAGTCTATTGTCTTAGTATTTATATAAAGCAAACTTATGGTAACACAAAAAGGAAGGAAAGTTATGAAAATTAAATTTAAAAATGTCCAAAAAATTTCAGTCACGTTTAGGACCCCTGGGACTCTTAAGAGTTAAAGATCTTATGGACAGGAAGCAAGTTCACCTGGAATTTAATCTGAAGAATAGGCTTTATATATGCAAATATGATAAAAACATTTTCAAAAAAATTGATTACCATCAAAGTCACAATACTATTATTTTGTGTTTCAAAAACAGTCATACTGACCCATAAGAAAGGGTATCATGACCATTTTTAAAGCACATGGTAATATCAACTTCAGGAGCTGTTTTATTCGACTCCTCCTTTTCATTCTTTTCATTTTAGTTTATTTCAGCCAAACAATTACAATTTAAATATATAAATATAACATTGAGTGAATGTAGATACGTTTATAAATTACAAACTGATTGATCAAACCTAAATGAGAGTACGTGGTTTAGTGGCTGAGGAGATTTTGTAAAAAAAACACCTAAGCTTCACCAGAAAATATAAAAGGGGGGGGGGGGGGGGGGTCGAATCACAAAATGATGGCATCTAGGCAAAGCGCGAGATAATCGGCGTGGGGTCCAGGGGCCGCCTTAAGGACCCCTAGTGGGGTCCAGGGGGCCCCACTTAAGGACCCCTGGTGGGGTCCAGAGGGCAAAGTCCCCAGGACCTCTGGTGGTGTCCAGGGGACAAAGTCCTCGGATGCTCTGCGATTTTAGTCTATTATGAGGGCCTAAAAGTGGATGGAATTTCACGTCTTTATGTATCCTTGCATGCTTTTTTCTACACACCTGGGGTATGTGTAACTAAATGTCCATGGGAGTGGTGCCACAGCATTCAAAGAAATCATTTCAGGAAGTTTTTAGTGCCACACATCTTATTTTTATGCTTTCTGTGAAAATAGTATAATTGCTGCTAGGAACTAAACCTACACCAGGGCATTATTTCATAGCCTTAGTTACTAAAATATAGATAGGTACAATCACTGAGGTTCAGGGCGGGTAGTCCAGGGACTCACTTTGTGAGGGTCAGGGCCCGCTTTGGGGCCTAGGCAAAGCCCCGGTGGAGGACTAAGGGGCAAAGCCACCGGAAGCTCTGCAGTTAGTCTTTTGAGGGCCTAAAAGTGGATGAAGTTTGACCTATTTTTAAGGTACAGTACCAGGCTGTGTATGCTTATGAGCCAAGGTACAAGAATTCAGTCAATTTGGAAAAGAAGCTTATACAAAACTTTTTTATAATTTTGAGTTGAAACAAATTTGACATATTTTCGAGGTATCGGTGCATGCTTTTGTGAACTTCTTTTTACATCTGAAGTAACTGAACGTTACTGGGAATGGTCCTATACTGGCATTCTACGAATTGTATCATTTTAAGAAAGAAATAATGTTTTTAGTGCCATGCGTGAATTAACTCTTATATCTCTAAATATAATATATTGTAGCCAGATGTAGGCTATAGCAAGCCTGTGCCATAGTGCTGGTATCATAGATGCAATTCTTTACTCTCTCATTCTGTGTTCACTGGGGCCCCCCACAGCTAGTGAAGATTTATTTGCATTTTATGTCCTAAAAGGTTATCATTTTTACTCAAACAATTTTAATAATATAAACAAGAACTGTCAAGGACAGTATGTTCAATTATTCAAAGCTAGCTAGACAATGAATGGGCTTTTGATGGATGTAAATGCCAGTAATGGGGCTAGCAGGGAAAGTTATTTCAAATTACATGAGCTTAAAAGGATGCACTTACTTTTCCCCTTTTCTTTAGATTTTCATATTTTACTACAAGCCTCAAAATATCTTTTGAGTTGTATTAGACATTCTGTCCAGTAACTCAGAAAACATGAAAGAAATCTTTATAAATGAAACACCTCTTTTCATTATATTCATTGAGTCACAAAGAAAGGAGAGACCCATGACTTGCCGATGTCAATGAAATATCAAAATATTAACAATGTATCCTTGCGACACAATGCAATTATTTATTATTTCTTCAGTCATTTACTTATCTAACTACAGGGTTGGGGTCAATTACAAAAATCAATTACAACTACAATTACAATCATGTTTTTAAATTACAATTACAGAGCTTAAATTTTTTGATGACCTTTTCAATAATGTGTAGGGCTTGGGCAGTTTAAGATCGATCATTTCCAATAAATGGAGCATATATCTCTCGATCATGCATGCATATGTGTTCTGCCTTTCTAATGATATAAAGTGTTAATATATACATGTTTGTCATGCATGCAGATAAAAAGGCTCCCTTTGCACACTCTGTTCCTTAGTACCTAAAGAAAGAAAGTTTCATGAGAGAAATCTGAGGATGACTTATTCCATTTTGTTCTTTTATTACAATATGGGAAACAAATTCATACACATTTAAGGATTAGTTCAGTGGTAAAGCATATTTATTTTATCTAAAAAAGGACTTCAAAAGAAACAAAATGGTAAAGAAAGCATTCTAAAATCTCATTCCGTTAAGGAGAAATTTAACTTTAAAGTTTGGTATCATTTATGTAGAAACAAATAAAATCAGACTAGTTGTGATGTCATAGCCTCAGATTCCTCAAAGTCTTTATGTATTCTATCAAATTTTGTCCTGCGATTTTGTGGCTTAAAAACCATGGGATATGTCAAAAAAGTAGTAAAAGTGAATCTAGGAAGGGTATTAATAATATACCACCTGAAGGAAGTTTGAGGAAAAATAATTTAAGTAGTGAAAATATTCAATAAACTTTCTTTAAAATACATACAGATTTTAAGGAATCTGAGGCTGTGACTTCCCAACTAGTCTGATATTAGTCATTTCTACAGAAATAATACCAAATTTTAAACTTAAATATTTCCTTAACGGAATAAGATTTTTGAATGCTTTCTTCACTATTTTGTTTCTTTGAAGTCCTCTTTAATATAAGATGGACTTGCTTGACCACTGAAATTATATTAATAAATAGACACATAAAAAGAAAAACAAAATAGGATACATTTCATCAAAACTTTATTCAAATGGTGTAAACTGTAAAAAAAACAACAAAAAAAAAACATCAAACTTACTTTTGGGACTTTTATGACTTTCATGTAAGTATTAATATCTAAGAAATGTAATCTCCATTGCTTTAAGTAAGAAAGTCCTTTGATGTGACATTTTCAGGAAGATAAATTCTCATATACTTGTAAGTTTGTTAAGAGTATTGTCTGTTGTCATTATCTCCAATTCTTGTCTGATACATTCATTTTTTTTAGTTTAGCAACTTTACAATAATAAATAAACTTCAAGCACCAGTTATTGAATAATTTCCTAGAGTTGCATGTATGCATTAAATAAACTGAAATGAACTTTTCCAGTCATATTAATTTAATCTGCATCTTCTTAAAAAAAAAAATTCTTTTCGACAGGATTTGTGAAGCATACACAAAATTGATAAGTCTTACTACTCATTAGATCAATAGGCTACCAGTTGGTAATGAGGAGCAAAAGTAACCTTCCAACACTTGCTCAATGTAAATAAATATGATATGCTGTATCATCTTGCAGTTTTAAATGCCGACACCTACCATATTAAAAATGTGGAAATTGAACAACTACAATATTAAGCTGCAATGCATCATAGAGTTCAGCAATATTATCAGCATGTCTAAGAAAATTAATTCTCCTACAAATGTTTCTTTTCAGACTGGCAGAAAAAGAAAGCAAATAAATATGAAAATTTGCTAATGTGTTTTAATAAAACTTGAATAGAAGACCCCTCAGCCCTATTCATAGAACCATGGAGCTATTAACTGAGGACTGAACATAGATTTGAAAGCTTTCTGTGCAATTAAAAGCTAGCTCCTTTGTCTGTCAGAATTGATGCAGTAATAAAAACAAACAAAGAAACCTTTTTTTTTTTTTTTTTTTCCACAGAAAGTTGAACAATACCCATTGGGAGTTTTCATTAATAACAGGAAACAAGAATTTAATGAATATTTTTAGTTTTTAGTAGGAGTTTTATGACTCCACGATTATCTCATACATTACTCATACTGCCTGCTGACGCAATCTTCTCAATTTGGAACATTGTGACAATATTTCTATAAAAAAAACATTCATCATAGGACTATGCCCTGCTACACTATTTCTTAAAAGAGAACTTGTGTATTATCTATAAACGCAGCTGTTTTCAAGAACATTTTTGAGATTTCATCGATTTACAATTGTCTTACATTGAGAATTGCCTGCCTTCATTCATTCAGTGTGTGGATATTCATTAAAGTCAACTTGAATTTTCATTGACTGCTGCTTGAGGAATAGATTATCAAAGAAAATCTTTACCTTAAACTGTCTGCCGATATATATCATGAAAAGTATATCTTACAGCTGTTATTTAAATGAGCTCATAAACAGACTTTAAACTTTGAGAGAAATAATTGCATTGATCATTTTTAAAGAAGCCTTCGTGGTTAAATATATTGAAATACTAGCAAACCGTCGCCCACAGAAAGACCAGACAGATATCGCGTCATCTTCACTATCACAGTATCAGGTTAGGATATAGTGATTAGTTTCATTATATTAATAATCAGTCATTTTATAAGAAGGAAGTTCAAAATTTTAAATAAATTCTGTTCAATATCAAAAACCCGCACTGATCTTGATTTCATCTTTTGGCATTCTTCTGTTACTTTTATATTAATAGTTCATAACAATAACACACCCACTCCTGACCCAAGTACTCCCCCACCCTACCTAAACCCCATCCTCCCTAACCCCCTCTCCTTCCATACCACCTAAACCTACCCTCATCACCTCCCCAATCAAAACCGTTAGAGATTCAAGAAAGTGCACAATACAAGTGCGTAATCTTTATAGGTCAGAGAATAGGAATTTACTAGAGACAACAATGATTACCACTGGTTGTTATAAGCAGATAAGATATAGTTCTTAAAACAGGACTTACAAGAGTTCAAGGGCAGTATTTTTATATTTCTATTTTTTAATCTGTAGGAGACTTGAGTTCCAAATCTTAGCACCAACATTCCTAACATATATCCTGATGAATTTCTACAACCAATCATTCAAAAAACAAACAAAAATTATCAAAGCAAATACTTTTGCAGATTTTTATTTAAAAAACCCCAATAGAAAAATATGCCATTAAAAACTCAAGCGGTCTTATAGTACCATATTTGGCACAAACTGATCAGTTCTTCAACCTTTGTTTTTGTGTGTTTGTGTGGACTTTCATTGACTTTTATGACATTGTGAACTGCATACTATCAAGTCCTTCACATCTGCAATCAGCAGATAAAAAAGCTGCACTTCCTAATTTTCAGCCAGTATGGTGGCCTCTGCAATGATGGACGTGTTTATCCAGATCCAGATTATCCAGTCCAGATCCAGAATTGACAGTAGCTCTTGCCATTCATCATGGAGTCAAGCTTTTCAACAGGCTTAAACCATTGTTTTCTTAGCAATCAAACACCCTTCATACTACTGATAAAAAGTAATTGCCCTGACTCAAAAAGTCAATAAATTCAAAGTCCATTTAACCTGTCAACCAGTGAGTTATAAAGGTTAGCGTAGACAAGTTGAATTCTGTGTCAAGTACTCAATAAACATACTAGAAACTATTTCTGTGCTGGTAGAGGTCATTCTCAGGGCAGTGTACTTTTATGGATGCCAAAGTGTCTAATATGGTCAGAGCGTTAGGGCAACAGCAGGGGGCTTGCTCTTTAAGCACAAGTCATACTGTACATGTCAATTTTCAAGGCTGTACAATTTTTGTCAAGTTGTAGCATTGCAAGTGCTCCAAAATCCTTTTACCAGTCTGACCTTTAACAGAGGACAGTGTGGGCGAAATATTTTGTTACGGGTTACTGACTGAGGGGAGGGAGGAAAAAAGCTGTCTGGGCTAGGAAAATTATATAACTTACAAGTTACAACATTCATGCACGAGCTCACGTGTCTTGGAGACAGCATAACAAAACACCAGACACATGAATATAAGCTACAGAACTTTTATTCTGGTATACTGCAGTACTATTATCATACTAATAAGCAAACGGATCAATAAAGGTACCAACTGTTATCTATTTGACTTAATCTATACAACTCGATCTATAGAACTAAGATTGTTGCACCAACATGTACTTGCGTGTCAAACTTCTTGTAAGAAAAATCACTACTCACAAGTAAAAATCACTGCTCGTGAGTAAAATTCACTGCTCACAAGTAAATAACTGCTCACGAATAAAAAAAGACTGCTCATGAGTAAGCTCCTCATGAGTGAAAAGGTTGCTCACGAGTGATCTGCTCGTGACTAACAAAAGCTACTCATCAGTAAAACTTCTTGTGAGTACAAATCTCCGCTCATCAATTACTTTGAAAGACTCACAAGTCACCACCTAAACCCCCAAGCAGACATTCTACTTGTAACTCCACCGATACAATTTTAGGCATTTCAAGACAATCTTTGATAAATTAATTTGCTGTACATGGTTTTAATTCTAATTTCCACAGACACTATTTCCCATTTTGGTTACCCAGTGTACCAATTTTCTTCAGACCTCCCTTGTAAGTTCTATAATTCACCCCTACCATTAATATATGAAGTTCTACACTTACCAAGAAAATCACTGGAATACAAAACTAGCTAAGTCAAATTCAACCATAAAACACGCCAGGCTGCAATACGACAAGTTAACAATTTTTGGTGTTTCCCTCTCAAAATCTGAATCTGAATAACAACTCTTTTACCAAGTCTAGTTTTCTCTCTAAGTTTTTGGAAGACATAAGATACATTTTGGTGAATTCATTAACTCTGACTGGCCCAAAGTGGCACATATCATTAGCTCTCAGAGCTAGACTAAGGCGGTGCCCTGCTTTACCCCAAAATAGCACCACAAATTCAAAATACCCTGGTGTAGAGCTAAATTGTGAGCTAGGGTTGAGCGATATACTGGTATTTCTTTGTACTTGGTCATACCGATATGGCCTGTATTGAGCATTTATGTCATACCGAAAAACAAAATATCAAAAAATAATAATAATAAAAGAAATTCGAAAATGAACCAAAATGATGGATCTATGCATCTGGCGAGGTACTTTTATCCAGATTTATTCAGTTTCATCCAGATTTATTCCAATTTATCATGAAAGATTTATACAATTTTATAAAGATTTAGAAAGATTTAACAATATTTATAAAGATTTAGAAAGATTTAGCAATACTTAGAAAGATTTTAGAAAGATTTAGAAATCTCACAGTATAAAAGCACACCATTAAATGCAGGGTTCATCATTGTGGTTCATACAAAAAAAATATATATATATTTATATATATATATTTATTTTTTGTTGGCAAATTTTTTAAGCAAATTCAAATACCGGTATTTCGGTAATATTGGTATGATTTTGACGGTATATCAGTATGGGTAAATTGCCAATAAAGCTCAACCCTAATACCCACCCACTGTATTGTATTCAGAATTTCACTACCAAATATAACACCTTACATCCATAGACCATCATTCATCTGTCATAAATACATAAATACAATAAATCCAAAATACACTATACATAGGCATCACACACAAAGACAAACACACCCACCCACCCACATATGACATCATGTCTGCAAATGGGTTTTTTCTGCTCTAGCACTGAAACCACATTTCAAACCCAAATCAAAGTTTAAACACGGGACAAATATAGTAAAAACATTTGATATTCAAAATAATTCTATGTAACAATAAAAATAGAATAAATGACGTATATAAAAAAACATGTCTATGGCTACAGTTGTGAGATGAAAGAAATATAACAAGCTAAAAACAAGGTGCAAAATAACAAGCTTTATATATACTGTAATTAGTATAATGCACTAATAAATAGACCAGTATAAGTTAAATATACCACAAGAAACTGATCTGAGCCCACCCACACATTCATGTACATACATAATGCAATTGAGATTTTCAATCTACTTTTGTAAGATTATAATTAAGTGTAGGGCTGATGTCATCACAATTTCTGTTCGTCTGAACAGGGAGTTGTTAGGGTCTGATTGAATAGGAGGTAAATTGTTACCAATTAGAACAATCATGTTCTCCAACAGCACACCGGAAGAGGGGCACAGTATCTGCTAAAGGAACTTCTGGTTAAAAAGTCTCTTTGCTAAGTAACACAGGTTTAAACTCCGCCAACGAAGCAATGGATAGAGGTTTAAACTCCGCAAACGAAGCAATGGACAGAGGTTTTGTTTTTACCTCAGTTTGTTTGTTTGTCTGTTTGTTTGTTTGTCATCAAAATATCTCAATAATGGATAATTGAATTTTGATTAAATTTGGTGTGTGGTTTTGCTACTGTTTCAGGAAGAAGTGATTAAATTTGTTACTTATTGGAACAGGAAAAGGGCAGAAATAAAGGTGTGGGTGTTTAGGATGAAATCTGTCAAGACCTAGTTGAAACTTTCCAATGGAATGTGCTGAACAATAAATTCATGCTCTTAAACATACACACAATCCATTATCTGAACTTTAGGGAAACTCAAGTCAAGTGGTTTGGTATGAAGCAAAATCAAAACAATTGGATTTTGGCATGAAAAGAAAATGATGGAATGTGAATCTTGCTTGATTGGAGCTTAAACAATGAATGCTTAGCCTGAATAAAACTGACAACGATAATATAGCCTTGAAAGAAATCAGTCAGAAGGTAGATAACCCTAAAGTGTTTAAAAAGCAAATAGGCAATACTGTATACTAGTCAGAAAGAGATTATGTGGCGATAAAACTCAGTGGGTTCCTTAGGTAGATTGAAGGAGAGGGAGGGGGGAGGGGTTGAACTTGAGAATATATTCGACATATTGGAATTGAATAGCAGGTGGAGTTATGCACTCTACATAGTGCTAATATTCTAGTTTGTTTTTTTAAGTTTTTTTTTTTTAATATAGAGGTGGGGGATGTAGTGGTAATATAAACTTCTAATCATTCCAGCAGTTTGTTTGAGTTCGGTTTTGTAAATTTCTGGCACAAGTTAATTAACTCAGGTTAATTGGTTCAAGAGAGATGGTTTGTGTTTAACTACGAAATATGCTCGTGTTCTATAGGGGTGTCAATAGATCTGAGTCCTTTAAACTAGTCACAGGGGGTGAGAGTTTAAACCCACCTGTCAGGCATGTTTCTGGGGATAGGGATTGTTCTAGTGGTAGAATTAAGGTTATGTTTTCAAATGTGCGTAGCATTTTGAATAAGCATGATGATTGGTATAACTGAGAGTTGGATTTATAGTGAAATTAGTGGCTCAGAGATACATATTCCAGATTACTCAGTTTTCAGGCAAGACAGATTATATACTGTCAATGGTAGAGGAGGTGGTGTTCTATTGTTTATGAAAGACAGTGTTAATTATATAAAAAGGACTGCTCCGTTTCCTTTTGGGTTTTTCAAATTGCCTATGGTGTGAGCTTATTGTTGATGGCGATGTTGGTGGTTCAGTGGTTGTTGGTGTTGTGTATAGATCACCAAATTCTAGTCCTGAGAACAATCAGAAATTGTTTTACTGCTTCAGGAAAGTTGCTTCTAAAGAGGATTATTGTTTTTGGGGACTTTAATTTTCCAGACATTAATTGGAATCTTTGTACTAGTGGTCCACATGGTAAAGATTTTCTGGAACTTGTATCTGACTGCTTTTTCACCCAGCATGTATTGTTTCCCACGCGTGGTAGTAATTGTATTGTTTTGATTTTCAGTAGTGAGGAGAGTATGGTTAGAAGTACTAACAGTAGGTAAGGTGTAGTGATTATAACCTTATAGTTTGTATCTGTATTGTTTCACAAAAGTGGTACTCCAGCTAATAAACTGGTTTTACATTTTAAGAATGCTGACTTTGCTGCACTTTAGGATAATTTGTCTCTGTGCTCTGTGACTTAGATCCTTTTAAAAAAAGCATGGGACATTTTCCGAACTGAAGTTTTGGAGGGTGTAAATAGGTTCGTAAAATTAAAGAAAGACTGTAGGCGTAAACGGCCAGTGTGGATGTCTCGGGAGGTTTAGCAGGCTGTTCGAAAAAAGAAAACAAAAGTTGTGGCATTGTTATAAACACAGTGGGTGTCCTGCGGAGCTTGCTAGGTATAAGGATCATAAAAAGTTCACAAAGGGTTTATTAAGAGATACTAAAGTGCTTTTTGAAAAATGTTTGTCCAAAGAGGTTAAGATTAATCCCAGTTCGTTTCATTCTTATGCTCGCTCAAAGCAAAAAAACAAGGAGGTTGTTGCAGCTGGTCCCCTTCAGGGTACTAATGGTGTTACTATTATATAGTGGTAAGGATATGGCTGAGGTTTTGAATGACTACTTTGTGTCTGTTTTTACTAAGGAGTCCCTTGCTGATGATGTTGTGGATTATCTTAGTGTGCACTCTCCAGTATCCATTAAGGATGTTGAGTTTTCAGTTGATGTTGTGTCTAAGTTGAAGGGTTTGATTCAAATAAAGCACCCAGTCCAAATGGTATACATCCTGCTGCCTTCGTGAGTGTTCTGATGTTCTTTCTGTTCCCCTGAGTATTATCCTTTAAAAGTGATTTGATGTTTGTGTTGTTTCTAGTGATTGGGGAAATGCTAATGTTACTCCTATTTTTAAAAAAGGTGACAACAGATTGCCCTGTATGCCAGTGAGTCTTACTAGTGTTGTGTGCAAGGTCATGTAGTCAATTGTTAAGGATGTTGTACTAAATCATTTACTGGTCAATGGTTTGTTGAAATTGTCCCAGCATGGGCCCTTTAATACCTAAGAGGTCTTGTGTTTCTAATTCATTGCAGTCTCTTGATGATGTTACTAAACTAGTTGATTTTGGTCATAATGTGGACGTTATCTATTTAGATTTTAAAAAAGAATAAGGTTCCATTAGGCAGGCTCATGGTAAAAACAAGAGCGCTTGGTGTGGAGGGAAAGTGTGCCAGTTGGATATATTCTTGGTTATTTGACAGGTCACAAAGAGTTGTTGTTAATGGTGAAGTATTCTCCATGGAAGAGGGTTACAAGTGGTGTTCCTCAGGGTTCTGTATTGGTCCACTTCTTTTCTTAATCTTCATTATGATATTGATGTTTCCCAAGTTGGCTCTAGGATTTGTAAGTTTGCTGATGACACTTAAGCTTTACAGAATTGTTGATGATACTAGCCTGGATTCTTCACTTTTGCAAACTGATCTGGATAAGTTAGTTTTTGGTCCCAAACATGGCAGATGTCATTCAATGTTGATAAATGCAAAGTTATTCACTATGGTCAGAGCAATTTGGCTTTTGATTACTGCATGAATGGTTCAAATCTTGGTTGTGTTGATCAAGAAAGGGATCTAGGTGTCATTACTAGCAGCTGCAAGGGCAAGGATGCTTGTTTTGATTAGAAGAAATTTTTGTTTTGTTGGTAGAGAGGTTGCTCTTCATTTGTATAAGCAGTTAGTCAGGCCTCACCTTGAGTATGCTCTTCAGGCTTAAAGTCCCTTTTATGAGAAGGATAAGTTCATTTTGGAGCAGGTTCAGCGAAGAGCCATTAAACTTATTCCTGAAGTAAGGAATTTCTCTTATGAATCTAGGTTGCAAAGTCTTGGTTCAACCACGCTAAATTGAGAAGAGTATGTGGCAATATGATTCAGGTTTTTAAATTTCTATCTGGTAGTGATCCTTTGACTTCCTGTTATTTCTTGCATGTTTACGCTAATCCCCATGAGACACGTGGTATTATTTTTAAGTTGTCCAAAGAGTTCTCACGGATAGGTATTCAGCATTTTAGCTTTTCACAAAGAGTTGTTAATGAGTGGAATGGTTCACCTGAGTGGGTAGTTAGCTCCAATTCTGTTCACAATTTTAGAGTCAACATTGATAACTTCTTTACTAACTTTGGGTGTCTTTGATTTTTCTGTTTCTTTTTGTGGTGGTGGTGTTAGTTTGGGCTTTTTATGGTGTGACTAACATTTATAGTCAGTCATCTTGTTATGTTATGTTAGAAGAGAAAGTTCACAAGTGAGTTTCTAAAATAGTTTTCAGTGGACTTTATCCTGCCCTCCCCCACCCCCTACCCCACCCCCTACCCCTCCCCCTACCCCTTTCCCACCCACCATTGGAAATACTGATGCTCAAAATGCACCACATATTTTTAAATACTTATACAAGGGAGACAAATTTCAAAATCTTTTCAGAGCATTTTGTTCAATTTCCTTTCTTTCGTCTCCATACAGCATCTAGTTTCACCATAGCCTAATAAAAATAGATGCCAAAAATATTAAATCAATTCCATATGGTAATTAGTAAAATATAACTTGTTGAGAACATAGTGGTTTTAGAAATAAATTTGAAACATATGCTAATATCTATTTGCAAGTAAGAAAAACTTTTATCTAGCAAGGAGTTTTTATTTTAGAAAAATGCTGCTTCCCCCAAATATTTTGAAATATAACTCGGATGTATGAAGGCTTTTCCAGGACAGGGATCAGAGAAGCAGAATGCTCTGATATCGGACTCTACTGTACACACTACATCTGAACAGCTTATCCCTGATCTGAATATAAACAGCATATCCCTGATCTGAATACCTCACTGACCAAACACACATTCACTCACTTCCTTGTTGCCATCTGAAAGTAAAATCTCAGCCAATGTTTTGGTTCAACAAACTTTTGAAGGTTCTTCCTTCTTACAAAGTTTGTTGACCAGTGAAATACATACAGAAACTCTTTAACAAACTTTTGGATCAATAAACCAGGATAATCTCAAGTCCTGCCCCCATTCATTGTTATTTTGCTGATCGTTTTAAGTAACTCTGCCTCCTGTAAGCTGAACTTAGTGAGTTGATATTTTCTTACAATTTAAATATCAACATTTCAGACAAAGCAGACTGTCACAGTGTTACAGACCCAGCCTTTGTTATTGGTTCAATGAAGGGCTGTCCAAAGAGTGCTTGGGAAAATCAATGATGAGTTGTGAATTGACTCAATAGGGCTGGATGCCAATTGAAATGAATAAATAATATAATGGCAACAATATCTCTGTAATACAAGAACATAAATTTAAAGGTTGAGCATACAGTACAGAAGCCCATTTTAGTTTTTTTTCTTCATTGTTTTAGTAATCATCTTCTTTGAAGAAATGTTCTGCCCAGTGCTATTTTTGAGCTGTGTCATATCAGGGAATTACATGCACTGTATCGAATCTAAGTTGCTCCAGGTGGTTTAATGAAATTAAACACTATGGAGATTTAGAGGCTTTCTGTAGCTTACTCTCTAATCCATTTTTGATTACTTTTGGTGCTGCTTCTGACGTAGTACATCATCTTTAGGGAACTACAATGACATCTAAGTATTTGGCTTTACTTGAATCAGGTCAACAAGTCTAAATGCATCCGATGTCATTTATCTATAGGTAGTAGGTAGAAGGCAATAAATAATGATAGAAATATAAGGGAACAGAGACATTTTAAATGAATAGCATGTTGCAAATTTTCAATAATCATTTATTTTTACTGATATAAAGTGCTTTTTTCCTTATCATTGTGAATTCTATAGATATTTAACCAAATTAGCCACCTTATCAGGTGGCTACTAAATAAACAAATGCCAAAATTTGGTCCTACAAGCATAGAGGTGCCACATAAGATTGGTATTCCAGCAAACCTTTGCCTCATTTTCATTAAATTTTGGTACAACGTTCGAAATCTGCTGGCAAATTGTGCTAGTGGTATGACACTTTGTTCATAACTGTGCCATATTCTTTTTTGCCCTTAATCCAAACATATCCATTAATCTTAAATCACTTTAACAATTGTTAACTTTGGAGAAATTTCCTCACATCTTCCCTTTATTCTTACAGATATGGTGCACTCGTCAATTGCTTGATCATTTGTTTGTATTTATTCAATGTTTGACAGGTTTGTACTTTCATTTGTATAAAAATTGATCATTATCACCACCATGACACATTGAATATTGAAATATAGTTATCTTTCAAACTTAATTTTTGAATGTTAATCTGTATAATAGAATTTACACTATTAGTATTTGAAGAAATAAATAAATGATAAAAAATTTAGTACATTTCTTCATTTCACTTTTACTATCAGTATTTTCTTTATCTATCATTATTAGATTTCTCTTTTATTTTCAGTTTTTTATTTCCTTTATTTTAATTTTTTCTTTATATTCATGAGTTCAACCATAACCAGTGTACCTCTGATTTACCTTTACACATGATGTTAATTAGTTTCATTTACAACAAAAAAAGGATAAAATGAAACTGCTGTAATTATATCTTTCCCATGATATCTTTTTAAACAATGGAAGTAATTAATATGACTTCAGTAATTCAACCATGATACAATTAATGCCATAATTGTTCTAATGGCAGTAGCAGATATATGCAGAGACACTGCCATTGGTGAACAGTTAAAGGATTAGTTCAGTGGTCAGGCATGTTTATCTTATTTCAAAGTCTTTATGTATTCTATCATATTTTGTCCTGCTATTTTGTTGCTTAAAAACCATTGGATATGTTAAAAAGTAGTAAAACTGAATCTAGGAAGGGTATTTATAATATACTACCTGAAGAAATTTTGAGGGAAAATAATTTACATAGTGAAAAAATTAAAAAACTTTTTTTTTAAATACATAGACTTTGAGGATCTGAAGCTGTGACATCACAACTAGTCTGATTTCAGTCGTTTCTACAGAAATGATATCAAAACTTAAACTTGAATATCTCCATAATGGAATAAGATTTTGCAATGCTTTCTTCACCATTTTGTTTCTTTTGAAGTCCTCTTTCATATAAGATGGACATGCTTCACCACTGAACTAATCCTTTAATGTTCTCTGCTAAATATACACACAAAAAATACACTGTGTAAAAATAGTTGCTATGAAAAATACAGTTTGTTCATTATTAGAAATGACTCCTCCCCTCTTCCCTCCATTATTACTGTAAATTTGGGAGGTCACACACAGGCTTGTTAATCAGTTCCTTCTCCTCCTGATTTATAATCATTGGTAAACTCTCTTTTCATTCTTACATTACAAATTTCCTTCAAAAATAAAAATTGAATAAATAAAATGATTATCAGCTATAATTTTCAGATTGTAATGACTGTTCCTCCAAGAAGCTTCCACCCTTCTTGAAATGAAAGAGAACAATTCTGCAATGTCTATAACGTTCTCTGAATCACCATTTCCTTGTCCTAGCTTTGCTGTCCTTTAAATCTCACATCAAAGCAATGTATTTTATAAAATGGGAAACAAATAATCATCTTACTTCTATTTTATTTACAGAAAGTTAAACATATAAGAGGATATTTGCCAGTAAATTCCCCATGCTGAATGCTTCAGGAGAATGGAGATGCAAATGAGGCAGCTCTCGTGGATCAATCAAATTTGGAAGAGAATTCTTTGTTCATGATCCTCTTTGAAGCCCACAAAAAACAGAGTCTCCTTTAAATTTATTAGTTGGCAATTTGTCAGAGCTTTCATTACATTTCCTGTATTAAAGTTCTTTGGGCTCAAACTTGGAGGTTATATTTGCTTTAAAGTATCAAAATGATTGAAGACTGAATGAAAATTAGTTTAATTTCCTTTGTGGGGGTGGAAAGGGGAAGGGGGTGGGGGGGGGGAAAGAATCATAAGGTATTGCCAATAAAATGCCTTGGCATCCTGTATAGGAAAGTAAGTTGTTCTTAGCTCAATATGAGACAGGAACTCTTTTGCTGGAAAAACCAATTCATTGACAGAATATCCCCCATGCCAGCATACCCAAAGAGCAGTGTACCAAGCTAAAAACTGGACAACCAGCACACATGCACAGCAGGTGGTGGTTCATACTCCACAAGGATTTGCTTGGGCCAAGGTGTCAGAATCGTGGGTGCCAGTTTGGATAACCATCGCGGAGGTTTCCAGAGCATGCAGAGAGCTGATAAAATGTTTTTGTAGTGGAGACTGCAGTGTTCCAGATGCAAATGTGGCAAAGCCAATCACCACTGCACAAATATGCTGTGTTTGCAAAAGTATTGGAGGCAATCCAAGAACATCGGCAAGTAAGAACAGTACAGATGTCTAGAAGTGACATACTTCCAATTGAGGGGTATATGTATCATTACAACATTCTCTGAGTATGAAAGTACTATAATTCAAAATGTTGAAATAAGGGGCATAATTACTGATTTTGAGAAAGTTGATGCAATCAAGTCCATCTATCTCATTTTGTGAGAAATTGAGGTGCTCTACCCATAGTACCCCTGAACGGCCCTTCCCATGCACTAGTTGCAGTACTATCGAGATTCTGTAACATAAAAAACATCCATTTTGATACCAATTTAGGTTTTCAGTGACCCTATAAAGCTTCAAATGGATATTTTATTTAAATATGGTGGCCATTTTGTTTTGTGTGATTTATGTGCATGCGCGTAAAAATTCACGAAGGCTCCTAGGCTAATATTAAAGAGCAGGTCGTAAGGAGTCTCTGTGGCAAATTTGGTTCTTTTGTCCGCAGTTGCATGATAATCCTGACAACAGCCCCAAGCCACCCTACTAGTGCCAGTGTGTTTCCCGTAGGGGATTTTTTTGTTGAATTTGTCAGGTTTGTTGGGTATTGATAGGAAACATTTGTGTGTTTAGTAGCATATTTATTGAATTTCATGTCGGGAAGAATATACCCATACCCCTCCACCACACTGCACTCCACACCGCACTCCACACCGCACTCCACACCGCACTCCACACCGCACTCCACACCGCACTCCACACCGCACTCCACACCAAGACTCCACACCGCACTCCACACCGCGACTCCACACCGCACTCCGCACCGCACTCCGCACCGCACTCCGCACCGCACTCCGCACCGCACTCCGCACCGCACTCCGCACCGCACTCCGCACCGCACTCCGCACCGCACTCCGCACCGCACTCCGCACCGCACTCCACACCGCACTCCACACCGCACTCCACACCGCACTCCACACCGCACTCCACACCGCACTCCACACCGCACTCCACACCGCACTCCACACCGCACTCCACACCGCACTCCACACCAAGACTCCCACACCGCACTCCCACACCGCACTCCACACCGCACTCCACACCGCACTCCACACCGCACTCCACACCGCACTCCACACCGCACTCCACACCGCAGACTCCCACACCGCACTCCACACCGCACTCCACACCGCCTCAACTCCACACCACACCGCAGACCTCCACCGCGACTCCACACCGCACTCCACACCGCACTCCACACCGCACTCCACACCGCACTCCACACCGCACTCCACACCGCGACTCCACACCGCAGACTCCACAAGACTCCACACCGCACTCCCACACTCCACTCCTCCACCGCACTCCACACCGTGACTCCACACCGCACTCCACACGCGACTCCACACCAGACTCCCACCCGCACTCCACACCGCACTCCACACCTCCACTCCACACCGCACTCCACACCGCACTCCACACCGCACTCCACACCGCACTCCACACCGCACTCCACACCGCACTCCACACCGCACTCCACACTGCATGCATTATGAGATCTTTGTGGCTCTCAATTAAGGCTTACTCTCAATAAAAGTTTTGACTTGCCGAAGCTGCAATCCCTGTAACCCCCTTAAATAAACAAGTAATCTCGAATCCTGAAAAACTTAATATAGCAGGTACACCGACAGTTAGGTTTTGTTCTCGTTTTTTGTGTGTAAATATCAGCCTATAAACTCGTCTGACTGATCCAGCAAACCCAATATTTAGAATCTTTAAAAAGTGGGGACAAATAGTAAGCAGCCTCAACTTTCTCTCATCAGCATGAAGGGGTATTTCCAAATTAAAACCCTTTAAAATCAAACAATGACTTCATAGCTGGAAATAACAAAATGCTTATTTGCACCTCCCCATTAAAAGAGGTCAAATATCTTCTTAGGGCTGAATAGTATACTCCCTTTAATTCCAACTTTATTTTAGTGTTTGCTTTCTTACATCTTGACTGAATGAGGTCAAATATCTTCTCAGGGCTAAATAGTATACTCCCTTTAATTCCAACTTTATTTTAGTGTGTACTTTCTGACATCTTGACACATGGTGTAAAATGGGTGGGAGACTAAAACTAATAAGTTCAGTGACTTTGAAGAGTAATTCAAAAGAATGACTCTAAAATGATAATTTTCCGGTCAATTGGTTTGATAAAAGAGATAAGAAACTTCTCTTTTAAAATAGATTTGAGCAATTTGTAAAGAAAAGGGAAGTTGCATTGCACAAACAAAGGAAAAAAGGGGAAGTTGTAGAACTTTGGGGTATGTCTAAATAATTTGCCTGATCAAATATGAGAACTTTCCATTTGAGTAATTACAGTAGGCCATAATATCGCAGTATTTATGTACAAATGACTTGGCTTAATAATTGTTATGATGCTTTCCACACAGTACCTACTGTACCAATCAATAAGATCATGATCATTATTTCATTTCATTTATTTATTTGTTTCATCACAACAGTCATAATTCATAAAAACATTAAAACAATAGGAAAATACATATACTAACATGAAAGGCAGTGCTCTAAAAAACCTTAACGGCTTAACGAGTAGAGCACTCCCTCTTAATATCTAGATAATAATACTAAATTTACTATAACTATATACATGCATGTCTCTATACAACAATAGAGAAAGAAAAAAAAAAGGAGAAAAAAAAAAAACCTTAAACCCTGACCCCATCCTTACCACCCCTATCCCACCCCATTCCCATCCGTGCATTAATATTTGTTTAAAAGGATCTTCATTAGCTTTTTCTTAAAGAGTGTGACAGATGTTGTACATTTAAGATCTACAGACTGGGAATTCCATTTGATTATTGAAAGGTTATGCACAATTAACAGGGCGCCGTAAGTTTTGCAGGAGAACAATGAATACTTATGTTTTGTCTAGTTCTATACTTGTGCACCTGTTAATTACATTTAAAGAAGCTATTGAATGAAGATGGTAGAGCCCTTGTGTTACTTTAAAAGCAAAAGTAGCAAGATTCAAGTGGATTAAATCAGATAACTTAAAAAGGTTATGTAAGGAAAATAAATTGCTGGTATTCGCACAATGAGGTGCGTTCACAATATGTCGAATAGCCTGCTTTTATAAGACTGTTAGTCTAGTCAGATCAGGAGAATACCCCCTGACCAAATGGTGGAACAATATTAAAGATGCGAAAGATGCGATAGTTCTAAGAACATTACACAGTAATTAGTGCTTAACTTTTGAAATAATACCAACAGCTCTGGCTTTACTTTTAGTAAGCGAATAAATATGGTTTCGCCAAGTAAGATTTGAATTAATTGTGATTCCTAGGAACTTAGCAATGTTGACTTTGTTAATCTTGATGTTATTCATAAAAATCTCTACATCCCATATCTTGCTATAGGATCCAAACACAACAAAATTGTTTTTTTTAACATTTAAAGATAGTTCATTGGCTTTAAAGCACTTATTGAAATTATTCAACCCTTATCATTTAATTTTATCTTAAAGAAATCCGCCATCTTTTCCACGAGAAGAAAATATTACTTTATTAGTATCATTGGCAAATAAAGGTACCGATGAATCATGGCATATGTCATTGACATATAAAATGAACAGAACTGGTCCCAAAATGGAACCCAGTGGTACTCAACAATTAATCTATGAGGGGTCAGAGCTTTCACTGTCATATGAGGTGAACTAAAGTCTATTTGAAATATAAATACTGAACGAAGAATGTGCTATACTTCTGATACCATAATAGGAGAGCTTTGTTAGGAGAATGTTATCAGAGCTTTAGCTACTGGCTAACTCCCCCCCCCCCCCTTCCCTCCCCCCTTTCCCCTAATTGCATGATTTCATAATGCCCCCTTCCTCTCCGGCTCGACTAAGGTTGGGTTTTTTTAACACAATATAGGTTCCGTGAAGTTTGAGACATGAATGTTTCAATGGCAGTATTTTCCATTTAAAATGGTGGTGGTTACCCCACCTTCAGATGCAAATATAACTTATATCCAGCAAATTTAATAGGGAACGGGGTTTTTCTTCAGATAAATCAATCACAAACACTAAAGAGGGAGTACTCTATAAATGAATGCCTATTTTCTCAAATGGCTGTGCAATTTGAGTCTATCCTTGAGATACAGTACACACAAATCCAATATACAGCAAACATCCAATTAGTTGAAACTGACCCTGGGAACCTGCATGGATCTGTTATGGATGCCACTTACTCTCAGATTCAACTCATAGGGCCCTGTAGGGACCCAATGAACCTGCACTCACAAGTTTTCATTGTGAATATATTTGAACATGCATGTTAAATACATTCATATAAAAAGTCCTAGAGATGGGTGGGTGGGCTGGGCGGGGTGGGCTGGGCGGGTGGGCTGGACGGGTGGGCTGGACGGGTGGGCTGGGCGGGTGGGCTGGACGGGTGGGCTGGGCGGGTGGGCTGGACGGGTGGGCTGGACGGGTGGGCTGGACGGGTGGGCTGGACGGTGGGCTGGACGGGTGGGCTGGACGGTGGGCTGGACGGGTGGGCTGGACGGGTGGGCTGGACGGGTGGGCTGGACGGGTGGGCTGGACGGTGGGCTGGGCCGGTGGGCTGGACGGTGGGCTGGACGGGTGGGCTGGACGGGTGGGCTGGACGGTGGGCTGGACGGGTGGGCTGGGACGGTGGGCTGGACGGGTGGGCTGGCTGGGTGGTGGGCTGGGCTGGGCGGGTGGGCTGGGCGGGTGGGCTGGGCGGGTGGGCTGGGCAGGTGGGCTGGGCGGGTGGGCTGGGCCAGGTGGGCTGGGCCAGGGGCTGGACGGGGTGGGCTGGACGGGTGGGCTGGGCGGGTGGGCTGGGGGGTGGGCTGGGCGGGTGGGGCGGGTGGGCTGGACGGGTGGGCTGGCGGGTGGGCTGGGCGGGTGGGCTGGGTGGGCTGGGCGGGTGGGCTGGGCGGAGTGGGCTGGGCGGGTGGGCTGGGCCAGGTGGGCTGGGCCAGGTGGGTGGGCTGGGCGGGTGGGCTGGACGGGTGGGCTGGGCGGGTGGGCTGGGCGGGTGGGGCCGGGTGGGCTGGACGGGTGGGCTGGACGGGTGGGCTGGGCCCAGGTGGGCTGGGCGGGTGGGCTGGACGGGTGGGCTGGGCGGGTGGGCTGGGCGGGTGGGCTGGGCGGGTGGGCTGGGCGGGTGGGCTGGGCTGGGCCGGTGGGCTGGGCGGGTGGGCTGGGACGGGTGGGCTGGACGGGTGGGCTGGGACGGGTGGGCTGGACGGGTGGGGCTGGAGTGGGGCTGGGGGTGGGCTGGACGGGTGGGCTGGACGGGTGGGCTGGGACGGTGGGCTGGACGGGTGGGCTGGACGGGTGGGCTGGACGGGTGGGCTGGGCGGGTGGGCTGGACGGGTGGGCTGGACGGGTGGGCTGGACGGGTGGGCTGGACGGGTGGGCTGGACGGGTGGGCTGGGACGGGTGGGCTGGACGGGTGGGCTGGGGGTGGGCTGGACGGGTGGGCTGGACGGGTGGGCTGGACGGGTGGGCTGGACGGGTGGGCTGGACGGGTGGGCTGGACGGGTGGGCTGGACGGGTGGGCTGGGACGGGTGGGCTGGACGGGTGGGCTGGACGGGTGGGCTGGGCCAGGTGGGCTGGACGGTGGGCTGGGGGTGGGCTGGACGGGTGGGCTGGACGGGTGGGCTGGACGGTGGGCTGGACGGGTGGGCGGTGGGCTGACGGGTGGGCTGGACGGGTGGGCTGGACGGGTGGGCTGGGACGGGTGGGCTGGACGGGGTGGGCTGGACGGGTGGGCTGGACGGGTGGGCTGGACCAGGTGGGCTGGGCGGGTGGGCTGGACGGGTGGGCTGGACGGGTGGGCTGGACGGGTGGGCTGGACGGGTGGGCTGGACGGGTGGGCTGGACGGGGTGGGCTGGACGGGTGGGCTGGACGGGTGGGCTGGCTGGACGGGTGGGCTGGACGGGTGGGCTGGACGGGTGGGCTGGACGGGTGGGCTGGACGGGTGGGCTGGACGGGTGGGCTGGACGGTGGGCTGGACGGGTGGGCTGGACGGGTGGGCTGGACGGTGGGCTGGACGGTGGGCTGGACGGTGGGCTGGACGGGTGGGCTGGACGGGTGGGGGCTGGGCTGGACGGGTGGGCTGGACGGGTGGGCTGGACGGGTGGGCTGGGGGGGTGGGCTGGACGGGTGGGCTGGACGGGTGGGCTGGACGGGTGGGCTGGACGGGTGGGCTGGACGGTGGGCTGGACGGGTGGGCTGGGACGGGTGGGCTGGACGGGTGGGCTGGACGGGTGGGCTGGACGGGTGGGCTGGACGGGTGGGCTGGACGGGTGGGCTGGACGGGTGGGCTGGACGGGTGGGCTGGACGGGTGGGCTGGACGGGTGGGCTGGGCTGGGCTGGGTGGGCTGGACGGGTGGGCTGGACGGGTGGGCTGGACGGGTGGGCTGGACGGGTGGGCTGGACGGTGGGCTGGGGGTGGGCTGGGGTGGGCTGGACGGGTGGGCTGGACGGGTGGGCTGGACGGTGGGCTGGACGGTGGGCTGGACGGGTGGGCTGGACGGGTGGGCTGGACGGGTGGGCTGGACGGGTGGGCTGGACGGGTGGGCTGGACGGGTGGGCTGGACGGGTGGGCTGGACGGGTGGGCTGGACGGGTGGGCTGGACGGGTGGGCTGGCGGGTGGGCTGGACGGTGGGCTGGGCGGGTGGGCTGGACGGGTGGGCTGGACGGGTGGGCTGGACGGGTGGGCTGGACGGGTGGGCTGGGCTGGACGGGTGGGCTGGACGGGTGGGCTGGACGGGTGGGCTGGACGGGTGGGCTGGACGGGTGGGCTGGACGGGTGGGCTGGACGGTGGGTGGGCTGGACGGGTGGGCTGGACGGGTGGGCTGGACGGGTGGGCTGGACGGGTGGGCTGGGACGGGTGGGCTGGACGGGTGGGCTGGGTGGGGGCTGGGCTGGGCTGGGCGGGCGGGCTGGCTGGGCGGCTGAGCGGGCCGGCTGAGCAGGGCGGGGCGAGCTAGGCGGGCTGGGATGGGCGGGCTGGGCTGGGCAGGGCGGGCTGGGCAGGGCGGGGGGAGGCGGAGGGGCAGGGCGGGCGGGGCGGGTGGGCACAAGCATGGAGTTAGAACTCCATAGTACAAGGTATTCTGTTTGCAGCTATTATAACAGCATCAAATTCTCAGCCCCCAAAAAAAAAAAAAAAGACTGAACTTGAAGAATACCACATTTCTCTGTCAAGCAATGCCCGATCAGTTTTGAGGATTATAGGCTATGCAAAATATGTGGTGTGATTGCATTGGGAAGTCAGCTCAAACCCACGACATGCAACAATTCCATAAATCTATTTCCTAAATAAGGTTCTTTCGAAGAATTTTGGCAAAGTTTTAAACAAGACAGAGATGTGCCCATCCACATATCATAAATGTGCATACAATTTATTGAAATCTGAAAATTCAATGTAAAATGCTCAATTGTGATCTTATTTGATCTGACTTTTAACATATTTTAAAGGATTAGTTCAAGTTCAATGTTCGTCACTACAGGAGAAGATTAAATGCTGATTAGACATTATATTTCTGGTTAATTTGGGATCCGGGCATTTTCAGTTTCGGTAAAGTTCCCAAAATAAAGATTTTTCGTGGCTTATTTTGTAATGATCTTTAAAAAGGTAAAATTCGTCAATCGTTTTTCTGATCTGTGAAAGTCACTTTTCTTCATAGCAAACAACTTTTTATTAAGCTCAGTATGCTTTTATAAAGTTAACTATTAGTGTCGGCAAATTTAAGCCACCAATGCTCAGGAAAACGCCAGTCCAAATTCTCACTTCTTAGACCTAATTTTCTTCTTAACGTGATAAGGTGTAGCTTTTCCATAACACTAGGTTCTTATTATGGCAATGCATTGAGACATGGGACGGAATTATGCAAAATAAAATTAATTTGGTTGTACGATTATTGACAGAGCTTACGGATATAAACAGATGATATTCTTGTTACCATTATCCACGAATTCGGATTTGCTGGTACTAGGTTTAGCCCTATACCAAAGAACAATCTGTTTATACACCAAATACTTAGGCCTAACTGCTAGGCCTAGTGGCACTGGCAGTAGGCCTAGGCATACTAGGTCTAATGTTAGTAGTAAGGCCTACTAGGTCTAACGTTAGTAGTAAGGCCTACTAGGGGCCTATTACTGTAGTATGACACAAATTTGTTACCCACCTTAGCGAAGTTGGACAAAATTGCTATGTAAAAAAAGTCCATTTTCATGATTGATGAGTACAGAGTAGGCATATGAAGGTGCATGAGAGACATATAAGGCCTAGCCTAGATCATGGCCCTGCCTCAAATACTATGTAGGCTAGGCCTATAAGCCTATTCCATTGATTGCCTTACTCAGTCAGAAGTCAGACCAATAATTAAATAGTCCCTGCTTAGAAGTTAGACTAGACCAGTACTATTATGAGTCAACCCATATAATAATAACATAGGTTTACAGTGCCCAATCATACATTCTACATTTACCTTACACAATGCCTTGATATAGAAAGTTTATACAATTTTAACTAGTTTAAATTACAACAAAATGTTTTTTTTGTCTTTGTTTGTTCCAAAAACAATTTTATCAAAATTCTGGCATGTTGAAACGTTAAGCACATAGGTCTCAGTGTAGGTAGAGCTGTTTTTCTGAGTTGATTTGAAGCATACTCTTTGTCTTTATCTGGCTCAAACCCCTAGCTTTGCTGTTTCACAGCCCGCCCTGCCCCTCCGATGGCTCGCTTACCCATTGGGGGACCGCCATGCCTCTCAGAAAGATTGAACCTCATAAATAAATACCTTACATGGATACAGAACACAGAATGATGGCATAAAAAAACAATTGTCCTGTTTGGCTAATGACTGATCCTCCCTCATCAATCAAAATAGTTTCATTCTCAGGTATGATTATGGCTAAAATCCCAGAACTTGTTCACCAAGGGCTTGAGCCTTAAGGGGCCCCTTGAGCTACACTGTCAAAAAGACGCAGCGGTTCGCACGCATTAATGTGCCCCTCAACAAGTCTAGCACCCTGCCCCTTTTTAAATCAAGCTAAGGGTCTGTGGCTAGACCAGCATAGAGCATTAATGCAGAAATAACTGAGTGTTTTTGTTTTGTTTTCTGAGTGAGGAACAAGCTACAGCACTATACACTATTTTGATGTTCTTGTTGTCAGTCTTGTTCCGTTACTTCCAGAACTGATATCATTTGAAATATTTTGTGCTTGTTGTTCTACATTGCAGATTTGTGATTATTTCATGCTTTCACTGGCCCCATAAAACAATCTTATAGTACATGTAGATCTGAAAAACTTATTATTTTTCTTCAGCATACTGAGATAGCTAGACAACAAATTGTGTTATTTTCTGTTGATTCTCAATTTGGCTCCTTAGATACAGTATACAGTATACAAAGCAGTGCACTGTTGCCAGGACTTTACAAGTATCATTATGTACTGTCTTCAAAATCTTGTCATTACAGTTCATTTATTCTGTCATATTGTTTTTGTAGATTGAAAAGAGTATAAATTGGGTGTAGTTCGGTTCCATATAGAGTGTTACTCTCTTTTATATTCTGCTATTTTATTGCACCATTTTTCTCACCTTCATTCATAAAAAAGCTAACAATTGATTTGTACACGAATTGCCTTCATGCATGTTGCTTCAAGGCCCTTATACGGTATATCTAGAAATAACAAATCATATTCATTTCAGAACAGTGTATATTAGGGAAGAAAGATTTAAGATTTATAATATAAATCCTGACTTTTAAAGCCCAAAATGTAAGAAGGGTCAATGTTTACATTGTTAAAATGCTGTCTTGTCTACTTGAAATTATTCTTTGAGCTACTTGCAAAAATATTTGAATTCTGCCTCTGCTCCAACACTGAAAAAGCTCAAAACTTTAATTCAAAAACACATTCGGTCAAAAAAATGTGTATAGCAAAACTGAAATGATTTGTATAGCAAACCATCACAATTTTTTTTTTACCTTACATGTCATATTTCTATTCATAATCTACAGTATCATTTGATGTTAATTTTGTTTTTGTCAAGTATCCCTCAGTTGTTTGAGAGGAAAGTACTGCAGCATTACATTGTCTTGATATTAAGTTATACCTTTTACTTTCCCTCAAAGATTGTGGCAGAGCAACAGAAAAATCAAATAAGTACTATATTTCTAAAAGAAAAAAATGTGCTCAAATAAGTGCAGTATCAGGACTAGATCTGTATTTACCCATCATTCATTTAGCTTGCATGGAAGCTACAGCACACCAACTGGAGAAGAATGCTGTGATTGACAGTGATACAGCATCGAATGATGTCTCCATCCATCCTGTTTTTTTACAGCAAACTTCATACATGATGAAATGAAATAAGTGTTTATATTATATGTGAAATATTGTTTCATGAGATGATTCTTTCATATTATATCTTTCTTTGTTTTACCTGTAGTAATGAATTGGATCCGTACATTTTGATATTGGAGCAGTGTAAGACATGAATATGGGTCCCACAATATATATTTGCATCAACAAAAAAAGTAAACAAGATGCAGATGGTTTAATGTCTTATGCAAACTAGCGTTATCGGTCCTTTAGAAAACTCAACTTAAAAAAAGTAAAGTGCCATGTAACTGGTTAATGGTCAATAATTACCATCTTTAACAATAATGTTATTATTATAAAACAATAATTAATTTGTATAGTGCAAAATCATGTTAACCATTTTTATGCAATGTACAAAGAGAAATGATGTGGAGGAGCAGGAAAATAAGTTGAATTTTTTAGGGATTCTTTTAGAATATATTAATGAGATTTTTTGTCCATTTTCTGACACCAGGTTGAGGCATTGCTAGATTTGTTGATATCTAATAGTCTTTTATTTGTAGTACTTCATAGACATATACTTCGAAAGGCTGTCATAAAAGACTAGTGACATCTAGAACATTAAACTTACAGTTTGATGCAAGAAAATATTGACAAGGAAGTCTAGTTAAAAAAGCAAATTAAGTTTCATACACAGCAAATTAAAATTTGAGCTTCATTAGGGTATGTATAATATGTGATGTAATGCAGTATGATATGAAATATTTTTATAATGTAATATATTGTCTTTTTCCTCGATTGACTGAGATAATTCATTTTTCACTGTGGGATATGACAAAGAAAAAAAAAGGTAGTTGCTCTCTTTGAAACTATTGTAGATTACAATTTCGGAGAAAAAAAACAGGAAATAAAGGACAGTTCCACTCGCGAGACAACCAACACTTTGCATTTGTGTAAACAATAATTTGTTGTGTTATTTCACAAAGCTTTAAAATACTTAATTTAAAAACTAAATTTTATTTACATCATTAACTGATGTCTGGTCCTTTAAAGTAAACATATAAAGCTTGCTGAGATATAAAGTGAAATTTACCTGTAGTCCAAATCAAAGTTTAAAAGTTTACGAATGGGTGGTAAAAAGCTTTATGTAATTTGTTATATTTCCTTCATAAATTTCAAGACAAAGGACAAAGTCTATTCCTGCTATATTATAGTTAAGGGTATGGTCAACACTTAAAAACATTTGGTTAAAATTCCTTTCCATTTTTCACAAATGTTTGAAAATGAACTAAAAAACAAAAGAAAGGGCCACATAATGAAATAGGAATTTCCACCCACTCATACATCAGAGGAGGAACATAAAGAGGAACAAAAATGTGCGTATTTTGGCCTGAAAATTCAAAATGCTCTAAAATGGTCAATTTTTAACCGATTTCGGGGGATTCGTTTTTTGCTATTTTTCATGGATTTTAAAGCATTTTAGCATAAGTTGCTGCTATACATCCATATATCTTTAAACAAGCACTTATACATATAAAGGGTTTAATGCATTGCTTATTTGTGATGAAGTTGAAACCAGACTTACATATGAACCAAAAGAGATAAATAAATTGTACAATCAAAAAAAGTATTTTCTTTGACTTTTCTCAAGTGTTATGTTTGTTTGTTTGTTTGATGAGGGCTTAACGGCACCACGACAACGAGGGTCAAATTGTGCCTGAGAGGTCACATCATTCTAGAGGTAGGAAGGAAAGGAAACAGGGGAAGAATGAGAGCATTCAAGAACAAAAAGTCAGATAGCTGTGATTGAGAGAGAAGATGAATGGTTGAAACAGAAACAAAGTAGAGAGAGGGGGTGGAAGAGGAGAATTAAATATGGTTGTAGAGGGAAGCATGATGAAGGAAGGAGATAATTTTGATCTGGAGGATTATTCTGGAAGAACTTAGCAATTGAGTTGTGGGGAAAGAGGGGAGCTCTGGGAAGGTTGTACAGGGGGGGCAAGCAAGGAGAACGTGATGGATTGTGAGGGTGCAATGGCAATTGTTGCAGAGGGGTTGGGGGAGCCAATAAGGAGGTGGGAGTGAGTGAGGTGGGAGTGAGTGAGGTGGGTGTGACCTATTCTAAGACGGGTAATATGAACGTTGTCGATACGAGAGAGGTTGTTGATGGTGGGTTTGATTGGAATTGTGGGCTGAATGACATGGAATTTGTTATCAATTTGGGAGTCCCATGAGGTTTGCCAGCGGTCACAAACAAGGAAAGCGATGGGCGGTTTGATGTCAGAGAGGGTTTTGGGAAAAAGTGTTATGTAAATGTTTGTATTTGTGTACCATTTATCCCCTAATTATTTATCTATACGTTCATCTGCCTCAAACAAGGGTAGACATACCAGTTTTGTATGTATTTTGTGTTTTAGGGCACTGTAGATCTGATGGAGCCACTTTTTTAATTGAAATAACAGACAAGCTTATTGTAACAGACCTACAAGGTACACATGAATGTCCTGCATTCGCAAAGTAATGTATTGTGTGACACAGAACCAATCTAATAATTTATTCATTTATTTTTGTCAGAAACAAAGATGGAAAGTATAAAAGTAATATTAAAAAGATTTATTATGCAATCTGACAGCCCACAGAAAAGTTATGACCAATTTTAATATGCTTATTCTTGAAATGATTTAATAGATAATGGAAAAAGAGTAATGCACCATCAGTTGTATAATTTAATTGGATTTGAAAAAAGAAAATGCTGCAATGATTTCATAGAAATAAAAAAATCAAAATGTCCAAATTTGTAATGAATATTACCTCAACTTATAGGGCCTACTTATCTATCTAAACTTGACAGTTATAAAATTGGGAGGTATCTAGTTTTTCAAACGCTAAAGCTGATATGACGGGTAGTCTCGAAATTAGGTATGAAATTACTCTTATAAATCACAAAATGAACTCTTGTTTCTCTTAATATACAATAAAATCTAAGAGTAAACCTCGTGCCTTTATTTTCACTCCAATAACATCAGTTGTTCTTGAGAGGCAGGAGCGCTGTAGATCATCTATTGGTGTTGTACATCCGTTTTACTGACATACACTCAATGCGCATACGTTATAATCATGGCATCCAATTCAAGCCGACAGCGGGTCTAATCGAATTGTGATAGAATTTTCTTCGGCTCTGGTTTGTGATTTGTCCTAAGATGAATTTAGAATTATTTTTTTCATAGCTTAAACAACATTTGGTTTTATTTCACAAATTGGCAAAATGTTTTTTTCTTCATAATTTTCATCTTTTTTTGTATCGGTCGGTTGTCAATTTTATCATGTTTTTTTTAATCTTTCATAGGCTGTTGTGCGAAAAGTAGTGCTCGCATAAAATGATGTCGTTAATTCTTAAAAGTCGTATCTTTGATAGAATTTTCTTCGGCTCTGGTTTGTGATTTGTCCTAAGATGAATTTAAAATTATTTTTTTCATAGCTTAAACAACATTTGGTTTTATTTCACAAATTGGCAAAATGTTTTTTTCTTCATAATTTTCATCTTTTTTTGTATCGGTCGGTTGTCAATTTTATCATGTTTTTTTTAATCTTTCATAGGCTGTTGTGCGAAAAGTAGTGCTCGCATAAAATGATGTCGTTAATTCTTAAAAGTCGTATCTTTTATCGTGTATCCATACAATAAATATGTGTTCTTCGGTTTTAAAGCAAATTGCCCTGCTGATCTAGAACAGAGATTAAATGGAAATTCATTACTCAAATTCAAATTGATTGTCACGTAATTTTGATTTAAGTTTTCGGGTCAATCGAAGTCATGTTTCCAACTCTATCTTATATGAAAGAGGACTTCAAAAGAAACAAAATAGTGAAGAAAGCATTCAAAATCTTATTTTGTTAAGGAGATATTTAAGTTTAAATTTTGATATCATTTGTATGGAAATGACTGAAATCAGACTAGTTGTGATGTCATAGCCTTATGATTCCTCAGTCTTTATGTATTCTATCATATTTTGTCTTGCAATTTTGTGACTTTTATTATGGGATATGTCGAAACAGTAATAAAACTGAATCCAGGAAGGGTATTTTTAATATACCACCTGAAGGAAGTTTGAAGAAAAATATTATAAATAGTGACAAAATTAAATAAACTTTCTTTAAAATACATAAAGACTTTTGATGAATCTGAGGCTGTAAAGTCACAACTAGTCTGATTTCAGTCGTTTCTACACAAATGTTACCAAACTTTAAACTTGAATATCTCCTTAACGAAATAAGATTTTTGAATGCTTTCTTCACCATTTTGTTTCTTTTGAAGTCCTCTTTCATATATGATGAACATGCTTGACCAATCCTTTTAAACAATTATTCCGCTATTATTTGCTAATCAAAATGGTATAGTTTGCTACTCAAATTTTGTTTTGATTAACAATGTTAATATCATAAAATGTGCACATCGTTGTTAACGATGTCAGCCATTTTTGCTGATCAATTTTCAAAATAAAGAATATACTGTTGTCAACAACAGTTTCAGTAAGTTTGACAAAGACCATGCATTTCATCATCTGAAATAAGAATTGTCTCAATTTTTTGTTAATTCATGAATGGATTTCTGTATTGTCTGAATCCTATAATGAATATGTCTGTGAAAAATCAAACAGCGATAAGATTGAAGCATTTTTCAACTCATCTTTCTTCAAATTCAAGGTAGTCTATGATGATTCAATTCTCATAATTCCTGTAACAAGCCTTCGACTTCTCGTGATTCATACTTATAAGGCACTTTTCACATCATTTCCGATTTAAAATTTGTGGATCATCCAAAATTTGTTGTGCTGTTCATTGGAAAGACAGCTGAAAAACATCATGCAACTATACTCCTGAATCTATTTTCTAAATAAAGTCTAAAAACTCTTTGATAAAATCAGTCCCTCCCTTTCAAAGCATTCAGGCAGAATATTATACAATGAAGTGGTGTCCTAATTCACATACAGTATTATAAATGTGCATACAATTATTCATGCATTAAAACCTGAAAATTTAATTGTGATATTTTTTGTTATCTAGTTTTTTAATATACTGTAATACAATTCAGCTGATGTTGCCTCAACAACACTTTCATGTTGTCAATGCATTTCACATTCTAAATTAGATGAATGACTTTCAGATCTTGATAATGCATGAATAGGTTTTGGTAGTGTCTGAATCCTGTCCTGTAATGAATGTCTGTGAAAATGCTTCCTCAGCCGCACTGGTAAGATTAAAACTAAGATTTAAAGTCATCTTTCTTCATGTGTTCAAGGTTACGCTAGTCTATATTATGAATCATTTCTATTCCTGTCATAAAGCCTTTTGACTGCTCGTTATTCATATGTTTAATGTTTCTATGAGGCACTTTTCACATCATCATTTCGGATTCAAATTTGCCAGAGTGAAAACTGTGCTATCAATGTTAGAGAACCATGCATGCCTTAATACAATGGCAATCTTTTATTGCCTTTTTTCAGAATTTACTTCATTTAATTAATTAAAAAAGTTTGCATCTATAGAATTGATTTTCATTGACAAACAGGTAGAGCACAAATTAAACATACTGTACAGTCTCAGGAAAATTTCCAATAAAAGTTTTCAAAAATAATATTAAAGAGTAACATTGGTTTAATGAATGTCGAATATAAATTTAGTAAACTTGAAAGGAGACATAAAGTCAAATATTCTAGCTTGATATATGAGAAAAATAAGATATAAACCAAATACCAAAAACCCCATCATAAAATCTTATTCCATTTTCAAATTATCAAAGTTTGAAGTTGTAACATAAACACTGCCATTTTGTCTAATTTTGTTTTGAAATCCTGCCAATGATGACACAGTTTTCCCTATATAATGTATTTCTTCAGAATTATCTTTGAAATTTTCTCTCCAAAATGCTTTGACATGAAGATCTATTAAGGCTTGAATTATTAATATCATTACAAATACAAATTCAAAGACCCTTGCAAAGGAAAAATTATTTCTTAGAAGTTAGTAAATTTGAAATAGATAATAAAGAAATACATTAATATTCCAAGCTGCACTAGGTGTATGACATCATTTTTAGGGGGCGTATGAACAAAATGGCCACTCCCTGTAAGTTTTGCCACTATGACATCATTTTTAGGGGGCGTATGAACAAAATGGCCGCTCCCTGTAAGTTTTGCCACATGTTTTCATAAAATAAAAAATATATGCTAAATTGTTTTGTGTGATGTGAAAATTCTTCAGATGACTTATAATTATTATTTCCAATAAATTAATGAAGAAAAAGCCAGACGTTTGTCTCCTTTAAGCAATTGAAGAAAGAAGCGCCCCTTGAAACATGGACGGGATGAAACTGCCAGTGTCATTTTCATCCTGATCAAAGGACACTCTCATCGGAGTTGAAAATGTATTATGTAATCATTAGGCCATACAGGTAGTTGAGACAACTTGACAAAAAATGCTGTAATTTTATAAAAACTTAGTATTTGAACATTAAGGAGTTCTTACTTGGATCATTTATAGCCTGAAAACTGGTTTAATTATTTCATTTGGTTCAAATATTGAAAAAATGGCACCATTTTCAGCAGCGTAATTTCAAGTGACTTTCAAAATCTTGCTGACCTGTTAGCGTAACTCCTCCACTTGACACTATTTCGATAAACAATCCTGCGGTTTTGCCATTTCCGTTCATCAGTGCAATATAGGCGTAAAGACTCGTTGTGTGTAGAGGTCAAGAGTTATATGATGCACCACCGAGCATACTTACATAAAGCAAACACGTGCAGTGCGGAAATGATTTTCCAAAGATAATGGCAGGCAATAGCAATTACTGTATGAGATATTCATACACATAAATTCATGCTTCTTTGAATATGACTTAATGAAATTATATATTTGAAATGCATATTTTTGAAAAATTACATAAATTGCTTAGAAAATAAATTTAGATATTTTCTTTTTATATATACTATATAGACAAGTCATATTGTCCAAATCTAATCACATTTTCCTCATACCTGGTCATTATTTTTAAATTATTTGTAAAATATGTAAAATTGTGTGATTTTTGGTAATTTTTTTACCCTTTTTGTTAAACATTTGTGTGATCCACTTCTATATCGTAATGAAAGGTTTCAAACACCATTGTAGTGTAAAGAGCGTGCTTTCACATGGATTGCTGCAATAAAAGACATACCCCCTGGATCATTGCTAAAATGTTTAATAGCTACGTCACTCGAGTTATTTTTATATTTTTTTGACATTTACGTTGAGGGGACAAAAGAATGTGTATCCCGAATCTTGTTTGAAAGTGAAACTAAGGATTAGGAAAAGTCAGAAGGCTATCGCCAGTGATGGCAATCTTTTAGTACCTAGACCTAACCCAGAAGAAGCCTAAAGATGATCAGAACCAGGTAAAATGATTTTTTCAAATTTCTAAAATCACAATGCATTTTTTAAACTTCATGCTTACTAACGTTACTCGTTAGGCTTAATGTTAGGCATAGCTAATCTTAGTTCTGATCTGTTCAAAATTAAGCAAAAGCAGTGTAATTCAGCTGGGATTATTTACTTGTAATGATTATAAACAAGTAAATGGGTCACTAAAATCCGACGTGGTTAACATGAATTGTCATCATTATAGTAATTTTTTTTGGATGAAACTTTACAGATTAATCTTTAATTTGTAGTGCAACAGTGCTTATATACCTATTTCGCGAATTCTCGATTCCATGTTGTGAGGTTGTGGTGCAGTGGAGTAAAAGTAAAATTTTAAGGGGAAAGGGTCCCATGTTGTTGGAAAGAGAGACATGTTGGTGAAAGATACCAATGGTGGGGGCCAAGCTGTACCATGTAGGGGGAGGTTATTTTCTTTGAAGGAATTTGGATCCTGGAAGAGGGCCATATTTTTGTTATTTTTTTAGGAGGGGGGAATGGCATTTCCCCTGGTTCCCCCTCCCAATATAAATAATCCAAAACCCCCACCCCACCCCAACCCCTGTATTTCCTTGGAAACAGTTGAAGTTGTACTTCCCTGAAGAATTCTTCTGTATTTGGACAAATTTACTAACATTTCATATGCTGTATCAACTCACTAAGGATTTCAAGTTTGGCAACGTCAACATGATTACTGATGCTTTGAACCATTTTTGAGTACCTTTTCACTGAGAATTCCTACAGGAAT
The DNA here is from genome assembly GCA_020152595.1 of Chiridota heheva. Lineage (NCBI taxonomy): Eukaryota > Metazoa > Echinodermata > Holothuroidea > Apodida > Chiridotidae > Chiridota > Chiridota heheva. Next base: position 187,944 of record JAIGNY010003806.1, read on the forward strand.
CAACAAAAGTAAGTTTCTACAAGACTTTTAGTATATCCTGAATAAAAATAAGTATTTTCAAAGCTTCCAATGGCTAAAATTGGTTTATAAACTGAAAATTTCAAGTTTGTGCATAATAAATGAGGTACATTAGCTAATTTGCATATCATTTGTATTGAAATTTTAGTGTAAACATTTCCTTTTTATATTATATTAGTTGTGTGCATCATAGAAAGGAACAATGCATGTTTATGGGAAAGTATAGTGCCAAATCCTATCAGATAGATCATTGGCAAAATCAGGTCAATTTTTAGGCCAAAAAAAGTATAAAAAAAAAAAATTGGCATATGAAATTAAGAGTACTAACAAATGAAAGGTCCTTTTTTCAACAATTCATAAATTCTATCAATAATTTTTTTTCTAATTAGTCACAAGAAAGCAGAATATTACAAAGATAGCAGTTTTAGGACATCTAATAATCTCAATCAATGACCTCATTTGCATAAATTTGCATAATTCACCAGATATTATGCAAACCAATGTAAAGTTCAAAGTCTTAGCTTTCATATAACATAAACTTATTACGGTAGAAAATGAAGATAAATTTGTAAAAAAGCCCCTTTTCCGAAAAGTTCCCTAAAATAACACTTGTAATCTCAAATGCTCTGGTAGAATAAGGGTTAACATATTCTCAAATTGATATGAAGCTTTTAAGAAATGTCTTCTTATCAGATCTTTAAATGTCAGATGTACATGATTTATGAAGTGTGTGTATTTTTACCTATTGGCAAAAGATTAAAAACAATTCTCCCTTGAGCTTTTGTCTGCAACAGATAAAAAACCATTTCGGATTTACATATACAGGTAGAAAGATATTCAAGTACAGACATCTTAAAGTAGCATACCTTCTTGAAAAAGTAGGTCTAAAATTTCAGAAATGCCATTTTACTTTATTATGATGGGGTTTTTTCTTTTTGCAATTATGATAAGTTCCACTAAAATTTTCAGCAATCCAACCAATGTACCTTTTATGTACCGTAATCGCATCCATAAGTCAGCTCAAAGCAATATCTCAATAATAAACATTAAATATCCCTCCGGGGGCCTCATCATACAGCACAATTGATATTAAAAATAAATGAAGCAAACTCTGATAAAATGCATGTTTTTATGAATATATGCTTCATACAATTCATTTCATTTCAACTCACTTTAGTTGTCACAGGTGTACACAATCATAAATGATTCGGTGTCTTCAAAGTTAGTTGTTCCAACATCCTGTAAAAAAAGAAAAAAAAAACATAATTACGATAGATACTATTCTGTACATACTTCTGCAAGAATCATCCACTGAAATAGTCCTTAGTGAATAAATACAGGGTCAGGATATTTTGTCTCATCCCTGCATGTTTTTCTGTCAGTTTTGTGAATGTTTTATAATATCCTGTACTTTAATGGGGAGCACTCTCATTTATGTTCTTTTCTTCTGTTTGGTAGGACCATGGCAAGACAACTACAGGATGAAAAGTAACGACTGTTTATTTAAAGTTTTGCTGTTTTTCATTTTCCATTAAAAATAAACTAATACGTTTCATCTTTTATCTTGTTATTACATAGAAACTTCCCGTCAACCACAAAAAAAATGTCCCCCGTCCCCCATAAGAAAAGAATTCCCCTGTCCCTTGCAGAAAAAATGTCTCCCGTCCCCTGCAGAAAATATGTCCCCCGTCCCCTGCAGAAAAAAATGTCCCCCATCCCCTGCAGAAAAAATGTCCCCATCCCCTGCAGAAAAAATGTCCCCCATCCCCTGCAGAAAAAGAAGAAATACATATAAGCATTCCCTAAATAGAATATAATTACACTTTCTTATTTCAGGCCAGATTTCCATTCTGCATAAACATATCTAGCATCATGCATAAGCGGTCTATAACAAATTGTCACAGAATTAGAGTACCCAATAGGCTGAAACATATGTGGCGCTTTACCTCTCTTAATTTTCAGAGCAATGATAGGAACAATAATTTTTGAAGGAGCACTAGACCGAAAAGTGAGGAAGTAGTTTTAGAGGGTCCCCAAAAAAATCAAATGCTTATCTAGCACACCACGGTACAGAGCAATTTTTTTATTAATGCGAATATTCAAGTAACATTTACCCTCATGTCGTCTGTGGGCTTTGGAGGTAAGAAGTTTATCGATCTTTTGTGGATAATATTTCTGTGAAATTTGCAAAAACGATCACTTTTTGGTCTTCTGCTCCTTTAAGGGGTATTTGTTATTTAGGATTCCTTGGTAACACACTGGCATGCATAGCCAAATATTTCCACAGTATTTCTGAATAAAAGTTGAAAGGAATAAGGAAAGGTGACGAGCAATAAAAAATAAAAGGCTCAACTAAAAAGATGATGAGAATTTCAATTAATTGAGAAGAAGAGTACGATTTCTCACTTTGAACTTGCAAATATCACACATACAGTTTGTACATGTCTTTACCAATAAGCAAAACAGGATTATGGTACCTCACAAAAGCACCAGCAGCAGTACCGTAGGCATTCTGAGACCTAAATGTTAAAACCTTTGACCAAGTTTATCATTTCTAAAGAAAAAGAACACCATCATTGAATTTGCTTGGCCACCAGCTTTTAAATTAATCTGGCCAATACTATGACTGATTTATGAACTACGGTACGAACAACTATTTTTACTATGAATAATTTTGTACATGCACAAAACTAGCTTATCTATACTTTAACTATGGAACATGTTCACTAAGTTTGACAATCGCATGTCCTAACAGTGAGTTTTTATTGCATCTACCTGGTCCCAGATTCCAGGAAAAGAATGTTTAACCCATTTCCTTTACCCTATGCGAAGTTTTTACCCCATTGGAAGTGAATGTTAAAAGTTGCAGACGCATGTTCTTCCAACACTGAAACAAGATTGAAGGGGCAAAAATGGCCAAGACTTTTTTCCATTAATGTAGCTAGCCTGAACCCAGTTTACATCCAGAGTATGGAAGTTACAAACTATTCTAAGACTAATATATGTTATCCCTCCCTCAGGAACATCTGCCTGCTCTTTCAATCATCACATGTACACTCTTTGTTCAATAAGATACATTAAAGAAACATCTTGGGGTAAATCTTCAAAAATCTGATTGATACCATTTGAAAGGGTCACATGGAATCCCTAAAGATGTGAGTCATTGATCCAGTAGCAGCCTACTGAATACATTGTTCAGATACAAGGATTCAAATAAAAGGACACAGTAAGTCTGTATACATAATACAGTAAGGATACAGTAGTTCTTTAGTTCCAATAGTAGTTGTTGATAAACTGAAATCTTTATCTGAAAATCCTCCAACTATTGAAAGAGACGCATTCAATGATACATGAATTCATGATAAAAGAATTTTCCCTCTTTTAAAAATGATCCTAAAGGTTGTGTAGAGGCAGCATAATTTGCTTTCAAATCTATCAACATCCATCATAGCACAAAAATCAAAATCAAAATTATTGTCTCTAAATCTCAGCCATAAATTTGCATATTTTATGTAAATTTTGTCAAGCATTACAGGGCGACCTTGGCATTTTCTTTTGTAAATCCTTTTTTCTTTTCTTTTTTCAATGTCTATCATAGTTGTTTAAAGTGGTGCAGCAAATTCTGAACAAATGTGTTTGAGCCTATACTACACCCTCAATAAAAATTATAGCAAGAAAAGACTTTCCCATCATTTAGTAAAGAAATTCAATAGACTACAGATTTTGAGCTGTCTGGCCCAGACATACATCATAGATTTCACATGAATTAACCAGAAGCAAAAGGTGTTGTGCTTCCGATGCTTCTTTTTCCATCAGCTGATTGATTTGCAAAATTTGTATTAAACTGTCATGTCATTGCATATCATGAAATGTTTGTTCCAGGATAATTATTCAATCATGAGCCACACTCACCATGCAGATCAATAAAAATGTTGACAACATTAACATTTGCATTATAATTAACAACATTATCATAGCAAGTATGATGCAAAAATGGTTGCTCATTTATCCTATTTCAAGAATTTGTCAGTAAGCCCCGCTTATTCATTAATATTCATGACATCACTACCACAACATTAGAACATATATACAGACCATCAGTGTACGACATATGGCATATGTCTGATCTACAGCTCATAATTACAGATCTCCATGGTGTAGTGGTTAGTGCTTTGTCCTCTCACCCGCACATCCCGGGTTTGAATCCCGGTTGGTCTGCAACCAGTGAGTTCACAACTGGTTATCAAAGGCCGTGGCCATCTTGATATAATGTCCAGAACTAGTTGCTTTCATGACGTTAAACCTTGCTATGCTATGCTATGATACAGTATGGTGTTTATAGGCGTAGGAACATATGTTCTTCATGGAGGCGGGGAAGGGGGGGGGGGCACAAAGATATGCTACAACAATAGTTCAATGGTAAAAAATTGACATAGTTGAGGGAGCATCTATGGGTGTTTACATGGATTATCAGAGCAAAAAATACAATCCCAATTGTAAACTCCATTCTGTCATGTCATTCAGGGTTCCTGCCCAGACTATGTGAGCAGACCCAATACATTGATCAAAGGTGAAAGGGCAATTTGATATATGTGTGCTATATGTGCTTAAATTGGTCAGGTAATTGTTTAAATTGCCTTTGGAAGATGCCTGTAGATTTTAAAGAAAAACTTCAAGTATTTGGGAATGTCATGCAATAAATTGACTATTTAATGGCCAACAATTTCTTGTGATCACATTGATCAAAACATATATGCTGTGTGTTCATACGTTGCTTCCACGCTTATCGCTGTAAACAAAACCACATGACCAATTTTGCTCAATCACAGTGCATTGTACGATGTGTAGGTACATTGGATTAGGCTTTCTACAAATTGGTCCAAAACTAGCGAGCTGCAGTGACTCTCTTCCACAAAATTAAATCATTATCTTTAAATATTTAGGTAAAAGAGATTTTCTTCCACATATGTGCAAAGATCGTTTGGGACAGAGATCTAGAAAATGTTTTTCAACCACATTCTACACACCATTTTTTCTTCATTTTTTGGTTTCTAAGTTTCCTTTGTAAAATCTCATATTATTCATTATATTTGTTTCAATAAACCTTTAAAAATTTAATTCTACACTCGTATTAATTATACCTAGTAAGCAAAAAATATGAAAGATTCTTAGTATCACTGAGTCGTAATCGGAAAATGGCTTGTTTCAGCTCATTATATATTCATAATCTTGAGTACGGAAAAACGTAAAGAAGAAGCGAAGCAACTTTTCAGTGCATTGGGAACTGACTGTGTCCTCATAAGTCTCGTGTTCAGGATGTGGTCAGTGAGTGTATGGAGGCTTTGGGTTATTCTGGGGAAGGGGTTTAGGGTTATATGTCTGCAGGGGTCTTGAAAGGCGGCGAATTCTGCAGAGTATGCAATCACCAACATTTTACCTTTACCTATCAAATCAAAATTGTGATTGACAGCAAAAAGTGTGTGATTTAGAGTGCATGGGCCTCTATTCTCAGCATACAGCAGACGTGACAATTATGCATGTTCTGGTTTTTAGACTTGGTTACAGAGATCTCTAGCTCAGGGTTCAAGGGGCCGTTATTATTAAAGGAAATAACAACAATGAACCTATTTCATTAAATATATTTGAAATATTCGCAGAGGAAGCATAAAGTCACTTTGCCCAAGCCAATATTGCTCCCAAATCCTCTTAATGATGACGGGCAGCTCTAGGCAATGTGGTCACTCATATTTAGATACCAAATTCCTGTTCATATCAAATGGCAATGAACTCCACACCATATTGGATACTGTCCAGTCAGGATTCTAAATCTCTGCTCATATCAAGTGGCAATGCATTCCACACAAAAGTATCCTATACTGTCCAGTAAACGCCAACCTCTAGCAGGATGTCCACTTCAGAAGTGACCTTCCTCTCAGATTTCACTATGTGCTAGTAAAATGGTTAATATCATCTTCAAAAGATCAGGTAGTATCCTATACTGTCCAATAAACACCAACCTCAAGCATGATATCCACTTCAGAAGTGACCTTTCTATCAGATTTCACTATACGCTGGTAAAATAGTTGATATCATCTTCATGAGATCAGGTACCTACCTTTGGTAAAAGTACATTTTTTTAAGATTGCTGATGATTCTCTTCCAATCTATTGAAGAATGCCGATGATTTAACAATCTATTGAAGAATGCTGATGATTCTCCGATCTATTGAAGAATATGGCGTGAACTGCTGCAATCTATTCATAGCTGACCAATGCACACATTTGATATTTAGATCCCAATTAAAACTGAATACAAGCCTCTATACAGTTAATGAAGTCTTTTATTTTATAGTGTAAAATTCTACATCATAACATGAGAACTTAACAGAATAATTTTCTTGATATCCCTCTTAAAACATACTAATTCTGGAAAGGCACAAGGAAGAGGTACCATGACTGAAACCAGGGTCGTTTATGAGAATAAACTATTGTTTTATTTAGCATTGAGTTATATCAATTGAAAACCATTAATGGTTTAACATGGACTGCAGAGGGTATGCAACATTTATGCTATGAGTCCTGTTGTCTGTATGGGCCATCAATCTCTTACAAGGATAATTCCCCCAATATTGCATATTTTCCAATTCCCCCCCCCCCCTTCTTCCTCAACACCTTCCCTTAACCCACCCCACTCTGTAGATTTAAACAAGGATATGTTCCATCAATGACTAATTTCTCCCAAAACCTTGCCCTTGAATAAAAACGAAAATATCTCCCATATATGAGTAAAGTTTCCTGTATTACCTCAGATTTAGAGCCCATGTGATGAACATTATGTGTCATGTGAAGTTCACCTTCATGAGGAAGGAGGTACAATCTGCCATGGGTAAATGAATGACTTGAATTGTTTGAAAAGTGATCTAGTGCTTCCTGCTGTTTATTGTCTCTGTTCAGACAGGATCAAATGGTCAAATTTCTCTAGGAGGGCAGGTTTTCTTTTTTTATGAATGGTTTAACCAGGGAGCTGTTACTGGTTTAACAACATGTGACCTGGGAATGAGTGACTAAAAGAAGAAAATGACATTTTAGATATCAAAATAATGGAAAAAACACATTACGAGCATCCTTTAGTTTATAAGAGGGATATTATGGATACTCAGAAGATTTCAGGAGGGAGCTCTTCTTTTACAGCTCCCTGATTGGAGCTTACCTGCAAAATTCATGTCTGGATATCAAGATGTTAAATGTAGCACCTTATAGTACACTCTTCCTGGTGGTGAGAGATAGGAGAGAATGTTACCTTATGGTACACACTCTTCCTGGGGGTGAGAGATGGAGGGAATGTTACCTTACGGTACACCCTCTTCCTGGGGGTGAGAGATGGAGAGGATGTTACCTTATGGTACACCCTCTTCCTGGGGGTGAGAGATGGAGAGGATGTTACCTTATGGTACACACTCTTCCTGGGGGTGAGAGATAGGAGAGGATGTTACCTTATAGTACACACTCTTCCTGGGAGTGAGAGATGGAGGGAATGTTACCTTATGGTACACCCTCTTCCTGGGGGTGAGAGATGGAGAGGATGTTACCTTATGGTACACCCTCTTCCTGGGGGTGAGAGATAGGAGAGGATGTTACCTTAAGGTACACACTCTTCCTGGGGGTGAGAGATGGAGGGAATGTTACCTTATGGTACACCTTCTTCCTGAGGGTGAGAGATGGAGAGGATGTTACCTTATGGTACACCCTCTTCCTGGGGGTGAGAGATGGAGGGAATGTTACCTTATGGTACACCCTCTTCCTGGGGGTGAGAGATGGAGGGAATGTTACCTTATGGTACACCTTCTTCCTGAGGGTGAGAGATGGAGAGGATGTTACCTTATGGTACACCCTCTTCCTGGGGGTGAGAGATAGGAGAGGATGTTATCTTATGGTACACACTGGGAGTGAGAGATGGACAGGATGTTACCTAATGGTACATTCTCTTCCTGGGAGTGAGAGATAGGAGAGGATGTTACCTAATGGTACACCCTCTTCCTGGGAGTGAGAGATGATGAGGATGTTACCTTATGGTACACACTCTTTCTGGGTAGTGAGAGATGAAGAGGATGTTACCTTATGGTACACACTCTTCCTGGGAGTGCTAGATAGGAGAGGATGTTACCTTATGGTACACCTTCTTCATGTGGGTGAGAGATAGGAGAGGATGTTACCTTATGGTACACCCTCTTCCTGGGGGTAAGAGATGGAGAGGATGTGTTCGGTGTGGACATAAAAATGTATGGGAGAGTGGAAGTTTTGAATGAAGACAGGACTATAGTAGAGTTTACGAGAGTGCCATACTTTGAAGTTGTGTCGTAGGCTTTCTCAAGGTCAAAGAAGATGACAATAGGGTGCTCGTTCAGGCTTCACAGATATCATTGTTGGGTTTAATCAAGGGTATTTCACCGTTTTCTAAAACCGTGTTTTGGTGAGGTGGGGAAGATTCTATTGAGCCAATTTATTCTCGAATTGCCAATATGTTCTGTAATCTTGCAGAGAGACAGGGTGAGGGCAATGTAGCGGTAGCTGGAGGGGTGCTGCCATCTTTCCTGTTTGAGAATGGGGTGATGATGGCTGTTTTCCAAATTGTGGGAAGGCTGGAAAGAATGGGAGGTCCAGATGTGGTTGAAAATATTGAGAAAGTTTTTAACAGCTTTGTTGGGGAGATGTTTCAGGAACTGGTAAAGGGTGATTCCTGGTTGTGGGTTTACTGTCTTTGATAATACGCCTGGCTTTGGCAAGGCAGATGCAAAAGAATTGAGGTTGTGTGTGGTTGGGTTGGTTTTGAAAATGTATATTGTTTTTTTTCCTGTTCTTGATGACAGTTTTGTACTCTTCGTTCAAGACTAATTTTGAAGGGGGAGGGTCGGCGTTTTTGGGGTTAGTGTAGAAGGCTATGTTGGTAAGCTGATAAAGGTGTTACTAAAGTAGGATGCAGGATCTTCGTTGTCCAGAGGATGAGGGGTTAAATGAGACTTACAGAGGGTTTTAAAAGGTTGCCAGTTGGATTTGCGATTCCAGTTATAGGAATGTGGCCTGTTGGGGTTTGGGAGTTGGGAGTTAATTAGGATGGGGTCATGTTCACTACCACAGGGAATCAGGATCTCAGTAACCGTCCAGTTGAAGTCAAGGATGAGGTGGGGTACATAGAAAGGTCGATACAGGTGATGTAGGCAGTGGCGGGGTGAAGAGATTGGGACTCTTCGTAAACGAACAGAAATAGCAAAAAAACCGACAAACTATCATAACCTGCAACGTAATGGAAAATTAATATGAACAACACCATGCAGCAGATTCGTCAACCTCAAGAAAAAATGTGCCTCTCAAGAAAGATTGTTAATTTCTCGAAGCTTTTTAGCATCCGAGTAAAAAACGTCCACCTGTCCAAATATATACCTTTAAGCTAGAAAAAATGGCACCATACTGCCCTACTTAATAAATATCTATGAAGATCAAGCCTACTTTCACTGTAACAATAATTCATAAAGTTCTGTTTTAGTACCCCTTGAGTAAAAGTTTATACTGGTTGTAGGAATCAACACCCAAGACAATAACATCAAGATCCATCAAAACCATTTAAAAATCAACCCTTTCACAAATAAATGTTATTTTCGTAAAATATGACAATTTATTGCAAATATGTGATGTAAAATGGACAGGCACCTCAATATACCTTTGTTTCCTCTTACACAAGCTGTTGACAAGATTTGATTCTGACAAATTGGTTTTGAAGTATTGAGGGCTATCAAGTTTGCCATTCTCTTATAGTGAAAAAAGACCTTAATTACCCTTTAAAAGTTTAAATGCCATATTTACATCACATGCTTATCTAACACAGACCAAGATAATTATGGTCTGCTGCATTCACACATCTGCACTCGCTTAACCATTTAAAAAACAAATTAGTAATACATACATTCATTAAAACTCCTTTAGTCATGAATTGTTATAATAAATAGAACCTATGAATAAAATATCTTTTTTAAGATTTTTATTGCCATTTCCTTCACCCTCAGAAAATTATAAAATATTGAGCGAATAACAATCACATAACTAAATCGAATTTATTCATAACGCTACTCGCCTACCATTCAATTTGAACAAACAAAATTATTTATACCAAAGCCGTCTTAGAGGTTCACTGAGGCAAACCAGTCTACTGTTAAAAAACAGATAATGAATATTCATATATGAATATGAAGAGCAACCGAATCGTTGTTCATACGGAAAATGAGATGTACACAGTGACTTGTGTGTAATGATTGGAATTGATGATGCTCTACATTAGAAGCACAGTACTTGCATTCTGTAAGGAGAAATTGCATGCAGTTCTTGAGTGCAGATGTCATATGATTTTGCTGAAAGAAAACTAAGAAGAGCATAAGAGATGAGAGCAGGTTGTTGACTTCAGTCCTATGATACTGATACGAAGCTTAGATGTATTCAAAGCTATTCAAACCTTCAAAAGATTGAAATTTAAGGGTCAATTATTCCATGCGTAAATAGTTTGATGTCATGTCTTGATCATGTCTCCATTTACTGAATAATTTCTGGTTCTATCATTTTCTTGATATTCTATTGCTGGAGTCTGCTAAATATTGATCATTTATTTAAAGAGGCGATATCGTCATATGAGCACAATATTTAGAATTCCTTTCAAATTTTTTGATTGGTTAAAATTTTGCTGCGTGATTCATTGTCTCGTATTGCAAGGTATATATTAATTTAAAACGCCTTCAAGGTCACCACCTGAGATAGCTCAGATGCTTGCGGCGATCGCTTGTAACGTTTTTTTTCAAATCATGCCGTGAGTTCAAGCCCCGGTAGAATCGTTTATTTTGACATTTTGCTTTCATCTTCTTCTTTTTTTTTCTCAGTAATTTTCATTTATTTGGTGACTATCATTGTAGTATATTAAAATACTAAAATTTCACTTTCGCTTTCTGTCAAAAAAAGCATTGAAAAAAACCAATAAGTTTCTCGTCACAGTAACGTAATGCGCTGTGTATGTAATTCTGCACACACAACGTACATGCTAGTGTCTGACTGTACTGTGTGGTACAAACAGACAAAGGATCGGATCTTGCCTCCACGACCGAAAGTGACGTCAAAATAAAGTATCCCCTATTTTTACGGTATTTTACTGAGACGAGCCTCCCTCTTTAAGCTACATCAGTATACTGAAACTAGCAAGGCATACAAGCTATAGTGTACATCAGTATACTGAAATTAGCAAGGCATACAAGCTACAGTGTACATCAGTATACTGAAACTAGCAAGGCATACAAGCTACAGTGTACATCAGTATACTGACATTAGCAAGGCATACAAGCTACAGTGTACATCAGTATACTGAAATTAGCAAGGAGTACTGCAAAGAAGTAATAAGGGGTGACTCCACACCATACTGTACCATACTCTTTAACCCTTACTCTACCATGCGGCGATATTATCGCCGTTTTGGGTGCCCTATCTTTGACCCCGCCTCCTGAGCGCATTTTCAAAAAAGTGCTGGTAGAGTAAGAATTAATCAACCCGGGACATATGCGGCAACTCGAAAATATAGGCAGCATGGTCCCAGTGGGCGGCCCAGTAGGTTGCAGAAGAGAAACGGGCCCGACTCTGCTGCCTGGAAGACAGAGGAACCTTCAATAATCACGCCTTGATTAACCCTTACTCTACCACGCGGCGATAATCTTTGGCCCGTCTCCCGAGCGCATTTTTAAAATAGTGCTGGTAGATTAAGGGTTAAGGGGTATTATTGGTTCCACAAAAAGTATGACAAAAATTATCGTAAATATGTCAGTAGCTATTTTACATGCAAACATATATGCCATGCAAAAATCCAAAGATTTTAAATTGAGAAACTTGTTATTGTGTTCCTCAGAACGGACATGTCTATCGAATTTGCTCCAGCCCCCTGGTCCCTGAAATTCTCCCAGCAACCTTGATAAATATCATGGAAAGGAGGCTGTATGTCAATCAGGTACAGTGATTAGAAGAAAACGATTTCAAAAAGGTATATCAAGAAAGAGCATAATACCAAAAAGTACAGTATTTTTTCATGTGAACTGCTAGCATGTGCTCCACTTACGTAAGGAATTAATCTACTCCACTGTATCTTTTGAAAAAGCCTGTAATCAACATGGAACCTCTGACTGTTTCAATTAAAGGAGATAGTGGGTTTCCAGCTCACTGCACTTCCGATGCTTATGAGCTTCCTGAAGAGTAATTGGAAACTTAGCGTAAACTGCTGGTACACGTAACGCCCACTCACCCTAATGATGAATTATTATTATGTACTGTATGTAGTTGGTGATCATGGCCCATGTTTGATGGGTTGTATGTCCTGGGGTTGTATTTGTGTGGTGGGCTTGCAGTGAGGTTGTATTTAAGTAGGGTACCAAGTACCCTATCATGAGCTGCAAAGTGTGGGGGCATGCAAGTTGAAAGGACTGATCTGAAAGACAGAAATGCAAAATCAGTGAATTGGTAAATAATCTCTTTGGTTTCTTTCTAACTTACCCCCCTCCCCATAAAAAACATAGCCCCCCCTTCTCCATAAAAAAATTAATAATAATTAGTTTCAACATGATATTGCGACAAATGTTCATTTGTTATGAAACATGAAAAAACAAATAAATATGATCACGTCAGTCAGTCAGCAGCATAGAAAGATATTTGACAATGGGGTCAGACTTTATTTTTGTCCCAGCAATCCAAAAATGTATGAGTCTCTTATCACAGTTCAAAAACTGTTGATGTAAAGGGAGGGGTGGACGGTTCATGAAATGTTTGGAAATTTTGGTAAAATTCGGCAACATATCCTGACTTAAACCAAAAGGTTTTGTAGTTCCGATGCTTTTTTCATATGCTGATTGATTTACATATTTTGTATTAACTGTCATGTCATTGTATATCATGAAATATTTGTTCCATATCTATTTATAAGCCACAACCAACATGCAGATCAATCAAATAGATGTACCTATTGATAACACTAGCATGTGCACAACAATAAACAACATTATCATAGCAAGTATGATGCAAAACAGACATACAGTTGCTCATGAATCATATTTGAAAAAATTTACATTATGCCCTGCCTACTCATTAATATACAGCATGGTATCACCATTCACCACCAAATCAGGCACATCCACAGACCATGGGCTATCTGTGTACTACATATGACTTGAATCCAGTACGTTTATCATTCTAACTAATTTAGACATCGTGATTACAAGCTCTTTTCAGCAAAATCATTTTAAGCCCAGCCTACTATGCATATTAATAAAAATTCAACATTTCTATATCATGAACATGTACACACTAGCTCATAATTATATCCAATATGAAACAAAACAGACATGTGATTTTTAGATTAAGAGCATTTCAAGATTTTAACATTAAGCCCTGCTTATTCATTAATATGCATGATATCACCACCAAAAACAATAGACCAACAATAGACAATCTACAGACCATGGGCTATCTGTGTACCAAATATGACAAGAATGCAGGTTATTGTTCTTGAGATATTGTGTTTACAAGCTCTTTTCAGCAAAATCATTTTAGGCCCTGCCCACTATGCATATTAATGAAATTCAAAGTTGTTAAGCCATGACACACTAGCTAACATTAAAATTGTACCAAATACAAAACACAACAGATGTGCAGTTGTTAAAATATGAGCATTTCAAGATTTTTACATTAATATGCACAACATCACCACCAAAAACAATAGGGTACATGAGATATCTGTGTACCACATATAATAATTGCATCCACTGTGCCGTTCTTGAGATATAGTGTTTATGAGCTCAGCGTCACACCCACACGCACACCCGCCCACACCTACACACACATACATACGCATACACCATCATGACCATGACCCCATAGGTTCCTGATGCTGTCGCATCGGAACCAAAAATTGAAGAAAAAATTCCGAAAATTAAGGACATTTCACAACAATCTAAGCAAATTTCTCGAAAATGAAGGAAATTCTACAAAAGTTGAAGGAAATTTGTTGAAAATTCGACAAAACTTCATTAAAGGAAATTTCACAAAAATTAAAGCAAATTCCATGAAAATAAAGAAAATTTCCCAAAAATTGAAGGAGATTTCCCGAAAATTAAGGCTTTTCGGAAGAAAAAAAGCCATGGAATCTGCCAGACTGTTCAAAATCAATTCATTAGATCTTCATTTGTTGGGTGGCCATACTTGGCCCCTAATGAAATTATGGAGGGAAGGGGGGCTTGGCCCCTTGGCTCGCCCAGTTCCTATGCCACTACATCTTTGTTAGTTTAGAGTTTAAAACAACTATGCCACTACATCTTTGTTAGTTTAGAGTTTAAAACAATGTATTGTAGTAATTTAACCAAATATTTTGCCAACATCATTCACATTTTCAGTTCTCAGGGCCTTCACTTCTTTTAGAAATAATCATGCCCTAATGGGACATTTTGTTTTTATTTGTTTTAATTATCAGTTTTGAGTGGACATGATCATTGTTTATACATAATTTTGCAACAGTAATTGTTACAAGATTGAAGGTCATTCTTCTTATCAGCTTATGATTTTTTTTAAAGTTGGGGGGCAGGGCACATGCCCCCATGGCCCACTCTGCCACCCAAGCCTATCTATGTGATGTGTTTAGGAAGATTGTATGTATGAGCCTAGGTTTGTGCAGTATGTATGTAGTGGGGTTTTAAGTACTATAAGCTATCATGAGAGGGGTGCAAGCCAGTAGGCTACTGTAGCTAATAGTCGGTTACAGGAGCTTAAAGTTAATTGAAACAGTATCAATACAAGTATACTGTTTTATGAAAAAAGAACAGTGTGCAGGAAAAGAAGAGGCATGATGAAGCACTCCCTTAATCAGTTTTTTTGGGGGGAGGGGGGGGGGGGGGGTTTATAAGTTTCTCTCATTTCCTAAATGCTAATTGGTTCATTGTGTCTTCTAATATCTTTGATCATTTATACTACAGCAAGTTGTGTTTGTTTCACTATGGACTTACAATCATATCCACAAATTGGCTACTGGCAACACCACTACTGTTATTTCTTAATAAACTGAAACAGTATCTACGATTGTCCCAGTCATGTATTTTTTCTTTCTTTTTTCTTGGGCCAACTCCAGTTTGCAGCATGACGAAGTTGAGTTAAACAATCCATTTTTAAAGAATGGCAAACTTGTTGAATTTGTGCAGCTTCTGATATGAAATTGGACAAAATTAGTTCACCAATTCTTTTCACTTCCAAAAGTGTTAAATTGCAAATGTTATATAGCATAAAAACTATTGTTTCCCACCAAACTTGACCCGATGACATAACCAGATTCATGCATGGAAGAGACTGGCACCAGAACAATACCTGTGAGCCTGACCCATGAATCTGTAAATGGTTTATGCTCACTCTAGCTGATTTATGAGCTCAGCTGATCAGCCTTTCACAGAAATCCAACAGCTCTGTGAAGGATGTTTATTTAAGCTGTTCTACAAACTGAGGTTTTATGTAAAAAAATGGATTGCCTTTTTAAACCACAGGTACATCTGGTACATCTGGTTTATAAATAATTTGCAATCTATGAAATATTTTAGTAGTTCAACATTGCATTCTAAATCTTAAGATTAATGTTTTATTAAATCAACATTGCATTCTAAATCTTAAGATTATGTTTTATTAAATCAACATTGCATTCAAAATCTTAAGATTATGTTTTATTAAATCAACATTGCATTCTAAATCTTAAGATTATGTTTTATTAAATCAACATTGCATTCTAAATCTTAAGATTAATGTTTTATTAAATCAACATTGCATTCTAAATCTTAAGATTATGTTTTATTAAATCAACATTGCATTCTAAATCTTAAGATTATGTTTTATTAAATCAACATTGCATTCAAAATCTTAAGATTAATGTTTTATTAAATCAACATTGCATTCTAAATCTTAAGATTAATGTTTTATTAAATCAACATTGCATTCTAAATCTTAAGATTATGTTTTATTGAATCAACATTGCATTCAAAATCTTAAAATTATGCTTTATTAAATCAAGATTGCATTCTAAATCTGAAGATTAATGTTTTAGCACTTCAACATTGCATTCTAAATCTTAAGATTAATGTTTTAGTAGTTCAACATCACATTCTAAGTTTGAAGATTTTTATTTTTTGTTTGGTCTGCAGAAAAGTTTTAGACAGTGCAAAATGCATTATAATACATTTTTTTTTTTTTTTTTATTTGCAAAATGATTGATGATACATTACTGCTAAAATAACATAAACATTCACTCCATAAAATCTTGATGATCTGTACAAAAACAATCAGAACTTTGCAAGAGCAATTGTTAAGCAATTGTACTCATTTGGCCACTTGCTACTTTTATTTGGAAATATTTGTTGAAATATTTAAGAGATGAGAGCGATACTATTCATTTGTTTGTTTCAGACTTTTGTAATTCTTTGATTCTTGCCGAGCCCCTTGGGAAAGGCACCCTGGGGGAAGGTCCTGGGCGATGTGTGCAAACCCATGATTACCCGTGTCCCTGCCCACCAAATATATACTGGTCATGAAGACCTTAAAGTTTCATTGTGGTCTGTTGAGTTCTCAAGCAAACCTGATCCTGCAAATAATACAAAAAATATATACTTCAATTAATTATATTAAAGTACACTATATACTTATTTCCTTTAGGAAATCTAGGGGAGGGTATTTTTTCTATCTGATTATACTGGAAATCTTATCTGACTAAACATAAACCATCAAGACAGGATATGTATATTATTTTTGTCTTTGAACTTAGATATGCCAGGAAGAGCTGTTTACTGAGCAGCATACATGAGCCATATCAATCAAACAATACAACATTTATGTTTAAGCATACAGTATCTTGTTTTAATTGGCAGGGCTCTAAAGGTTCTTCCATAAAGCAAACAATTGTTATTACATTTGAGATCAACAAGCTTGAAGGAACAAACTCCTTTCCTTATGAAATGTTGAGTTACTGGATCATATCCATCCTTCAATAATTGGAGCAAACCAACATGCATGATGTGTGTGTACATGTACTCTTGTCTTGACCATGTTATACAATTGTTGTCACTCAGTCCAGTAGCTGCTATTTCAAATGTGATTTTAAAACTATAATCCACAAAATTGTGTCAGATGATCATAACATGTAACGTGCATCAAATCACGGCCGTAGCTAGCACAAAATTTCTAGGGGGAAAAATATGAGAAACATGGGCCTGGTGGATCTAATGGGGGCCACTGGGGGGAGGGGGGCAAAATACCTTCTGTTCCCATGTTATGCATATAACTTATTTGCAGAAAATCACAATCGGCAAAAAACCTTTCTATTTGTTATTCCTAATTTAAACCTTTATAATTGTTATTCTTAATTTAAACCTTTATATGTGTTATTCCTAATTTCCTTTATAATTGTTATTCTTAATTTAAACCTTTACATTAGTCATTCTTAATCTAAAACTTTATATTTGTCATTCTTAATTTAAACCCTTATATTTGTTATTCCTAATTTAAACCTTTATATTGTCTTTATATTTGTTATTTAAACCTTTATATTTGTTATTCTAATTTAAACCTTTATATTTGTCATTCTTAATTTAAACCTTTATATTTATATTTTTTATTTTTTATTCTTAATTCAAACCTTTATATTTGTTATTCTTAATTTAAACCTTTATATTTGTAATTCTTAATTTAAACCTTTATATTTGTTACTCCTAATTTAAACCTTTATATTTGTTATTCTTAATTTAAACCTTTATTTGTCATTTTTAATTTAAACCTTTATATTTTGTATTCTTAGTTTAAACCTTTATATTGGTCATTCTTAATTGAAACCTTTATATTTGTTATTCTTAATTTAAACCTTTATATTTGTTATTCTTTATTTAAACTTTTATATTTGTCATTCTTAATTGAAACCTTTATATTTGTTATTCTTAATTTAAACCTTTATATTCGTTATTCTTTATTTAAACCTTTATATTTGTTATTCCTAATTTAACCTTTAAAATTGTTATTCTTAATCTAAAACTTTATATTTGTCATTCTTAATCTAAACCTTTATATTTGTCATTCTTAATTTAAACCTTTATATTTGTTATTCTTAATTTAAACCTTTATATTTGTTATTCTTAATTTAAACCTTTATATTTGTTATTCCTAATTTAAACCTTTATATTGTCATTCTTAATTTAAACCTTTATATTTGTCATTCTTAATTGAAACCTTTATATTTGTTATTCTTAATTTAAACCTTTATACTTCTTATTCCTAATTTAAACCTTTATATTTGTTATTCTTAATTGAAACCTTTTATATTTGTTATTCTTAATTTAAACCTTTATATTTGTTATTCTTAATTTAAACCTTTATATTTGTCATTCTTAATTTAAAGCTTTATATCTGTCATTCTTATTTCAAACCTTTATACTTGTTATTCCTAATTTAAACTTTTATATTTGTTATTCTTAATTTAAACCTTTATATTTGTCATTCTTAATCTAAACCTTTATATTTGTAATTCTTAATTTAAACCTGTATATTTGTTACTCCTAATTTAAACCTTTATATTTGTTATTCCTAATTTAAACCTTTATATTTGTCATTCTTAATTTAAACCTTTATATTTGTTATTCTTAGTTTAAACCTTTATATTTGTCATTCTTAATTTAAACCTTTATATTTGTTATTCTTTATCTAAACCTTTATATTTGTCATTCTTAATCTAAACCTTTATATTTGTTATTCTTAATTTAAACCTTTATATTCGTTATTCTTTATCTAAACCTTTATATTTGTTATTCCTAATTTAAACCCTTATATTTGCTATTTTTAATTTAAACCTTTATATTTATTATTCTTAATCTAAATCTTTATATTTGTTATTCTTAATTTAAAGCTTTCTATTTGTTATTCTTAATTTACAACTTTATATTTGTCATTCTTAATCTCAACCTTTATATTTGTTATTCTTAATTTAAACCTTTATATTTGTCATTCTTAATTGAAACCTTTATATTTGTTATTCTTAATTTAAACCTTTATACTTGTTATTCCTAATTTAAACCTTTATATTTGTTATTCTTAATTTAAACCTTTATATTTGTTATTCTTAATTTAAAGCTTTATATCTGTCATTCTTATTTCAAACCTTTATACTTGTTATTCCTAATTTAAACTTTTATAATTGTTATTCTTAATTTAAACCTTTATATTTGTCATTCTTAATCTAAACCTTTATATTTGTAATTTTTAATTTAAACCTGTATATTTGTTACTCCTAATTTAAACCTTTATATTTGTTATTCCTAATTTAAACCTTTTTATTTGTTATTCTTAATTTAAACCTTTATATTTGTTATTCTTAGTTTAAACCTTTATATTTGTCATTCTTAATTTAAATCTTTATATTTGTTATTCTTTATTTAAACCTTTATATTTGTCATTCTTAATCTAAACCTTTATATTTGTTATTCTTAATTTAAACCTTTATATTCGTTATTCTTTATCTAAACCTTTATATTTGTTATTCCTAATTTAAACCCTTATATTTGCTATTTTTAATTTAAACCTTTATATTGGTTATTCCTAATTTAAACCTTTATATTTATTATTCTTAATCTAAATCTTTATATTTGTTATTCTTAATTTAAAGCTTTCTATTTGTTATTCTTAATTTACAACTTTATATTTGTCATTCTTAATCTCAACCTTTATATTTGTTATTCTTAATTTAAACCTTTATATTTGTTCTCTCAAGTTGCACTGTTTGATTACCTCCCAGCAGGCCACTGCAGCTAAAACACAGGTAGGTAAAAACAGGAAAATATACCCATACATTACACCTTCGCAGGAAATGATTTTGATTAACCAGCCTAATAAGTACTGACCAAAAAGTGTGTTGACCCGCTGGATTTGCAGGTTTGCAGGTTTTTATCTAATTATAGTTTCTAGCTGCTGATATCACTCTCACAACGTTGATGCCCACTGTCAATTAGCAAGGTGATCAGTGACCCGAGGGTTTAGAGTTTCTTCCTTTGGTGCTTTTGAGCTAACCCAATGCAATTATATGATTTTCTAGTGTTTCTTTGTTTTGTGTACAGTCAATTTGAATGTTTTTTTTTCTTTCTGCTTTTTATTTTAGTATTCATGCTTTATAAGCAATTATTTAATATAACATTTTTAAATATCTTATGATAGAATGTGCCCACCACAGGTGTACATATCCAAAATATTCTTTGATAGGTTGCGAAACATCTTTTGAATCTGAAACAAATATTTCATTTTTTTGCAAATTTAGGCAGATCTCATTCAATTTGACATAATTGGTGTTTATTTTCACTTTTGGGGACATACTAATTCATGTTTTAGACTGATGCATCAATTAGGTTTAATATTTTACTGTTGTACAAAATATATAAATAAGTTTCATATCTTACTGTTGTACAAAATATCTTAAAGGTTTTTACTTGTTATTTACTAGCACAAATTATCCATCGAAACTGACAGGTTTCATTTGTGTAATATTTCTGGTCATGCTTGCGTACAATTAATGTTCTGTAATGCAGAGGAAAAATATATATTTTGTACCCAAATCTGTCATTTAACGTGGTGGAAATGAGATGATGAAATGTGTGATTGAGGACATCGGCAAAACTGTCAGTCGTGGGAGGAAATGTGGATCTTTAAAAAAAATGTCTATTACTGAATCTCTTCGTCTGACTCCAGGGGAATGCAGGATAATGTAAGAAATTATGTTGACAAAAAAATGTATTCTCTTTTGGAAATTTTGAAGTTGAATTTTGCATTGAAGTGACTTTACATGTAAGTTCAAGTATAATATAATACAAATCTGAAGGCTTACAAATCTCTTTTCTAATTTCAGTCACTGCAATTTGGCAATTCTTTTGCAGTTTAGGCCAATTATCATGTTAACGTGGACAAAAATGTACAATACAATTCAACATTTCTGATTGGTCTAAATATTTGCACATATGGTACATATACTTGTACGTCAATACATATACTGGTTAATCAATAACTGCCAATAAAGTAACATTATTAGTATAAAAGAAATACAGAAAGTAAAGTAATAAGTAACAATACTAGAATGTATCAGAATAACCGGCAGTCTTCAAGCACTATCTTGAGACAATATTTCCTGGAAGGGATGGATTGGGTTAAAACATCTTAATCTTAAAAGAATTTGTGAAGAGAATAAAATAATACAATTAACTACAAAAATTGTCTGTCCATTACATCTCACAAAATTGCACACGAATTTGCATAAATATAACTGAACATGCAACCAGCTGTTACATTCTTATAGATTTAAAAACTTTTAGTTAATGCTACAAGTTTACAACAGTGCAATAAATCAATCTGCATGTTCTTACTGTGCGTCACATAGACCCAATCGTCCATGTATTGATATAGTGTGTCTGCATATGCGCTAATACCTCAAACCATTTAATATACCACCTGCGACATCCATACGCAAATACTATTCAAGCAAGTAACGTAGGTGTAAAAAGACTCATATTAATTATTTTACGAAGAACAGCTTAATATCAGAAATATAAAGGCAAGTGTTTTACATCCAGAATTCTACAGACCCACGTGCTCAGCTGAAATACTATAGTTTATTTTAAGAATATTTTTTTAAGGTTTTGGCCATCAGATGTTGAAAATACTCTTAATGTAGGTCACTTTACACCCTCCTATAGTTTGGGGAAATTCAATTTATAGGCTTTTAGTCTTTTTTTTCATCGTTTTTCTTTCAATATCTCTCTAAAGAAATGCAACACCTACTGTATACTGTAGCTCAGATTTCTTAAGTACAATTTGTATGTGTTCTTATTAGATTTCAGTTCAGTACTTGAATAAACATACAAGTTTGCTGGGACTAAATAAAAATTAAAAGTTTTTTAAAAGGATAAAATGAAAACAGGATTATATTACTTGTTGGCTTTTGTTTTTCAATTACCTTTGAACATGTAGGCATATGTGTTGCCTATTTTCTTTCATAACTTCTGTACGATGACTTATAATACAATATCTGACGACTCCACTGACTAAATCACTAATTTCTTAATTTCGTATCAAAAATTCTTCAATGTTAAAATGGTAAAATAATTCAGCATAAATTTAAAAAGCTGTTAAATTTGTTGTAGGTGTCACTTAGTCGTCCTATAAACTTGGACAACGGTTATATTTCGCTCAAAATTTCAGAACAAAACTTCTTAACTAAATTTCTATTCCCTATTTCAAATTTTCAATAATGCAAGGTTGCATAATAGCCTGTATTAACAGTGGTGTAGGAACCATAGGGTCCAGGGGGTCAAGGCCCCCCAATAATTTTATTCAACGGGGGTGGCCAAGTACCATTTTGGTACCCTTAATATTAACGGTTTAACAAATCAATTTTTGAGAGTTGGATTTTCTTCCGGAAATCTTTAATTTTTTTAAGTTTTTTTGATTTTCGGGAATTCATTTTCAGTTTTCACAAAATTTGCTGCAATTTTCACAAAATTTCCTTCATTTTCAAAAAATTTGTCTTCATTTTTGGGGAATTTATTTTCATGTTTTTACAAAATTTGCTTCAATTTTTGAAAAATTTCCTCCTTTTTTCAGATATTTTCTTTATTTTCGGAAAGTTTGCATCAAATCTCATGAAATTTCCTACAATTTTCAGGAAATTGTCTTCATTTTTGGGAAATTTTCATTAATTTTCAGGAAATTTCCTTCATTTTCAGGAAATTTTCTTCATTTTCGGGATAATAAATACTTCAATTTTCCTAAAATTGTTTCCATTTCTGTAAAATTTAGTTCAACTTTTGTGAAATGTCCTCGATCCATTTTTGGGAAATTTTACAAAAATTTTCAATAATTTTATGACTCCCTCTCCCCCCCCCCCCCCACCCCCTCCCCATTACAAATTACAAATAGTTTTACCGTGATAAGAAACCGATACATTTTTGTAGGCTTGTTAAAAGAAAAATCAATTATGGACCCCGCAATGTCAAATATCTTCCTATACGCCGCTGATTAATGAAAGAGAAACAAGGAGAGCAGTATATTTAAAACCCTTGTTCAATCATCATTACAAATAATGAAGATGCAAGTATAATTATGTGGTTTACATTTAAACGTTTACCACAAATACTGTAGGCCTAACCAATGTAAAATAACAATTGAAAACTTTACGCGAAGAGATGCACTGATTGTGGCTTCAATTGAACGAAAGTGTGAAAGGTCAGAGATAAACAGGAAAAAAGATGATGAATTACATGCACCTTTGTAAAAAAAACTCATTCATCTTTATCAGCTATATGACAAAACTTTCAAATCTGGCAACGACGACAAGTGAATTCACAATTACAATGACGGGGTCATTGCCTACGTATTCAGTTATGATAGTAACAATGCTATCACGAAACGCTTAATACGACCCAGACGAGAACACAGGTACAACGTACGGACAGACATAACTTCGACAACCAAGTCAATGTCCTCAGCCTTTGATAACCAGTTGTGGTACACTGGCATGTCTACCCGACTCAGGCTTGAACCCAGGGCCTCGTGGTCTGTAGACAGGTATGATAACCGCTACACCACAGTGGGTAGATAATTTTAAATCTGAATATATGTCATTCTTATCAATGAAAATTTCTGGTTTGTTATAAAGTGTGAAGATATTGAAAAACCTAGAACAATCTGTTGTACTGTATATTGGTTCAATCAGGGAAATTTTTTACTGTTTTAAAATCTGTGGAAACCAATACAGCCGAATAAATATCTTTGCAATGAATGGAAAAAAAAAAAAAGTTAACTTTTGAAAATTAAAAAGAAAGTGAGAGAAACTGGGGTATCAATACCAACACACCTGGAAACAACAGAAACAGATGGAAAAGAAGATGTGTACTTTGTATATCTGCAACTTAGCTGTGTCAGAAAATCAGTCATCCCTTTGGCACATACTGTAAGATGGACTGACCGCAGAACCAATCATGAATGAAAACATGGACAAAGGATGTCAAAATTACAGGTACCTCCAATTCGGGTTAATTTGGCCAATTATCATCATCCTGATAGTAACTTCAAAAATTATTACCTCAAAACATAAAAACAGATTTGTATAACATTATCAGCCTATTAAAACCTTTATTAGTTAGGGTAATTATATCTCCTGGAAATACATAATAATTAGACTCACAAATCATCAAGGTTGATTGTGGTAGTATACTTTGGTTAATTAAATCTAGTTCTGCATATAATGAGGTTGTGAGGTAGACAGGAAAAGCCTGTGGCAGGAAATCCGAGATCAGTCTCACGCAGTGGCACAACTAGAGGTCTGAGGGCCTGTGTTGAATTTAGCGTTCGGGGCCCATAACAAATATATTGCGGTGTCATTGCTCTGGCCCCTCAAATCTCAACTTTTGCTCGGCGTCTGTG
>JAIGNY010003806.1:217500-338840 GCA_020152595.1 Chiridota heheva
GTGAGTAGTGGGTTTGATCGGAATGGTGGGCTGAATGACGTGGAGTTTGTTACCAATTTGGGAGTCCCATGAGGTTTGCCAGCGGCCACGAACAAGGGAAGTGATAAGCGGTTTTGATGGCAGAAAGGGTTTTGGGAAAAGGGGTAGGGTGAAGGGTGAGGGCAAGCATAGCAGCTGCGTCAGCCCTGTCATTGCCAGGGATGCCAACATGGCTGGGTATCCAGAAGAAAAGAATATGTTTCCTATGGAGGGTGGGGAGGAGTTTATGGAGGATGAGGTGAGATGTGGGATTATCCCATTTAACATTGAGTAATGAAGTAAGGACAGCCTTGGAGTCAGAGAAGATGGCAAAGCGGCTGAGCGGAGAGTATTCAATCAAGTTGAGGGCGAGGAGGATGGCCTAGGCCTCAGCCGAGAAGATGGATGAGTTGTCAGGAAGCCTGCTACTGAGAAGGATGTCTTGGATGACAGCAGGAGCAGCTGTCTTGTCGCCTTCCTTGGAGCTATCAGTATAAATGGAGGTATAGTTTGAGAGTTGGTCTCTGATTTGGTTGTGGAGGTTGATGAAGAGGTTAGGGTGGGTTTGGGTTTTGTGATGAGTGGAGAGGTCAGAATCATCTTTTGTGTCTCTAATAGAATAGTGGTTTCACTGTGAGCCTTGGTGCCATCTTTGAATTAACAGTGGTTTAGCTAATTATCATTAGGAAGTCAGTCACCTTACTTGTGTTGCTATGTTTTAGGACTTGTTGCTAATCCAAGTAGAGGGTATTTATTGGGTAAAAAGTAAATGTGGCTTAGCTCTGTGATTAGCCAAAAGTAGTTGTATTTTGTGATAGGGTTAGTTCTTATTGGTTCATATTCTATTGTAGGTGGAGTCAGGATTTAGAAATATCCATCTTCTTAGAATGAGAATTTTAACTTAGAGATTAGGGGAAATTTAGACATCATAATCAGTTTAAAATTAGACACCGTATACAGTTAGACTTAAGACATCATGTCAATAAAATATTATTTGAGCATCATACTGCTGACTTGTGTTATTTTCCATCCCGTTTTATTATCAAAGCAAAAGTAAAAACAAATGAAATTTAGTGATTATTAGATGAAGTGGAATAAGTTGTTACAGAAGAAGCTAATGTTGTCAAAGGAGGAATTTTTCTTAAAGAGATCTGAGATACAGTTGAAGGGGAAGGGAGATCTAACAATAAAGTATAAAGGACAGAGTGAGAGGATATGATTGATTGATAGTTCAGTATTGCAGGTCAGGCAGACAGGTTTGGTGGAGCCTGATTGGAGGTAGGAGTGGGCGAGAAAGGAATGACCAGGATGGATAAGGGTGATGACAACATCCTCTCTACAGTAGTGTATATGTAAGGGGCAGTTGACCCACACTTTGGGATTGATGGAGTGAAGTGTGCTACTAGTCTCAAGATTCCAGAAGTAGAAAGGAGGAGTAAGAAAAGCTCCTTGAAAGTATCTTTTGTTCTATTTCATACAAAGAATATAAAGTTTTGGCTGAATCCTTACTGAGGAGAAAAAAAATGGGGTGAAAATAGCAGCATTTCATGAAAATAACATCCATTCTAATTATTAGAATCAATTACTTTTCATTTTGCATGACATACTAGTCTCACATATCTGTGAAGTTGTTTGAGGGCATGACCTTCTGTAGCATTCATTTCTAAAAACATATGCAATAGTTTGTTCTTCAAAATATGATCAATCAATGATTTACAATCAGGTAAACATTTAAGTGAAAAGGAGATGTCATATACTGTTGAATACATTCTGATACATTTTCAGCCAAGTTGTGTAATATGTTTTTCTAATTCTTCTGTAAGTAGTATCTAGGATGTACCATTCCTCCCCCTGTCCCTCCCCATTTTTTTTATCGTGCCGGGGTCATGGTGACTGAAGGATCTTACTCCAGGACCGTGACACCAGTCTAGACTAAGACTAGTACACCAGTCTAGACTAAGACTAGTACACCAGTCTAGACTAAGACTAGTACACCAGTTTAGTCTATCACTAGTTCATAGAACCAGGTAAGTGACACTTTACTTTAGAGTGTACCTTCAGACCCTTCCCAGGTAGAACTTAGAAGAGCCCATTCGATGACTTAGAATTCAAATCCAGGCATTGAGGGAGAGTGAAGATTTTGAAGGGAAATCAGGTCAGGTCAAATAAGGACAGATTAGGTGTGATTTTGATAAGTGGAATATTCAGAAAATGGCGATCCTCTTCTGGTATTTATTGTGATTTTCTTCAAATAATAGGTTATTACCTTAAGTTTGACCATAGATGCCCTAGACATTGTAGTAGAGGTGTCATTATGTTTTATTCCCAGAGTTGGTACTTTTGTGCCTTCAGAAATCTGAATTAGTTTGTTTGAGTGTCAACTGTTCTTGTGGTTTTCATTTTGCATATAATTTGTGTTTCTCATGTATTCAGTATTTATCACAATTTTCTCTCATGAATTAAAATTTGGTTTGGTTTGGTTTGGTTTGTTGATATTTAACGGCACCGCGACAGTCAAGAGTCAAATATGCCAAAAGTGTACAAATTTGTCTTCTTGAAGTATCATTTAAAAGTGTATTGTATTTTAAAAGCAAAATCAAAGTGTGCAACTATACAAAAAGGGAAATCTCCTTGTCATAAAGACAATGACACTGAACAGAGCACTGTGGCTCAGTGGTATAATGCACTTGTCAGTTGTATGTCTCACCCCTACTATCCCCGGCAATGTTAGTCAAAGGTGAGTCATTGACTCACATGTGCATCATTGTACCAAATTGTCAAACAGCAGCAGAGCGACTCTGGGGTGGATCAATTTACTTTAGACCAATTGACTTTGTAAAGAGGTGATTGATTTGGGGTAAGTCATTTAACAAAAAATTGTCAGTCACCTAAGTGACTGAGGGGTGTGTCAAATATACATGTTTTATCCATCCACTTTGGTGCAATGGCTCACCTTGTCCGCGGGTGTAGGGGTGAGTCACACAATTGATAAGCGAACACATTGTTAATAAAAACCTAAAGTTTTTTTTTTTTTTTTTTTTAATTACAGTATGATAGTGCTAGTAATAGGCCCCCGATGCTTGATGAATAGATTTATGCATTGATCAAAAATACTTTGGAATATCAATTCTATGCTGAAGATCTAAATTGTTCAAAGTAACATCATCCTAGATTCCTACCATGTTATTCTTTAATCTTCATTTTCAACTAATAAAACCAATTTTGGAGGGAATCAGGTAGCTCAGTTGATAGAGCACACGACTGAGATGCTGGGTCATCAGCCTCGGACAGGTCTAACCAGTCTTGCCACAGCTATGCAGACAGATACGCCGATCAAGTAAAACTACATCATTTGCAGCTCCTGCTCCTTATTCAGCTCTAGAGAGAAGTGACAATGGTTGAATGGCGCTTGCCGTCCTACGGAGGGGACCTTAAGCCGTAGGTCCCAATTAGGCTTGGGCGATATATCGATATTTCGATATATTTCGATATTGACTTATTTCGATATGGCCGATATTGTGTTCAAGGCTCGTATCGATATATCGATATTATGTTTTTTCAATAATACACAATACATGAACTATCAAAAAACTAAACATGACTATCAAACATCCAAGTATTTTTTATTAAACAGCCACAAAAAGTTAATAAATTTCATTTATATCAAAGTTTGAAGGCAGTCAGTTATGATAAAACTTATTAAAACATTGATATTATGATAACAATTACCCAAAAATCCTTCCATGAACAAAAAACCACTTGACTCGCGGAGTACAGAGGCATTGCGCAATATTTCAACTTTATACTTGATGGCTTACGATGTTCAGACAACAAAAATCATAAGATGTTGAATCCTCAAACATCATCTTAAGTTTCCTCAAAAGGAATACTGAATCTGAATTTTTATATCAAACAGTCATTAATTGACAAATTACTGACAAAACTATGAGGTTTTTCTCACTATTTTGTTCGTTCAGAAAGTCCAAAGTAAAAGTGACAGACTGGTCTCGCCAGATCGGTCAGTTAATGTACAGTGCAGTAACTACATACACACAGTATCACTACTGTACAGTACTTTACTATGTACACACATACCATCTACCACTGTTTCTTCTGAGTGACAACACTCGTGCGATGATTGAAGCAGACTAGAAATTGGAGAATATGAATTATATATATACTTCTCAATGTCTTGAAGTCCATATAATGCTACCAAAATAATGCCTTTTCAGTACAACTTTCATAAGAAGTAAGTGAGTTATGAAATTTTAGGAAGAATTGGAGCCGATTTTCGTAAGGTATACAGTGTAGGCCTGATACCAGTTCCACAACATTTTTTTTTTTAAAGAATATGCTAAGGCCTAAACTTTTTCAATGTTTCTGTGATTGATCTTTTGAGATAGAAACCATGTAAAGAACATTTTAAAACATAATGGGTGTTTATTTGAAGATGATATGTATATAATTTGCAGTGATTTCTGTTAATTTGTACAAAAAGTTTTACTTGACTTTTTTTGAGCTGAGACAAGATTACCTTGCCCAGAACAGTACATACGACTTACCTATGACGTCCTATAATTTGCATATCGATATTTCGATATTATCGATATTTTTCAGGCGATATATCGATATTGCATAATGTTCAATATCGCCCAAGCCTAGTCCCAATGGCAGGACAGTCACACCCTACCTGGTTCTCTGAACAAGAGTAGGGTGAAAACCTGGTGTTTATCCACTTCCGTCCCTGTCGCACGAGACTGGCATCTGCTATGCAGGCTATAGCTTGACGACTACCAGGTTGGAAAGTGTATGGTGCACAGAGGATTTATCCCTCTGTGCCTGCCAGCAGAGTAAAGCATTCAAATACCCCACCCCTCCCCCTTCCCCCTTCCCTTCCCCAGCACTTTGCAAACTTTCCAATCTGGGGTTTCTGTGCTCCACATAGAAGTCTTGCCGGAATCCTGTATTAAACTATTAAACGGTAGGATCATGTACAAAAC
Source organism: Chiridota heheva (assembly GCA_020152595.1). Lineage (NCBI taxonomy): Eukaryota > Metazoa > Echinodermata > Holothuroidea > Apodida > Chiridotidae > Chiridota > Chiridota heheva. The sequence goes on from JAIGNY010003806.1 coordinate 222,519, forward strand.
AATTAAATAATCATATTTTTTTCAGTTTTCAAGCCAATAAATCTGTGAGAAAGTTCTATTTTTGCAAATACATTATTGATTAGTACGCTCAATAAATCTCATTCTAATCACTAAACAAACACACAAAAGGTACACATTTTGAATTACCCAAGACTTAATTGAGCCATTGTGAGAATAGAGTAAATTATCAATAAAGGCAGGCGCTAATCTCCATAACCTTACTTGCAAAATGAGCTAAAATTCTAATGGCCTAATACTACACCAAATCAAACAAATAAAAATTGCACAATACACAACAACGCACGTTGTCGGTTGTAAACAGAAATATTTAATAATTTGTCATCATAATTACATGACTATTAATTAAAACATTGAAAATGCTGCCCACTTACTGTTCAGAAGATTTCCTTTAATTTATCTTCAATTCCTCCTTAAATTTCACGTTTCTCAGTTTCGAGAAAAAAATTACACATTAAATATTTCTTTCTTCTTTAAGCGCGGTAGCCATGTCTCGTATAAACGTACTGTGAAGGCCATATAAGATATGTTGACGGCAATAAACTTACGTCATGATTATTCATTAGCCGGCTTTTACACAATGCAATTGGATGATGAATGTAGGAGCTGTTTCAATATTTAAATTTTTTCAATCGATTCGCATGGAAACAGCTGCTGCTTTTGTGAAGGTGAACAAACTTTCGCTGCTGTATACTGCGGTGTGAACAAACTTTTCACTATGCAAGGCAAACGGAAATGCAGCAAAAAAACAAAACGTAAATGAGGGCAGACTCTTATTTGCTCTTGACTAAGTTAACGAATTATAAATGTGATTATAAATGCTTGGCTGTACAGACTGTAGTAGTTTCCTTTCTACAGATTCTGAAATTTGCAAGTTAATTAAGCTTAATTAAGTTTATCCTTAAGTTAAGTTAATCCCTGAGTTAATCAAGTTAAAACGGAGACGATCTCGGGCAGGCTAATATAATTTTTTTGTATCGCTTTATTAACAAAACTCTTATGTAGGTTTTTATGATTATTTAGCCAAATTTTGTATTTAACCAACGACGGTCCTTAATTTAGCCTTCTTGTGATTTTGGGGACCAGAATTTCATTTCGGGGTCAGACCCCGGGCCATCTTTGGCTACGCCACTGCCTGTTGCCAGGGGTGCGTTTATAACAGTAGTGAGAAAAACACCTCACTCAGCAGGCGCTACTTGCTATGCAACTTACAGTCCCTACGTGAATAGCAGCCATGTAGTGGCTATACCGTACGATATACTAAGGTCAGAATGTTATCTGACTGAAAAGCTTCACACTTGTGTGGATGCCCTTTTATCTGACTAATATAACAGCGGCGGCGCGAATGTATTCAAGGTATTCACTAAATACCTACTTTTTTTTTTTGCAAAGTTTTTTTTTCTTTTTCCAGCTATATATTTAAAGTATATTTGTGAAAGAGAATACTGGAGAATAAATGTCTGTATCTACAGGTAAATGGCGCAGGAGCGTCGCGAACGTTCACACATGAGGGAGGAAGGGGGGGGAGGGGCTGTCAACTAAATTTGCCCGATTTTTTCTTTCAAACTGCCCGAATTTTAGGTATCATGGCTTTACATACATATTAATATTTGCAATTCCAAGTTATATATTTTGAAGTGTTCGGAATGTGGCATGAAGATGAGGTGCAGAGGGCTGTAGGCTGCAATCTCTTCTGTGTGTGCACGGTTTTCTATTTTTTCTATTTTTTATTTATTTTTTTTGCTTTTCAAAATTTGCTGTCAAGATTTTCGAATGAAATTTTAGATCATGATTCGAATGAAAATAAATGGTCATGGGTGGATCCAGATGATGGGGTGCCGAGGTTGTTCGGTGGCAAGGTGCTCCAATTTGACCTCAAATGTGCCCTTGTATTTTTGTCATTGTGCCGTGCCCAGCCTCCTACCTCTGATCCCCGCACCTGACTCACCAAATAAAAACGAATATTTAAGTCTAGAATTTTATATGTTATTCTCTCTTTAAATTGAGCTGATCAAAAGCTAAAAAAAAGCAGTTTCCGGAGGGTTACTCATGAGCCCCTTGTGGACAATGGTGTATCCAGCTTTCGGCGCCAGGGGGGAGGGGGGACGAAAAGTACCCGAAAATATGACTTTTTAATCTGACTTCTGGCTAAATGAAACGTATTCATTATTAACTGATTTCATACCAATTTGATATATAATGGACGATTTTTTGACCACATTTGGTGGCATGTAGCAATTTTGGTATCAAGTGACGTACTTTTTAATTTCGAACAACTTTCTAATACGTGTGTTGGAAAAATGTCTCAATCTTTACAATCTTAGAAAAATTCTTTTTTGCCGCTCATATAAACGACTTAACTTCTTATTCTAATTTATACTTTTAAAATGTTGTGACGTGCCAAGTTGGACAGTGATATCACTGATCTCCAACTGACCGTACTTCCATGGCCTACACATACAATGTGTGTATTTACCAGCTACAACTAGCTCGAATCCAGTTATAGGCCTTAACTTTTAGCTTTCTTTTGGTTATTTGTAGGAAATAGATCGCATGATGGTGAAAATGAGAGACTTGTATTAATCAGTGCATGTACCGGATGAGACAGAGAGGCACAAATTATTTCCAAAATGCATTCGTAAGTTCCCTTAAATCTGCGGTGTTGTGAAAGCGTGTTCACGAAGGGTTTGTTGTGATACATGTATATATAGGTCTGGAACTTCGCGTTCAGCCAGTTCAGAGTAGTATCCCCCCTCCCCCCCCCCCCCCCTCCCCCTCCCCCGCCTCCCCCACCCCTTTTCTTCTCTCCCGGTAATATCTCGAACATTTATGGCTGGGTTGCATCTTCAGGTATACCATGGCAGGAGCGTTGCCAAGATAAAATGTCGGGGGGAGGGAGGGGGGAAGTCAAATAAAACATGCATAATGTGCACGATAACGTGTTTTATGAGCAGTTTTGTCATGATTAATAAAACATATTGGGACAAGTGCGCGGTCTTATAATCGGGGAGCAGAGAGAAAAGCACTCCCGGAAAGGAAGTTTTCCTTCGATTGAGAAATCATCGACAAAATATTTGAGAAAATTTTCGCCAAGTTATTGAAAATTCTGGTAAAATTTGGCAACATTTCCCGGATCCTTTTTCTTTCTATAATTGAAGAAAAATTGCCCACAAAATGAAAGAAATTTTTCAAATATTTAAAGAGAAATATTACAAACATTGAAGGAAATTTCCCAAAAATTGAAGAAAATTTACCGAAAATCAATTAAAGGAAATTTCAGAAAATTGCACAAGAATGAAAGAAATTTTCCAAACATTGAATAAAATTTCCCGAAAATTGAAGAAAATTTACCGAAAATCGAGAGACAAATTGCCCCCAAATGAAGGAAATTTACCAAAAATTGAAGAAAATTTTCGAAAATTGCAAAGGAAAAAAGAAATTTTCCAAGCATTGAATGGAATTTCTTGAAAATTGGAGAAAATCGAAGAAAGATGAAGGAAATTTACCAAAAATTGAGGAAAATTAAACGAAAATCGAATAAAAATTGCATCAAAATAAAACCAAAAGTTTCCTCAACATTTAAAGAAATTCACAAAATTGAAGAAAATTTACCGAAAATCGAAGAAAAATTGCCCCCAAATGAAAGAAATTTACCAACAAATGCCCCAAAATGAAAGAAATTTCCCAAATATTGACAGAAATTTACCCCAGAATGAAGAAATCGAAGAAAACTTCACAAGAATTAAAAATATTGCCCAAAATTGAAAGACAACATTGCTCCACTGAAAATGATGTAAATTTACCGTAGATTGAAAAATATTTACCGAAAATCGAGAGACAAAAAGTTGCCCCAAGATTAAGGAAATTTCTCCAAAGTTAAAGGAAATTCACAAAAAATTGAAGACAATTTATCATAAAACGGATAAAAAATGCCCCCAAATGAAAAAAAATTACCGAAATTTGAAGGATATTTAATAAAAATCGAAGAAAAGTTGCCCCAAAAAGAAAGAAATTTTCCAATAATTGAAGAAAATTGCCCCAAAATAAAGATAATTTCCCAGACATTGACGGAAATTTACCCAAAAATAAAAGAAATTGAAGAAAACCTTACAAAATTAGGGAATTTGCTCAAAATTGAAAGACACAATTGCTCCAAAATGATGAAAATTGACCGTGAATTCTGAAATTGAAAAATATTTACCGAAAATCGAGAGAGAAAAAATTGCCCCCAAATGAAGGAAATTTTCCCAAAGTTAAAGGAAATCCACAGAAAATTAAAGACAATTTATCATAAAACGGATTAAAAATGCCCCCCAAAATAAAGAAAATTTACCGAAAATATATTAGAAGATTTACCAAAAATCGAAAAAAAGTTGCCCCAAAAAGAAAGAAATTTTCCAATAATTGAAGAAAATTGCCCCAAAATGAAGAAAAGGCCCAAAGTGGAAGAAAATTTACCAAAAATGTAAAAAAAACTTACCAAAAATCGAAGAACAATTGCCCCCAAATGAAGGAAATATACCAAAAATTGAAGAAAATTTACCAAAAATTGCCCCAAAATGAAGAAAATTTCCCAGACAGTTACGGAAATTTACCTCAAAACAAAGGAAATCAAAGAAATCTTCACAAGAATTAAGGAATTTGCCCGAAATTGAAAGACAAAATTGCTCCAAAATGATGGAAATTTCCCTAAAATTGAAGGAAATTCACAGAAAATTGAAGACAATTTATCATAAAATGGATTTAAAATGCCCCCAAATGAAGGACAGGGACAGAAATGCCCCCAAATGAAGTTGAGGGACAGAGGCCATTTAAAGCTACAGTCTGGGCCCCGGTACAGGATAAAGTTGCTGTCATTGGTATTTATGTGACCCCCAAGATGGTTCCAATAGATGAAGATTCATCCATGTATCTTTTGGCTGAATAAACGAGTTGAGGGACAGGGGCGCCCTTTAAGGCTACTGTCTGGGCTCCGGTACAGGATAAAGTTGCTGTCATTGGTATTTATGTGACCCCCGAATATAATGGTTCCAATAGAAGAAGGTTCATCCATGTATCTTTTCGGCTGAATAACCCCTCTGAGTGGGTCACTTTAAGGCTACTGTCTGGGTCCTGGTACAGGCATAAGTTGCTGTCATGGTTATGGTCAGCATGAGTACCCTATGGGAGCATATTCCAACAAATTTTGTCCGTGTATCTCTTCGGCTGAATAAATGCATTTTCTTTTGGGCTTTCTATATTGTGTCACCTGGCTACTGGTACATGATGTGACCCGGCAGCAACATTGATTAGTGAGTCCTGGGTCCAGATGGACATGACCCGACATTCAAACCTGTTGTATCTTTTCAGCTGAATAAACTGTCTGGGCTCCCGGTCTAACTATAAGAAGGTCAGTATCTTGTTTCGCATGGTCTGTCACATAACCTGCTTCTTGTAGTTTTTCACTCATGAGATTAATGAATGTCTGTTTGTTTTGTTCGTTATTCAAAACGTCCTCTTTCTTTGACTGAAACATCATATTCCCAGTGAAAAGTTGACAAGTACGCCTGTACTGAATCGCGAGTCAAATATGACCACAGCTCTACCATACTTTTGGTCACATACCGTACATGGTTACAGAAGCTATCATATGTGACCTCTCTTGACCAGGGAAGACGATGTAGAAGTGAGCCACCATATAAAATGTATTGAACATCTTTGCTGGGCTGCAGCTGAGGAATATTTATTTTAAGACCAACGATAATCTGCAAGTGCTGCTTTGTTGAGTAAGAGAGTTAGGGGAGGTGAATCAAACAATGCAGGGGGAAACAACAAAGCTCATGCTTAAACAATTCATCCAGGTTCCCCCATCGTTCACCAACCGTTATCTATCTCTAGAACAGTAAACGGGATCCACCTGTACTGTTTCTCCTTGAATCTTTACTGCTGATTGAGCAGCAAGAGTTATTGCAAGGTCTGCTTTTCGGATATATTCGTCTACAGCCTGCTTGGCCATCGATTCCAAAATCTTCTTTCCAGTCTCTTATGCATCATCTGCATTAACGTTTTGTTGAGCTGTTACACCATTTGCTATATTGAACAGTGATGTGTCAGTGTGTTGCAAAAACGTCTCTTTCTCTTTCTCTTCTCTCTCCCTCTCGCTCTCCTTCCCTCCCTCCCTCCCTCAAAGAAATGCATGGTGGCAAAATAAATTATGTTACAATTAGTTTGGGGTTTGGCCCTTATTGAGGCTAGATTTTCTAGCCTATAAAGCAGTGCGGTCCACACTCCTGATCGGCTGTCGGGAACTCTGCTGTTTGGCAGATCGAGACACCATCGAGACCATAATTTAAATTGTTGCTAATAAGTTCTGCCGTTGAATATTATTTCAATTTTTGAGATCCTAGAGTTGTATACTTTGCAAATAATATTGAAATTAATATTTCTGTATAAATTGAGCTTTTGCTGGTGATTAAAATGTTAAAATCTGCTCTTCTGCTCTTCAGAAACAGAAGCGGCGGAAGATGTTTGAATCTCCCCCTTCCCCCTCCCCCTCCCCCGACCAGGGTCCGGATTTAGAAATGTGGGGCCCTGGGCACATCTTGATGTGGGCAGGGCCTCTTTCAGAAAAATTTAACCCATAAAAATACAATAGGCCTATAACTTAACATTTACACAATAAAATAAATTTTGAATGGGAACTACATCGGAGAAGACGATCAGAAAAGAGGCCCATCTTAGCAACAGCTGGGGTCCATGAAAGGAACCCCTACATCGGGGAAAGCAATCAGAAAAGCGGCCCTATCTAAGCAACCGACAAGGTTCATGAAAGGCCCCACATCGGGCAAGACGATCAGAAAAAAGGCCCATCTTAGCAACCGCCGAAAAACCTCTGGCCCCAGTCTTACGCCACTGCATAGCATAATCTGATAATTTCATAGCATAAAATGCAAGACAACCCCATCAAAAGACAATGATAATGATAAAGTAAAGAATGATTTAAAATGTGACGTCGGCAGTGAGGAAGAAAAATCATACCTGGTGAGGAAGTTTGATTTCTCACCAACACTAGAGGCAATCATTATCAGATTACGCTTTTGTCATAATGTTGTGCAATACACATTTCCAATTTTGAACAGTGGGCCGGGGCCCATGTGGCTTATGCTTACATCCGAAACCCCCCCCCCCCCCCCCCTCACCTCTCAATGAAAACTTTTCAAACTTTTACCGTTCCGAAAATTACTGGTGATTCATTTTCCTTTCTTATTTTTTAAATTACAGCTTCAAAAATTCAAAATGTTTTGGTCCAAAATTCGGTAAAATAGAACAAATTTATACCAAAATCTACAAAAAATTGGAAAATTTATATATCATAAGTCTTGAAATCGGAAGGATTTAGACTCAATTATATTGTTCATAAATGAATGTCAGTCTAAAAAAAATGTGAAAAGAAAATAAGGGGTCATTAGATTATTATTCACGAGGCCATATTTTTCTTGCTGAGAATAAAACATGTATTTATCATTTTAAATTATACCAGATGGCCCAAAATCACATCTAGTCTTCAGCGAATCAGTGGCAAAACCCAAATCAAAGGCGCTCCACACAAAAGCGGCGGAAGATGTTTGAATCTCGGAGAAGGGAGGGGGGTGGCACAGGATCTGAGGGGTACTTTTTGCCACCTGTGGCTCCACCGCCTATGGCTCTACGAGTGAAATTAAGTTGTGGTATTTTGCTTGATATTTTTGTTACTTTCTTCAATCTGTCAATAAAAAGACCAATTATGATAGCAGTAAAGACTTTAAGTTTCCCCACCCCCTGCTCCCCAAAAAAAATTCAAATGGCATTTTGTACATGTTTAACACCAAAATTTTACGCTTCAAGGCAAAGCTTTGGGTAGTTGAGGGAATGCGAACCTCGCTTAAAGGGTCGTAGTTTCCGGGAAAATGGTGACATTTCCATAACCCTCACTTGCAGTTTGAAAATAGTAACACTTTTGAAAGAGCTCCAATTCTGATTCATCTTCGGGCCAGTATGAACTTAGGTATTATCAAATTTTCCAGTATTGACTGCAGTCCGTCAGATAATTCACACAGATATCTGACAAAATTAATTCCTATCTAATTCTTTTAGAATGTACTTTAAACTTCCCTTCCTGATATTCTCCTCGGATTTGGGCAATTAAAAAAATGGCCGCACCTGTCCATAAATTCTAAACATGAATATCAGATTGGTTGCACAAGAGGATCAGGGAACTGAGAAAGCTCTCAATCAATCCCTTACCCCCTATTTTGGAAGAAGAAATGGGTAACCTGAAGAGACAAATACAAGCTAAGATGAGAATGACCAACTGGAAACACCTGGAATTTTTATTCACAAATGATAGTGATCAAAACCAGTTTAATGGCATGAAAATATTGTGGGGGTTTGTGAAAAGCAACAGATCTGACTCTACCTGTCTACCGGTATATCCTTCTACTCGGTGGCGTATCCATAGCGGCGATCCCCCTCCCCCCACGTTGGTTCATATTTTAATCCGTCGGTTCAGATTGATGCCGTCGATTCAGATTGGTGCCGTCGGTTCAGATTGGTGCCGTCAATTCAGATTAGTGTCGTCGGTTCAGATTGGTGCTATCGGTACACTTGCACCATCAACTTCATTGTAATATGCGTGCGGTGCAGTAGTGTCGGTTGGGATTAGTGCCAAGTGTCCAGTAATCATGTAATAAAATGTTATTTTGACAAGTAATTGATCATAACTATCTGACTATGGTATAATGGAAGCAACTGTTATTAATATCTTGACATAGAGATAGGCTATCCCTCGCACCGCGCTATAATCATCCAACTCGGTTGAAGGATTATGATATTGTAGACGCAGCTTTGTCCAAACCAACTCGTATACAGAGGTAGAGGTCAGCTCTGGTGTTCCTCAAGGATCAGTCCTATAGGACCCTGTCTCTTGCATCAATGACCTCCCAGATATAGTCTCTCCTGTTCTGTCTGCTTGTTTGCAGATGACACCATTATGTACCTGATAATTGAGTCCCAACATGATTCAAATCGACTCCAGTTGGATCTTGACAAGCTAAGCAGCTGGTGCTCAAACTGGCAAATGGAACTGAATGCAAAGAAGTGCCAAGGGATGACAGCTTCCCGAAAGAAACCCCAACTTGTCCATAAGTACAATCTCAACAACACTGCCTTAGACTCAGCTCCTTCTCAAATTACATCTGACCTCAAGTAGAACCGTCACATCTCTAACATATGTCAGAAGGCAAACAACACCCTAACTTTCCTAAGACGGAGCCTGCGTATCAAATCCCCTGATCTCAAAACGACAGCCCACAAGCACTTGTGCTAGAGTATTGTTGTACTGTATGGGACGGATGCATACACCAGCTGGAAATGGTTCAAAGGCGTGCCGCCATGCAGATTTGTCCTCAATCCGTACCACAACACCTCTAGTGTATCTGACATGATCCTCCAACTTGGCTGGTCCTCACTACAGGATGACAGGAGAGAAGAGAACACTATTGACTGACAATGCTATACAAAATTTATCACGGACTTGTAGAATTCAACCCTGGATTTTACTAACTTCCCTAAATGGACTATAACGACATGCCTACGCTTACGCCTACCAGATCCCCCACTCAAGAACAGAGCAATACAGACCGTCATTCTTCCCTCAGACATGTCGGACAACACGTACGTGCTTGGAATCTCCTACCTCAGCAGCTCAGGAGACTGTCATGACCCCGTTTGTGGAAAACTTTCGTCAGCACCTGACGACGAGAAGTGGTGACTAGTCACTCTGCATCCTCATTACAGTGGCGAAGTGGCAGGGGGGGGGGGGACTGCCCGGTGAAGCTTTCTGAGAGGGTGCCGAATGCTTGCTGGGGCGCAAAAATTGTTCTGAGAATATATTTTCATATACCTTTTATTCTCAACTTCTGCAATTTGTATAATTTACAACACAAACGTTGTAATTTTTTTCTCGAAGCTTTATTCATACATCAAAAACATGAAACTCATTACTGGACCCCAGCTAAAGATACACAGTAGTCAATGGGGTCCATGGGGGGACCCTACATTTGAATATCATTCCAAAATGTATATTCCTTTCAGCTAACCTTAGTCAGTTAGTAAATGGAATTTACACAATTTTAAGCAATTTTTGTATAGTATACTCTTCATCCCACCAAAAAAATCTAAGCTTCCAGGGGCTTTCACTCTGGGTGCTAACCAGGACTTCGACCCCGATTTGACAATTTGACACACTGATTATGGGAGTGTTGTACTCAGCTAAGCTCACCAGAGTTTTTATACAACACTTCCTTTCACAACCATATATATTCTTCTGTATATACATATTTTGCAAATTTCATAATATAGTTGTAAATAAAACTCTTGTAATCATATGTAATTATGTTGTGAAAAAACAAATAAATGAAATGAAATGAAATATTAAGAACTTTTCTGCTATCAAAATTGCGAGAGATGAAGGTCTTCTGGGGACCGGCGCCCCATAGATCTGACACATTTTTAAAGCAATTTACTGCTATCAAAATCACGAGAAACGTAGGGTTGGGTCCCTGGCTAGGGCTTCGCCCATAGATTTGACACAATTTCTGCTACCAAAAGCACAAGAAGCACATAGTTTCCGTAGGCTTCGTCCCTAGTTTGCCATACAATTGAGCAATTTTCTGCTATCAAAATTACGCGAAACGTAAGGCTTCTGGGGACTTCGCCTACTGGGCCCCTACTAGGGCTTCGTCCTTATATTTGACACAATTTGAAGCATTTATTGCTTTGAAAATCATGAAACGCGCAGGGCTTTCGACGCCCTGGATTTGCAATTTTCTGTTTTCAAAATGATGAGAAACGCAGGATTTCCGAGAGCTTCGCCCCTTGGACCCATAACAGGGCTTCAACCTTGGAGTTGACACAACATAAACATGACTTGTCCTTTCCCTAGTTTCCGCAAATCATAACCACAAACTTACTGTAACAATTAATGAGACCACTTATCTTAATTAAAGTAACTGCTCAACCACACAATTAGGACTTCATCTATTGCTAATATGTTACTCGACACAAACTTCTACAACAACTCAGGACCACGAAGAGAACGAATACAATGGAGCCATTGATAAGGGAAATCTGATCCTAATAACTTGTGGTTTTCAGAATTTAAAAAATAAAGAAAAAAAAGTCTGACCCAACTTGCTTATTTATCAGGTCGGGTCTGACTGTTTAAAACTTTAGGGAGCACAACAACTAAAAAGTTGTTTTTGTTTGCTCTCAAAATTGCGAGAAATGCATGGCTTTCAGCCTTCCAGGGGCTTCGTCCCTTTAGATTTGACACAATTATAAGCAACTTTTCTGCCAAAATCAGGAGAAACGCAGGACTTCCGATCCGGGGGCCTTCGCCCGCTGGACCCCCATCAGGGTTTTGCCCCTTGAATTGAAACACTGATTTAAGCACTTTTCTATAAACGGTGGATGCCAATTTTAGATGTACCAAGTGTTTTACTCTTACATGAGCATTTCCTTCTTCTTTTTATGCCAAATTTTGTGGCATTATAAACTCAAAAAATACAAGACCTATACCAACCCTATGTTGTACCATGATACCTTGGTACATGAATTTGTGTCCCGTAGACTCTGGGGTCAAAATGTCAAAGGTCACAGAGCTATTTACCACTTTTCACCATTTCCCCATATAATTATGGAATGGTACGTGGGACGTGAGCATGAATGGTGTCATACAGTAGGGTACGATAAATGTAAAAAAAATTCAGATGTTGTTTTAGTAATTAGGATCAACGTTCTGAGGTCAGAGGTCAAATATGTGATTTGAAGGGGTAATTATGTAGAAATTTGTACATATTTGTCCCATTTTAAATTCCGAAAGTGCAATACCTATACCAATCCTATATTTGTATCATGATACTGTGATACATGAACTTGTGTCCCGTAAAGTCAGAGGTCAAAAGGTCAAAGGTCACAGAGCTAGTGACACCTTTTAACCATTTGTCCCCATAGTTTTGGAATGGAAAGAGTGATCTGAACATGAGCGGTGTCATATAGTAGGGTAAGAAAAATGCACACAAAAAAATCAGATGTTGTTTTGGTAGTTAGGGTCAAAGGTCAAAGGTAAAATATGCGATTTTAGGGGGTAATTATGTCACCAAGGTTTGGGGGTACAAAGGTAAAAGGTCACAGATCAAATGAAAGAAGTTTTTGGTGATAGTTGTATCTTTTGAATGAATTACTTGGTATGATCTTTACAAATTGCATAGGTGGGTAGGGCTTAACATTCTAACAACAAGTAAAAATAATTGGTCAAAAGGTCAAAGGTCATTGGTCAAAGGTCAAATAAGTGCTTTTTATGCCAAATTTTGCGGCAATTTAAGCTCAAAAAGTACATGACCTATACCAATCTTATGTTGTACCATGATACCTTGGTACATGAATTTGTGTCCTGTAGACTCTGGGCTCAAAAGGTCAAAAGTCATAGGTCACAGAGCTATTGACCACTTTACCCTCCTTATATTCCAGTATTGCAAAACTTGAATCGTGTGTAGAGGAAATCAAGACATGGTGTGCTGACAACAAACTAATTCTTAATGATAGTAAAACTGAAGTAATTCATATTTCGTCACGTTTTCTAAGCACTACTCCAGTTTCCTCTGTTATGATTGGTAATTCATGTATATCTCCTGTTTCCTGTGTTAAAGACCTAGGTGTTATTTTTGATGATAAGCTTACACTGCTGCCACATGTAAATAATATATGCCGCTCCGCTTCACTTGCCATCAGAAAAATCAGCCAAATTCGTAAATATCTTGATCAAAAGTCAACTGAGACACTTATTCACGCATTTGTATCATCCAGACTTGATTGTTGCAACAGTATCTTATTTGGACTTCCTTCTCAACAAATCTCAAAGCTTCAGCGCATTCAAAACACTGCTGCCAGATTAGTTACTCTCACAAGTAAGAAATCTCACATTAAACCCATCCTCCACCAACTTCATTGGCTTCCTATATGTGAAAGAATAAACTACAAGCTTCTCACCCTCACATACAAAGCCATCCATGGTCTTGCTCCAAATTATATTTCCAACTTACTCACCTTACAATTACCAACTCGCTCACTCAGATCTAACAGTGCTATTCTCCTAAAGCCGCCAAAAATTAACACCAAGACTTACGGTGAACGTTCTTTTCAATATGCAGCCCCAAACTCTGGAACATTCTCCCGATCTACATCAGAAATGCCCCTACTTTAGATATTTTTAAGAGTGTATTGAAAACACACCTTTTCATGAGTTCCCCTCATTGGAACTTGTAACTTTATCCTGCTTGTATCTTTTTAAGTATGGTTTTGTTCTCTTACTGTTTGTATCTTAAGGTTTTCTCATCTTATATTTGTTTATGTAAAGCGCATTGAGACCGTTTGGTATAATGCGCTATATAAAAATGTATTATTATTATTATTATTATAATAATGGAATGGTAAGTGTGACATGAGCATTAATGGTGTCATACAGTAGGGATAATAAATGCAAAACAAAATCACTTGTTTCAGTGATTAGGGTCAAGGATCAGAGGTCAAATAAGTGATTTTAGGGGTAATTATGTACTAATTTGTACATATCTGTGCAAAAAAAAGCCTGTTAGTTATTTCCCTCATGCTTAAGGTGATGAGATCAGCAAGTGCATAAATTGCTTTCTTGTTTTACTTGCACCTTGTATATTTTGACGTCCCGACATGTTTTTACCTTGGTCATGATAACACAGATGATCATCCAGCCTCCAAAAAATTTCAAATTCGAAGGAGGCAAAGTATCCAGAAGATGAAGATCCAAAAGATGAAGATCCAGAAGGAAAAGAAGAAGATCTAGAAGAAGAAGACCCAGAAGAAGAAGATCCAGAAGAAGATCCAGAAGAAGCTGATCCAGAAGAAAAAGATTCAGAAGTAGATGATCCAGAAGAAGAAGATCCAGGAGAAGGAGATCCAGAGGAGGAAGAAGATTCAGAAGAAGAACATCCAGAAGTAGAAGATTCAGAAGAAGAAGATCCAGAAGAAGAAGATCCAGAAGAAGATTATGATTATTATTATTATTAACAACTTATATAGCGCAATACAGACATTATAGATACAACGTAACGAATGCGCTTCACATGACATACAAATCAAATTCTAAAAGACAAAATGATGATAAAAATGGCTATGGCTAGTAAAATATAAAAATACTTAAGATATCAACAAGTTCAGAATGTTCAAAATGTTAAAATTCGTACGCTGGAAATTGATGAGAAGTATAAAAATATTCAAAATAAATAATCAGAAACAGTATATGTACAATTAATTTGAAACAAGATAACATTTTAAATGATTATAAAATAAATTCTCTAGTAAAAAGATGCGTCTTAAGACATTTCTTAAAAGATTCAAAATTACCGCTGCTCCTAACATTGAAAGGGAGATTATTCCATAATTTGGGGCCATACACACTGAAAGACCTATTGGCAAACTTTTTCGACGTAAAGGGAATTTCTAGGAAAATACCATTGTTACGGGATCGCAATCCAGGACGTTTTGATGAAATAGGTTTTATTAAGTCTATAAGATATTGTGGTGCGGTATTATTCAAACATTTAAAAATAAGTGAAGCAATTTTAAAATCAATGCGAGCCCAAATGGTTAACCAATGTAAATCTTTGAGGGTTTGTGTGGAACTATCTCTATAGTCCCTTCCGAGAATAAATTTTGCAGCAAAGATCCAGAGGAAGATCCATAAGAAGATCCAGAAGAAGATCCAGAAGATGATCCAGAAGAAGATCCAGAAGAAGATCCAGAAGAAGATCCAGAAGAAGATCCAGACCCAGAGGAAGATCCGGATCCAGAAGAAGATCCGGATCTAGAGGAAGATCCGGATCCAGTAGAAGATCCGGATCCAGTAGAAGATCTGGATCCAGAAGAAGATCCGGATCCGGAAAAAGATCCGGATCAAGAAGAAGATCCGGAACCAGAAGAAGATCCGGATCCAGACGAAGATCCGCTTCCAGAAAAGGATCCGGATCCAGACGAAGATCCGGATCTAGAAGAAGATCCGGATCCAGAAAAGATCCGAATCCAGAAGATCCGGATCCAGAAGAAGATCCTGATCAGATCCGGTGTGGATCCAGATCCAGGTCCGGATCCAGATCCAGGTCCAGATCCAAATCCAGGTCTGGATCCAGATCCAGAAGAGGATCTGGATCCAGGTCCAGAAGAAGACCCAGAAACATCCAGAAGAAACAAAATATTAAATTACAAGTTACGCCATCATTTAACTGCCGTGGTAACGTAACGCTAAAACTCGGCTTTGCCCAGACCAGAAAATGCCTCCAAAGAATCCAACAAAGAAACCACCGGGTAAAAATGTGTCTTCTAATCCTGTTGCAAAAGCAAAGTCCATATCAGTAAAAGGTAAACTTATTTACCTATTGTATTAGTGTTAATTATAGTCATACCTGCGAATTGTCTAACGTTAGTTATAATTTATTGCCTATAGGCCTACCACTTGCGCGAAATTTTCTTTGCACAACTATTCAGGTCCTACGTTAGGCCTAGGCCTATTCACAAAGTCAACATTATGCACTCCAACCAAAGTGCGTGTATAATGCACTTGTCAGTCGTATGACTCTCCTCCACAACCCCCAGCAATGTCAGTCAAATGTGGGTCATTGACATCTAAAAAAGTAACTCAACTCACATGTGAGTCTGCAGTAAGTCAATTTACTTCAGACTTTAGGCTAAGTATTGTATCGACTTTATACAGAGGTGAATAATATAGGGTAGGCCTAGGCCTAGGTCCTTTTCAGAAGAAATGTCAGTCACCTAAGTGACTGAGGGGTGCATCAATCAGTGGCGTGGTGGGTCATGTTTCACTCGGGGACAAGGGCATTTTGGTGCTCCCCCCTCCCTTAACCCTGAATAAAGAATGTTCATAAAAAAAACGATTGGCATAGCCTATAGTAATAATATAGGCCTACTCTAAATTGGCATGAACTATTTAGATGGCACCATTTAAGAAATTGCTTAAAATCAGTGTTTCAAATCAAGGGAGAAAGCTAGGCAACAGGTCCAGGGGGCAAAGAAGCTTTGGTAAAATTTCCGAATATTTAAGAAGAAGAAAGGCAGAAAATGAAGGAAATTTCTCCAAAATTGAAGAAAACTTTCCAAATTTGAAAGAAAAATCCCGAAAAGGCCAAAAAATTCCTAAAAATTGAAGAAAACTTTCCAAAAATTAAAAATAAATCCCCAAAAATTGAAGAAAATATCCACAAAATGAAGGAAATTTCCAGAAATTTAAGAAAACTTCCCAATTTATTGAAGAAAATATCACTAAAATGAAGAAAAATTTACGACGATGGAAGGAAATTTCATGGAAATGAAGGAAATTTCACAAAAATTGAAGAAGAAAAAAGGCCCAAAATATACCGAAAATTAGGGAAATTTCCAGAAAATTAAAGAAAACTTTTTGAATATAGAAGAAAATTCCCCAATATTATCCAAAAAATAAAGGAAATTTTCCAAAAATTGAAGAACACTTCGCAAAACTTGAAGAAAATTTCCCCCAAATAAAAATATCTTAAGAATGAAGGAAATTTCTCGAAATGTGAAGATTTCCCAAAATTGAAGAAAACTTCACAAATAATGAAGAAAATATCTCCAAAATAAAGGAAATTTCACAAGGTTGAAAGCAAATTTCACGAAAATGAAGGAAATTTCATGAAAATTGAAGTTTTCTCAGAAATTGAAGGAAATTTCCCGAAAATTAAGGAAATTTTCCACAAAATTAAAAAAAATTCTGCAAAATAAAAGAAATATTTTGAAAATTGAAGAAAACTTGCCAAATATTGAAGAAAATATCCCCAAAATAAAGGAAATTTCCTGAAAATTGAAGGCCCGAGTTTTTCCAGAAATTGAAGATATCCCCTTAATTAAGAAGATTTCCTGACAGAAAAAAATAATTTCGGAAGGCAATCATTATTAGGGGCCAAAATGGGTATTGCGTAAAATTGTGTTAACTTTAGCCATGCTATAGGGGCGAAGGCCGCAAAGCCCTGGTGGGGAACGGAGACCCAGGGTTTTGTGTGACGCCCTGTCACATCTATGTGGCGAAGCTGCAGGTAGGGATGCTGGGGGAGAAGCCCTTAGAATCTCTGCATTTATTGCGATTTTGATAGCAGAAAATGTATTAATATAATGTCAGATCCAGGGTTGACGTCCTTGTAGGCTCCGACAGGGCAAAGCCCCAGTAAGCTAGTAGCGTTATTTGGCGTGAGTTTGGTAGCAGAATATTGCTTAAAATTGTGTCAATTCTACATTAAAGTTAAAAGGAATATATATTTTGGAACGAATATATGAGATCCCATTCACCACAATATGTCTTTAATTGGGTCTTGGAATGGTTTTCATGTTTTTGATGTAAGAATAAAGCTTTCAGAAATAAATAAAAACATTTACGACGTTGAGAATAAAAAGTACATAAAATATATTTCTCATGACAATTTTTACGACCCTGTGACCATTCGGCACCCTCTCGAAAGGCTTTTTCTACCAACTGTATTCAATCAAATTGTTTGCCCTTCATGGCAGGGACAGATATTAGATATTGCCAATGAGCTGTAGCCATTCATTGGCTACTCTCCGAACTCGAGTGCCAATGGTGTGGGGTTTCGGGGTGAAATCTCTGGAAAATTTAGTCTTTTCTGTGGAAAATTCATGCCCTTTTGGATTAAAAAATAGTGAATATTACGTGCTTAATACGTAAATCAATATGTAAATTTCCTCAGGGCCTAATGGTGCGCTCTTAGAAAGTATCCCTGGTGGGGCAGTTTCCCCCTTCCCCCCCCCCCCCCCCCGTGCCACCATGCCACTGGCATCAATGTACTGTACATGTTTTGATCACCCACCTTGGTGTAGTGACTCCTTGTTTGGAGGTGTAGGCCTAGGGTAGTTATTCGTCATATACCCAATTCCAGGCCTTTTACTTCCCCCACTGATCTGTTTATTTCTTCTTGGCTGACGTTCACTGATTGTTGTTGTTTCTGATTTAAGGCCTGACAGAGTTATTCAAATACTATGCAGCTATGTGATACCTTTCATTCTAACATGAGTAACAATGCTCCGCTACGTTTTCTGGCATCAAACTCTTCTTTCAAATTAACTGTCTTTAGCGTGTCCAGCTTTGCACTCTAAACAATTCTCCAATTTCTTTTTTATGTTTTCTTCAGCTAAAAAGTGTGAAAATACATTGCTTTAACACCAAAATCAGATAATTCTTGGCACACTTGCTCTGTCCGTTCTTCGCACTCTACAGCATTAAATTTGTACTGAGATGTCAAATTTCAAAAATGGTAGTCATGTGACTACCGCCTGATGATAATTGCAATGGCATTTGCAGTTTTCTACATGGGGTCCATTTTTGATTTTTGTCAGATCATGGAAATACAAGTAAAAGAATAATTTGAATTATGCAAAGAAATGCAACTACTTATCGTTCACTTTTGTTAAAAAAGCTCTAAAACAGAAAAAGGTTTAATAATTATTTGCTGGTTTTAAAGACGACACATAGATACAGCACGCATACATTTTTCCACCCGTTAGTAGAATGAAGAAGCCCTGAGTACAAATGTGCACGCGTGACACTCGACAAAAGTTTTGAAACATGGCAACCAACAAAGTATTGGTGGAAAATACCCAACTAAAATTCTCCCGTTAAATGTTGCTGATTAAAAACTGTTCTACAGCTAACTCATAGAAGAAGTGAAAACCCATCACACTGTGCGGAAAGAACGTAAGTTTATAGCATTTAGGAAAATATGGATTGCTTAAGTGTGAGTCTAGTCGGAAACACGATATTTGCAACAACCTGCGTACATAAAACAAATGTCCCAGTGATAACATACGTGTACGTGGGTTGTGACAATAACTAGGCGTAGGGGCGAGTCACGCAATTGACTGGTACGAATCTTCATACTCCAAGTCATTCGCTGTGAATCTCTGATTTAGAGTATAAACGATTACATACATAACAAATTTACACGCTTAATTAAGCAAAGTCAATGGGCTTCAATATGTGTTTTCAAAAAGAGTTACCTAGGAATTCTGGGCAACTTGATTTTTAGTGTGAAGACTTTTATATATTAACATGAAAATCAGCACACAGAAACTTGAACTGGTTTTACACCTTGTAAATATCATAATAACTCGATTGCTTTCCTAAAAGGATACACATTCTTCGTTTAAAAATAAAGTTGCGACATTTTCTGCGAGTGTCTTGACAAAAAAGTGATATGCACGTAACCATTTTTCCCAACCAATAAGAAGATAGTACGCTTTGCATAAGGAAATGATTGGCAAAATTTGAGTGCGTATCTACATCACCTGTGTAACCTTGAGCGTATAAACGCACTAATGTGCATTCTACGTGCATGTTACTTATGTTGGTACGTACAATTTGTATGTACAGTATCAATATTACAAAAGAACAAGGGCGTTGAGGTAGTTAAATTTGAGTAATTTTAATAGTGCGCAACAACGCAATTGTCATGTTTTGTAACGAACGGGCAGTGTGGTTTTTTTGTTTTGTATCTGCGCCCATTTTGGCCCCTCCTTTTTTAAGTCATACAATGTGTTTGCAACATTAGTTGCAACGCTGACGTCCTGTGCACAAGACACTGAATTTTTTCCAGAAAATTGACAATTTTTACCCTTTTTCAAAAATTAGAAAATCTACCAAAACGTAAGTTAAACAAATTTGTTCAGCTTTATGTCTGTATGGTTACATTAGGCAAAAGTTAAAGGCATCAGTATTAATTTTTACGCTCTTTTGTGACCACTGTACTGTAGAAGTGGTTATGTTTGAGCAATCGTGTCTATTAGCAATTGACAAGTGCATAAGGCACGATATTTAGGCTTAGTTATTATACACATCCCTCAGTATGGGTTGTCATTGGGATTGCCATACGAGGGTTGTTATAGCTGGTAACAGTTCCTATGTTTTTGAAAATTCACACATAAAAAATTGATGATTAAAAAATAAGTTACTGTTTGGATATTCTTATACCAATTAGTCTAAATAATACACTTTCCTAAATCTTTACCTATTTGGTACCACAATAAGAAAAAGTTCTCCGATTCATGTTTTGGTCACCATCTTTCTTAGTCACTGCACGTTTGTTTTCAAGTATTCAAACCTCCGCAAATAAGTTTTAGGATGTTCCACTAAACTGCAGGTTGAGTTTTTGCTGAAAACAACTTTTTTGTTCATATAATTTTATTATTTAGTTTTAGTCAAAAAACTGTGTGAGAAAACATATTACCCCTGCTAAAATGTACTAGCCCTGATAGCAGTGTTTTGAACTTTGACTGTACTTGGAGGTATTTTTACGGAAAGAAAAGTAGTCCAGTAAATGCTTCGATAAAATCACCGTAGAAACAGTTTTTGAAGACATGGATGGGCTTCAAACATCATGAATAAGCATTGGGGGCAGGTAAAATGGTTTAGTTTTCATATAGATCTTAAAACTGAGATTTTCCTGTTTTAACAGACCGCTTAAAACAGCACAGCAGGGTATAGACTTTTGTAGTACCCTCGGATGGCCAGCCATCGCTAGCGTCAGCCATACTAATATGGCTGGCATCAGTCCGATGGTACTACGGGGAGTACTAATCTAGGCTGCAGGGATCACTTATTATTAGGGGCAGACCCAGAGGGGGCGGGGGTCATGGCCTGAGATATTTCCAATGATATATTTTTTACCATTGGCATAGGCCTATATAATTTTTAAGTTATATTAGGCCTATGGTGAATGAAATATCATGCAACGTAATAAGCTAACAAAGTATTCAAATTCCTTGTATTTTGACAAGAAATTGCTTGAGTAATACTTGGTCAAGTAGTGACTGACCTGCTGAAGGTCATGATAATCCCCAGATTCTTGTGCTGCCTTGCTTTTAAGTAATAGTCTTTTCTGTGTGATGACGATACTAAGTCGCTGTGAATACTTAAGTTTAAAACTCGATGTAGCAGCTGCTCATAAGCTGATGTGTAAACAAGCATAAGAGCTGAAGAGGGTATTTACTACCTTTTGACTGTGGGCTCAAAAAGGCACCAAAAGCCTTACCAAAAAACTACAATTTTCAGCTGCGCATATGCAATTATAGACCACCATGCTCTTGAAAAATTTGATTAATAATGTTCACCTATGGGCAAAGAGCCTTCATTTTCCACAGATATGCAGAATTACATGCTGACATCAAGCACAGAGGTTTGTCTTCTGCATCACACCTTCTCCCCTCACCGCCCATGGGATGAGGAATTTTAACAGTGGCCCAGAAGACGGTTCGTCACCCCCTTCATGCTTCTCTGATCACTTCATCAAAAAGAGTAGGGTGAAAATTCAGTGTTTTTCCACTTCCGTCATGGTCAAAATCCATGTTTACTCATGGCTCATCTAGTTGCTAATTATAATGACAAGTATTGCAGTATAAGTAGACAATTGTTTTCTTTCTTTTGGTAGTGGTAGAAATATGGGCTCTTTATGGTATAACTATAGCCGTTCTAAGCCCATCATCTTGTTATTATATGTGGTAAAATCCCAGTATAGCAGTAAATTGCTATATAGAGCTTACTGAAGAAAGTTTACTAGTTTACTATGCATTTGAGCATTTCTTAGTTCATTAATTTTTTTATTCTTGGGTTGAAATTCAATGTTTAACACAAAAATTGGATAAGAATACAGTCTTTCACTTATACTTATTATAACAAAATTGGTAAAATCTTCGCAAATATATTTAGATACATGTATGTGACGTTTCAAGTTGCAGAACTGCCTGTGTAAACGCGTACAAAGTAATTACAGACAAATGTTGTCAGCAGAAAGTTTGAAAATTTCATCCTCTGACTATATCTCAGATACAGAAGATTCCTTTTGAGAACTTAATGGCGACATTATAGACCCCCATAGTATACCTGAAAATGCAATCCAACCATAAATGTTTGAGATATTACCAGGGGAAGTTAGCCACTCTGAGCTGGCTGAACGCGAAGTTGATCATTATGCAATATCGATATATCGCCTGAAAAATATCGATATCATCGAAATATCGATAGGCAAAATAGCACTATACTCAACTCAACCAGTTTTCAGTTTGTGATAACAAGTTCTTCTTAAAAATAGCGGTATGAACTTTTTCACGATTTTGAAATAAATAACCGGCTGCTGTCTATGGTGCCTTCCATTGTGTTGTGTTGTACTAATCATGTACTGCATGCTGATGTCTGTATCGGTATTTTATCCGACTGCTGTCTACAGTGCCTTCGTTGTACTGATGTACTGCATGCTGACGTGTGTACCATTGAAGAACATCATATTGATAAATTGTTATGACCCTTGAACTCACTATATATATATATATATATTTATATATATATATATATATATATATATATATTATATATATATATATATATATATATATATATATATATATATATATATATATATATATATATATATATCGGCCATATCGATATGGGTCAATATCAAATTATTGATATATCACCCAAGCTTAATCGCAACAAACCTTTCACCAATGCCTTCACAACACCACATATTTAAGGTAACTTATGAATATATTTTGGAAATAGTGCCTCTCAGACTGATCCAGTACATGCTCTGATTCATACAATTCTTTCTTTCTTTTGGATAAGCTATACATTATGCGATCTATTTTCTAGAAATCACCAAAAGAAAGCTAAAAGTTTAGGCCTACAACTGGATTTGAGCTAGTAGTAGCTGATAAATACACATAAAACACACATTGTATGTGTTGGCCTACGTACGGCCAGTTGGAGATCAGTGATATCACTGTCCAACTTGGCACGTCACAAAATTTTAATAATAGAAAATAGAATAAGAAGTTTCGTCGTTGATATTAGTGGCAAAAAAAGGTTTTTCTAAGATTGTAAAAGACAGACATTTTTTGAACAACTTATGTATTAGAAAGTTGTTTCAAATTAAGAAATACATCACTTAATACCAAAATTGCTACATGTCACCAGTCCTTCAAAAACTGTGGAGAGTGCTTGTTTGTTTGAAAAAAAGAAATCCAGATTTCTGTTCTTCAACCCATGGAGAATGCTACAAATTTGAATCATGTCACTTCTAATCAGCCTTTACTACAGAAAAGGAATTCAAATAACATGATAAAAAAAAAAACAGTTACATTTTGCATTTCTTTATAAAACTCAATATAGCAGGGTTTGTATCGGCAGCGGGATTGCGCAAATTGTGCAATCAGTTCTCACAATCCCGCAAAAAATTAGAATCAATACGGGATAGTCACACACAGCTACCCGGGGCTGCTGGCTAAGACAAGTGTTCAAATCTGTGCTTAGCATATCAGTGATAAGATTAAGCCTGGAGTTAACGATATGAATTTTAGTGATTAGACATCAAATATTTATGCAATTTATGGAAATGAATATAATTAGGAAGAGTTCTACCTTTAAGTACAAAAAAAGTAAAAGATTCTTTTATAGGTAAAATAATTCTTATAACTTGCAAAGTTATGAACGGATCCTTACATACTTAAATGTATGCAACGAAACGTGACTGAGGCCTCGATGTATGTGGTGAAATTTGTGACTAGTCTCCCAACTACAGTCGTTTTCTGTAAATATGATATCCAGCACTGTATACAATCATAGATTAGTGATGAAAAAAATTTATAAAGAGACTCAGTGTAAATTTGGTATTTTTATGAATGAACATCTTGTATAGGTGTGTTATAATTTATTTTGAAAATAACGATTTAAGAAATTTCTAACATGCCTCCAAAAAAAAAAAGTGTGAGGGAATTTCTCTCCCAAAAATCCAAAGCTAGTGCAAACCCTGCAATACAGAGTCAGTAATTCCATACTGTATTTTTAACATCCTCTCAGTTTTGCAATGCTTCAGCTCACCCGTAAGTAAGTTCCATATTAAACCTGACACCATGAATGGATATACATATACACCTTGATTTAATAGAGGAATGTTTGAATACACGCTTTAAGATTCCCTTTTGCTGAATAGTATGATTACCTTTTCATCACAATTGAATAAAGCTTGCAGGTTTCACCTTTTGTCAACTACTAAAACAAGAAAGCAATCCATGGGGTTACTGATCTCATCACCTTAAGCATACAGCATAGTGGGGGAAATAGCTAACAGGGTCGCTATAGCTCTGTGACTTTTGGCACAAAAATGTACAAATTAGTACATAATTACCTCCTAAAATCACATATTTGACCTCTGACCCTTGACCCTAATCACTGAAACAACTTCTGAAATTTTTCACATTTATCATACCCTACTGTATGACACCATTCATGCTCACGTCAGACTTACCATTCCATAACTATAGGGGAAAGGGCGAAAAGTGGTCAATAGCTCTTTGACCCAGAGTCTACGGGGACACAAATTTAGGTACCAAGGTATGGTACAACATAGGGTTAGTATAGGTGGTGTACTTTTTGAGTTTAAGAATCCGGAAAATTTTGCATAAAAAGCACTTATATGAACTTTGACCCACGACCTTTGACCCTTTAACCTCCAATTATTTTCAAGCTTTGTTAGAATGTTAAACCCTACCCACCTATGCAATTTGTAAAGATACCAAGTAATTCCTTGAAAGATACAGCCATTACCACAAACTTGTCCCATTTGACCTGTGTCCTTTGAACTTGGCCTTTGTACCCAAGAGTCGGAAACATGACCTCGATTGACCCGAAAGCTTTAATCAAAATCACGTGACAATCAATTTGAATTCGAGTGATGAATTTCCATTTAATCTCTGTTGTAGATCAGAGCAATTTGCTTCAAAACCGAAAAACACATTTTTATCGTATGAATGCACGATAAAAGATCGACCTTTAAGAATTAACGACATCGTTTTATGTCATAATGTGAGTACTACTTTTCGCACAACAGCCTATGAAAGATTAAAAACTGTGATAAAATTGACAAGCGACCGATACAAAAAAAGATGGAAATCACGAAAAAACAACTTACCAATTTGTGAAGTAAAACCAAATGTTGTTCAAACTATAAAAAAGAAATAATTTCAATTCATCTTAGGACAAATCACAAACCAAGAGCCTAAGAAAAGTTCTATCACAATTCGATTAGACCCGCTGTCGGTTTAAATTGGACGCCATGATTATAACGCATGCACATTGAGTGTATGTCCGTAAAACGGATGTTCTACACCAATAGACGATCTATAGCGCTCCTGCCTCTCAACAACAGCTGATACTATTGGAGGAGAAATAAACGCTCAAAGTTTACAAAATACTCCTAGATTTGATTGTATATCAAGAGGAAAGAGTTTATTTTGTGATTTATAAGAGTAATTTCATACCTAATTTTGAGAAGTGTACTGTCAGTGTACTGGAAAGCCAGATACCTCCAAATTTGTATAACTGTCAAGTTTAGATAGATAAGTATTTTATGGACCCAATTTACCTAATTTAATAATATGAGGTAACATTTATTACAAATTTGGTCGTTTTGTTTTTTATTCCCATCAGCCAACAATCGAACACAATTTTTTTTAATTTAGTAAGAGGGCTCTGGGGGCCCCAAAAAACCATGACAGCTTTCATATTTTGCCTGGAACATGAGTTGTTTATATATCTATTCCTTTTTTTGGGTATTTTGTGGCAAAATTTGGACATTTTTTTACCATGAACTCCTCCCCCCCCCCTAACAGGTCCAGCACTGTTTACTGGGAACTCCCTCGTTGAATTATTTAGAACACATCACTTTGAAGGGGCAGGCTCCCAAAATAAGTTGAAATTGTTTTTTTATTTGCAGCTATTCTTATATACATAGCATGGGACTTCAACATGTTTTGTAGGCGGTGTAGCCACGGGGTGAATGAGGGGGCCTCTTTTCACAGGAATTTTTCAAAAATCGTGATAATTGTTTACATATATCTCGCTTTTCAAAATTGCCTTCAGAATTTGGCTAAATTTGAACACTTTGTCTTTGGAGGGGGTTTTGAACCCCTTACTTTTTTAATACTGGCTACACCACAATCAATGGTGCAGCTATCGTCCATGGGGGATATTATCTTCGGGATCCTTGTCCAAATATTTGCAATATGACATTGCTTGAGCCGCTTACATTTACGATGATATGTACACAAACACTTTAATCACACTGGCATGATATGGAGGTTTATGAATTAAAAGTGGTACCTCATTGGCTAGAGACCCTGGGAATAGAAGCACAAACCTGATATGCTGGCACTTTAACTCCAAGTAACTTGTGTCTCCTTACCAAGAGTTGCTGGGTATTCTGATTGGGCTCACGGTCTCCTGAATGGTGGTGGTGATGGGGGTGGGGGAGGGGTTGAGGATCAGTTTCCCAAGTGGGTGGGTTTTTCAAGGGTTCCCCGAAGAGGAACGGTTGGATTTCCAACTGGCGTCCCATTTTGGGGAGGCACCAACCCTGCACCAAGCCCTTATAGTGACGTCTCCGCTCCTTACCAACCATGTTGCTACACACCTGGTAGGAATGTTTACCTCTGAAACATTTATAACTCACCTGTGTAACATGAAACTCCAAACTTGGTTGAATTTACATTCCTGCTTTAAATAAGTCTGTCCGTCTGTCATGAATTCAAGTGGTTCTTCTGTGCAATGTGGGGCAAACTGTCAGTTGGGAGTGAATAGGGTTGGACATGAAGAGCACTGTCACTAAGCAATTCATTGGAGAATAAAACTCTTGATTAATAAAAGATCATGAATAGTCACACGTAAGGTATATACATAACACCACTTAGGCGCAGTCCCCACCACGGGAGCTCGGATAACCTATATTAAAGCACTATTATGAGGGCTGGGGCAACCTTTCGCAAACAATCATGGGAAAGGCCTGAGCAGAGTAAAATGATAGGGAAATTAATGACTAAAGGCAAACAAGTGATGTAAGTCAGAGGGCTGTGCTGTGTCTTCTTGTCACTAACTGTCAGTCTGTCAAGGTTGTGATACTGTTTCCATCTGGATGTGCTTGAAGGTAATCTAAATGATCCAAGGTGCTTCCAAGTTTCCAAACAGAAATCGAGTTATTTAAATTCACTGCAAATTTTCCATTCCCCAATTCCATCCCCTCTTCTATGTAAATAACCCGTTTTTAGGAAAGGCTGAATGTTTAATACAGGGTCTTATATAAGGCTTCACATGGGTGGTATAGCCCAATTAATAACCAAATGTGGCATAACCACTGCACCAGAGAGTCCCCAACCAGTCCCCAAATTATTGGATTGGTTTAGTGTTACACAACACATTACTTTGCGAATGCAGGACATTCATGTGTACCTTGCAGGTCTGTTACAATAAGCCTGTCTGCTATTTTAATTTAAAAAGTGGCTCCATCAGATCTACAGTAACCTAAAACACAAAATACATACAAAACTGGTATACCTATCCTTGTTTGAGGCAGATGAATTTATAGATAAATAATTAGGGGATAAATGGTACACAAATACAAACATTCACATAACACTTAAGAAAAGTCAAAGAAAATACTTTTTTGATAGTACAATTTATTTATCTCTTTTGGTTCAAATGTAAGTCTTGTTTCAACTTCATCACAAATAAGTGAAATAAACTGTGGGGGGTGGAGAGTATTCCCCGGGGTGGCAAGGAGTATCGCCGGTTGGGATCTACGGTACAAAAATGACGGATGAACACACAAAAACTTGAAAGCACAAGTACATAACTTTTAATGAAACCAACTTCCAATATCCCACATACACAGTTTGTAATAGCATCTTAACAAAATACTCTTTATCTTTATGCATGATACCAAAACACTTCTTGAGAGCTTGGTTAGTTACATGTTACACAATCCTCGGCTACAAACTCAACACTGGAAACACATAGCCTTTCCTAATAAAAAAACAGACCAATGACGTGCAGTTCAACACAGCTGTACACAAAAAACACCCACAACCAACTCATTAAAAATAATCCCAAGACAGCAAGAAGTCTGTCTTCACTCTAGATTCCTATTCCACCCTAACTGGGATCAGCTAGTCTAGAATAACCCACAATACCCTTAAACAATTTCATTATATATGAAACCATGAAGAACAACAATAACAATTAATACCAACACAAAGAATAACACTGGTACAGACAGGTCCCTAATTGAATAAATCAACGTCTCCCTACTCTTTACTAGTACACAGAATCTATATTCTTACAAACACTTAGAATTTCATCTGCTTAAGTTTCACAGAACAGACGGCCTATATTCTATTAAACAACCTGAACCACTTTCATAGAACTGTATTAGCATAGTAACAAAATACAAATGAAAATACAATCAATACATTATTAATATAAGAGAACGAAATATACGCCTCTTAAGATTCACTTCTTTATTGCTTGGATGGCGTGGGGTAACAAAGAGAATAAGCCTAGTTGAAATTCCTAACTACAGAACTGAAGTATGATAAAGAATGCTGTTAGAAAGCTGTTATGTAAATAAACTAGAACTCCCGCTTAACTGAAAATCCTTGACCTTAAAACTTAAGACCAATCAAATACAAGAATAAAGTTAGTTTTATAACTCTCTAGATAAATTAAATAATCACTCTTACATTATTCCCCTATTTCCAAACGAAACGTCCTCGTTTCTTTATCTTAATAACTATAATACAAATATTTAATACCCTTGATTTTATATCATTATTTTCATATTTACAAGATTATTATTATACCCTGATATCCAATTTCGTCAAGTTCTGAGTCAGTCAAAATGTCAAAGAAGAAGATAATCAAATTTTAAAAACTCACAGAAATATATGCAAAAATTAATATGTAAATCGCGAATCGCGTACAACGGTATAAAGTTAAATGAAGATGTTACTTTATGAGATGATCAGTGAAATAAATAAACACCCAAACATTGTGCAAGTTTTGCAAGTGACACATTGATTTAAATATGGAGTCACGGTAACGACAATTCTTGTTATCAAAACCATTTTCGTATTAAGTTAAATATATAAGTATAATAGTCGTATAGTTGACTATTTACAAATGACGTAATTGAATCATGTACAATCATAATCTGAAAGATATCGAGGAATACGTATGGGACGGTCCCTTCGAGAACGCAAGGTTGGGTTCGGTGGGGAGTGGGGCACTTGCACATTATCCACTCGTGGCTGGTGCACAACTGGTTCATTAGTATGAGTTGTGGCTCGTGGAGGGTAAAATGGCAACGATCCTGAAAGCGCTGTGAAGGATGGTGTGAGATTGTTAGGGCGTGGTTGAGAAGAAGCAACTGGTTGTTCTCGCCACGGAGACCTATACGGTTTTAAGCGATTGTGGTGTACGATTTGAAGTGGCTTGGTGCTGTTGGTAAGATCTTGTATCTGGTATACAACAGAAGGATCTGAGTTGTTGTGGATCGGTTTGATGACTTTGAATGGTCCTTTCCATTTCGGTTCTAGTTTCATCCGACGATTAGTTGGCATGTCAAGCCATACTAGGTCATTTGCTACGTATGGTGTGTAGCGACATTTCCGATCGTGGTAATATTGTTGCTGTGCTCGAGAATCTGCTGATGTCTGATGAATATGTTCAAATGCTGACTGTAAACGAAACTTGAGTGATGCAGCATACGCTGCAGGAGTATTCGGTGTTGCACTAGAATGAGTTTCATGAACTCCGAATTTGACAGAAGGCGGTAATCTTGGTTCTCTGCCATGTGCCAAATAATAAGGAGTGTATAACGTGCTACTATGTTTGCTCGAATTGTAGGCTATTTCTAGTTGAGATAGATAGTCGTCCCAATTCTTGTTATCACCGCTTATTAAGTATTTGGCTAGTTGATCTTTCAGAGAGCACGGTTAAACCTTTCTATTAACCCGTCGGATTCAGGGTGATATGGTGTGGTTCGTGTCTTTATCACACCCAAACGTGTGCACAAATCTTTCATGAGATCGCTCTCAAACTGGCGTCCCTGATCGGTGTGTATATATTCTGGTAAGCCATTTTTCGCATGTATTCGTCAAATATAATCTGGGCTACCGTTACTGCACGCGTTGGTCTTTCATTGGGTATAAGTTCACGACTTTGAGAAGTGGTCCATGATTACAAGGACATACCGGTTTCCATTCGTGTAATTGGCAACTCGGTTATATCAGCAAACACTTTCTCGAAAGGTATGCTGGACACGTGGCTCTGTAAAGGTGCTCTAAGGGATGGGATAGGATTCCCGTGCCTCGCATGAAGGGCAGCCATTCACGAAAGCAGCTATATCCCTTCGCATGTATGGCCAAAAACACACATTCTTGGCCCTTTCGAAAGTCTTGTCAATACCAAAATGACCACAAGAAGGATTGCGTGCAAATCTTGCATGACAGATAGGGTCATGCTCATAGGTATGACGGTCTGCTGCAGCGTTTTACCGGGTAGGTTAATGCGTCGACACATAACGCCATCGATAAGAGACAAACGAGGGAATTCCCACCATAATCGTTGCAGATGCTTGGATTTCCCCCTTAATTGATCTCGAGGTGGTCGTCTCTTGTGTCTTGTCCATCTCAAGACTTCTCTGAGGACAGGATCGGCTTGCTGCCGAGATCTCATTTCATCGAGATCTGCTGCAAGACGAAATATTTGTTTTTCAGCCGTCTCATGCGTGACTTGAATCGTTTCCGGCGTCTGTGTGACAGTGTCTGTAGTCTGGACTTGTACACTAGCAGATAAATCTACGTTGTCCTCATCAGGACCTTGGGTTTGCGTTGAAATCGACGTATAACACGCCAGATTCTCCTCTGCAAGAGGTATTCTAGATAGAGCGTCTGCATTGGTGTGGGCTTTGCCTGCGCGATGTTTCACAACCCAGTCATACGCATCAAGTTCTAAGGCCCATCTGGCTCTCTTGCCAGTTCTGTCATCCTGTACTGGAATTTTTCTAAGTCCAGTCAGTGGTTTGTGGTCTGTTATGATTGTAAAAGGTTTGCATGCCAAATAGTGACGGAAATGGCGGACGGACCAGACAATGGCATACAACTCTTTATCGTATGTCGACCATTTTTTTTCAGTCCTGTTTAAAAGGTGACTGGCATAAGCGATGACGCGCTCTTTGCCATCAATGTGCTGAGAAAGTACTGCACCAACCGCAGTACCGGATGCATCAGTATACAGCATAAAACCATGACTAAAATTAGGGAATGCCATGATCGGATGCTCAGTCAAATATTGTCGTAGCTTGTCAAAAGCTTGCTGACAATCTTCATTCCAGTCAAATTTTACATCTTTTGTGTGAGCGGTGAAGTGGTGCTGCAATGGAAGCAAAATTCTTCATGAATTTGCGGTAATATTGGGCCAATCCTAAGAAAGCTCGAACTTCAGTGACAGTTCGTGGGCGTGGCCAATTCCGTATCTTTTCTGTGGTCTGAGGATCTGGTTGGATACCATCCTTGGTAACTACATGCCCAAGGTAACGTGCTTCTTTCTTAAATAAGTTGCACTTGCTTGGTTTGAGGGTAAGTCCTGCAGATCTTAATCTGTTGAGAACTTCTTTCAGATTGCGCATATGCTCTGAAAAGCTTGAACCAATAATTATGATATCGTCTAAGTATACAAGACATGTTGTCAATGTAAGCCTTTCAAAACCAATTCCATTAACCTTTGAAAGGTCTGGGAGCGTTAGTAAGCCCCATGGGCATTACCTTAAATTGAAATAGCCCAAATCCTGTCGAAAACTGTCTTTTCTTTATCGATCGGATCCATCTCAATTTGCCAATACCCTGAAGATAAGTCCAAAGTACTGAATAATGCTGACCCTGATAAAGCATCAAGGGTATCGTCTGCACGTGGTATGGGGTGAGAGTCAGTTATGGTGACAGCATTAAGCTTTCGAAAATCGACACAAAATCTGTAAGATTTGTCCTTTTTCTTCACCATAACTACGGGTTCAGCCCAAGGGCTGAAGCTTTCTTCGATGATGTCCTGACTAAAAAGCTTATTGACTTGCTTTTGTATCTCTATCTTCATAGGGGGCGTTGTGCGGTAAGCACGCAACTTGATCGGAGGTACATCTTCAGTACGAATCTTGTGACATGTTAGATGAGTACGACCTGGCTGATCTGTAAATACGTCAGCGTAATCTTTCAATAGCGCCTCCACTTCGACAACTTGATCAGGACTTAAGTTGTCTTTGTCAATGTTTATAGAGGGCGCAATTTGTTGGCTATTTGATTTTTTATCAGATTTTACCCCTGCAACAACTATTTCTGTGTCAAAATCATTTTCGACATCATTTTCGACGATCGAATACTCAGCATTATCATGCGCGAGTGAAAAGAATTTCCCAACAAATTTGTTGGCTTTGAGGTCAACCGTGTGCGGGTTAGGGTTAAGAACCCTGGCTAGAATAAGTCGTTTCTGAACAGGAGATACCGATTTGGCAAAAATGAGTTGAATATCTGCGTCAGTGTGAGGTTCAAAAACTCCAGTGTAATTATCTGGTATGACGTGATGTGCAGGATACTCAAGTTTCACTGTCACGTTTTTTGTTGGCAACATGCAGGAATGGTTACGTTCGCAGCAACTGAAACATTGCATACGAGATCTGAGCATTTCTGATGTTTTAAAGAGGTATAACTTCTCCACAGATGGTTACAGTTTCTTTAATGGTGTCAATGCATCCACCATTTGCAATTATGAAGTCCCAGCCCAAAACGAGGGTCGGTTGATATTGCGGGCAACATAAAATTCGTGGTCACAGTCTGTGTACCAATTCGAATATTTGTTGATATCGAGCCAAGTGAATCAACACTTTCTCCGTAACGGAACGAGCAAGAAGGTATGACTTCTTGATAGGTCTCCTTTTTAAAGTTGATATCTTCTGACGAAGTTCTTCGGATATCATGCTTATGTCGGATCCCGTATCTACAAAGGCATCAAGAGTGACGTCCTCCAAGACTATGGGTATGAAAGATAAAGGGGGCTCTTCTGAGCAGCTTACAGATGAAATGTCTAATTTTGAAATATTATCATCAATGGTCTGGGTCGGGGTTTCTTTCTTAGTTGACATATGACCCTCTATATCAACTTCTAAGCATTTCCCTGGTCATGGGATGATGACTGATGGTGACGGTCAGAAAATCGAACTTTCTGACCTCTATCGTTTGACCTTGATGGTGAAGGTCGTGGATTTCGAGGGCTATTTGCCTCACTCAGGTTTCTGCTCTCCCTATGGGGTGTTCGGTAATCCGTACGTCCTCTCTCGGGACTTCGGAAGTATCAATCCGAGTGGTTTGAACTCTGGTCACGATATCTTGACGGCGACCGCGACGAAGAATATTGTCCATCTCGCCTTGGAGAATAATAGTTTCTCCCTCTGTAAAAGTCGGAATAAGATTCGCGACGTGAAAATTTATTTCCGTAGTCACGATGCTTATCGTGTGAACGGTCATGTGAATATCGTTCACGGCTGGACTTCTGGAGAGAAACCTCCAGTCGTTCCACTCTAGAAGATAATTCTCCTATTTTCTGTAGCAAAGTCTCATGACTTTTCTCCACTGCACCTATAATAGCGCCTGAAGAAGAATTATGGGTAGAAGAATATTGTGTCTCTGTAGTGGGTAAATTCGAAGACAAAGGATGATATTCTGCATAACTATGACCAATATTTGGCAAATTGAAAGTAGGCATAGAAGTAAAAGGTTTACCACCTGGAATATCTGAAAATGTGCCAGAAATGGCACTGGTATACACATTACTTTGAGGTGTTGTGGTGAAGTTAGTGTTATGGATCAAATTTGGTGCAAATGAAGTTTGGTTAGCATGAAAAATCTTACTCGCCTCGTGTGCTCGATTCGACAAGCAATGCGGAGAGCGTCCTCGAAAGAGTCGCCTCCTTGTTCATGTATTTTACGTTGTAAATTCGGATTTAAACCGGCAACAAATCTACGAAAACGTTCGCCTTTCTTGGCATTTTCGTCATATGAAGGAAACGCTTCCCCAACTAAACGAGCTATTTCCGCGCCATAAACTTCTAATGGTTCTCCTTGAAACCTCGGACGCGCGTTTACAAAACTTTGAAAAGAAGAAAGAAATTGTCTTCGTCCGAAAACAGTCTTCAATTTGTCTATTACATCACTATACTTTTCTTTGACTGAATTTGGTAAACTGTCCCAGAAACTAAATGCTGCTCCAGTTAACCGAGCAGGTAAAAGTGTATGTAAATTATCTTTGGTGTATTCAGACGAGGCTTCAACTGCTACCTCTAACCTTCTACACCATTGACTAAAATCCTCACTTCCATCTCCGAAAAGCAGGATGGTAACTCTACCCTTAGGTTTGAACTTTTTGTGTAGTATCTGGCATATTGATAAATTGCAAATGATTTAATTTCTACAGTAAAAACTGTTGAAAACTTTAATTGAATTTTGAAATACGTTTTAATATATACTAGGCTTTGTAAGGCTAACACGAAACTATTCCGTCAAAATACAAAAAATAGCAAAATAGATATCAGATAATCAAATACTCAAACGTGAATTATAAAATAAATGAAAATTTCACTTACTCTCTCAAGTTATTAAATAGTATATCTAAAATGATACATATCCAATATAATACACCATGCATGGATTTTCAAAATAATTAAGTATAATACGCATGCGACCAACATCTACGTGTGGGCCCTATTTCTAAAGTCTTTGTCTCAACATATAAACTTAGTGTTCGTGTTGAGTATCACAAATAAATATATGAATATAATTTGATTAAGCAATGAAATTGCATAATCACTTCTTGAACATATCAGCATTGCAGAATAAATCACAAACTTGAAATATGATGAAGTCCGTCACTTAAATTCTGTAACTTTGATATCCGAATATATATTCAATTGATTAACCAGAATCGATATCAAAGATTTTCAGACAATATTGAAATAATTTCCAACTTCAAAATTCGAGGAGCTTCGTCTGCAAATTTGTCTTAAATCAGCAACATTGATGAATATTTGCACGTAAAAACTTCCCAATAAATTCCTCAGGAATCACTCCTATAGCGAATAGCTGAATTCTTTATACGTCTTCCTTTTTAATAATAGTATAATCGTTGCAGCTTCTCCGGTTTTGCGGTATTTCCAATCTACGATGATTTATTACAGTTTCTCCAATTTTCGATATGCTGTCAACATTTATTTTCCAATTGTCGACACACCGCCCAATATCCGAATTTTTGGATTCTGATACTCCTACGTTATTTTCCAATTTTAGATACTCCGTCCATGTTATTTTTCAATTTTACTCAACAGCTCAACATTGAAGTTTACTTTTATATTAATTGGACAAATAAGTTAATGTAATCATTCTGGAACATAAAGATGTCATGGGTGTTGGTTGAAATCGTCATACGAGAACATCAAGTACATTACAATACTCCAAAATAGCGTCTATAACGGATAACGATTGTCAAATAATTCTATCAACTCATGGAACCATATAATATATAATATGTATATGACGGAAGTACACAGAACCGGATACCAAATGTGAATGTTAAATTCAAATATGCGATATCACCACAGAGAAAACCTTTTGCTGAGATCGTAGGTATTTCTCAAACATATTAGCACGTCAGAGCGGGCAGGCGGTAAATATTTGGCATGAAATTGTCGATTCGGCAGCAAACAGTTATTTGACGACTCGATTGATTCGTTTGGTAAATTGCTCAACGCTATATCAAAATCAGGAACATGACATTTTGAAGTTCAAATAGTCCCACGCAATTCAATATCGTTGTAAGCAACTTACAGTTTTCTCTCCAAAATTCGAACAACTTAAATTTCAATTAATTTCTTCATGCCTTCGTCTGTTTTTCCTGGACCTATTGGCCACAGACACCGCTGCTACCACTTATAAGAAAACGAAATATACGCCTCTTAAGATTCACTTCTTTATTGCTTGGATGGCGTGGGGTAACAAAGAGAATAAGCCTAGTTGAAATTCCTAACTACAGAACTGAAGTATGATAAAGAATGCTGTTAGAAAGCTGTTATGTAAATAAACTAGAACTCCTGCTTAACTGAAAACCCTTGACCTTAAAACTTAAGACCAATCAAATACAAGAATAAAGTTAGTTTTATAACTCTCTAGATAAATTAAATAATCACTCTTACATTAATATCATCAACAATATGATAATCACAGGCGTAGCGAAAGAGAGAGGTTATCCAGCACATCATCTTTCTGAATGAGACTTCATTTCTCATTTCCTAATAAATACCTAAATTCACAATACAGGGCCTTAAAATTACATAGTACACAACAAGATTCTCTTCCAATCCACAATACTTTGGCTTTCACTCGAGATCACTATGCTTGGGACATCACTAAGCTCTTGAATAGAACTGGAATTAGTATTTTATACGCTTGAAATACTCCTTCACTCGCTACACTTATTACTGCAGTAGATATTACGATTTGCCTGGCAGCATAAACATCAATATCAGAGAGCCCGAATACTCCCATCTGCAATGCGGATACTGTACAACCGCAATTTCCTTTACACTCCACATCCACCAATGCCACAGAGCTTATATTACATCTGCAATGCTGACAAACCAGTTTACTTCCACAGTGAACCACACTGTTTTAACATACGTAATATTTAATTTCAGCAAATGGTGACGTCATCTTGATTAAAGTTGCAACTTGCAAACTTACGAAAACTTATCAAAAGTCACTATACAAACATTGCAAGTGTTATCAATACAGTTAAACACAAAGAAGAATTACTGGGAATACATTTGATTATGGGAATTGACAAATTTAGTTAAAATATAGCTCACAAAAAGGATGACGAACTTGGAACTCAAAGTCCGGAGCTGCTGGCAAACGATATAGGTCCTCATGTAATGACTCCAGCCAGCAAACTGAAGAGGATGCTGCCTGAATATAAACATCCTGTTGACAAGTACAGTAGGCCTTTTGTCCACTTGACACTGTTTGTTTACACACTGCATCTCAAAAAGG
Organism: Chiridota heheva; assembly: GCA_020152595.1. Lineage (NCBI taxonomy): Eukaryota > Metazoa > Echinodermata > Holothuroidea > Apodida > Chiridotidae > Chiridota > Chiridota heheva. The sequence goes on from JAIGNY010003806.1 coordinate 259,650, forward strand.
TCAAATGTCACTAAGCAGAAAACTCAGAGCAAACGGTGGCACTCCTGCACAATTGCATGAATAAATATACAATGATAACAAATTCCCACTTCACAACACAAGCAATACATTAAACCCTTTATATGTATAAGTGCTTCTTTAAAGAAGTAGCAACTTATGCTAAATTGCTTGATAATCCATGGAAAAGAGCAACAAAAAAATCATCCAAATCGGCTAACAATTGACCATTGTAGAGCATTTTGAATTTTCAGGCCACATTATGCAAATTTGTGTTCCTCTTTATGTTCCTTTTCTGATGTATGAGTGAGTGGAAGTTCAACCTTTTGTTTTGTTTTTGAATTCATTGTCGCACATTTTTTTGAAAGATGGAAAGGAATTTAAACCAAATGTTTTTAAGTGTTGACTGTACCCTTAACCATAATCTAGCAGGAATAGACTTTGTCCTCATTTTCAAGAACTGAAATTTAGGAATTGAGTATTTTAAAGCTTTGTGAAATAACGCAACAAATTAATGTTCACACAAATACAAAGTGTTGGTTGTCTCTTGAGTGAGACTGCCCTTCATTTCTTGTTTTTCTTTCGAAATTGTAATCTAAAATAGTTTCAAAGAGAGCAACTAGCTTTGTTTTTTTCTTTGCCTTATCCCACAGTGAAAAATAAATTATCTAGGTCAATAGAGCAAAAAGACAATATATTACACTATAAAAATATTTTATATCATACTGCATTACATCAGATATTATACATACCCTAATAAAGCTCAAATTTTGATTTGCTACTGTTTGTCTGAAACTTGATATGCTTTTTTAACTAGACTTCCTTGTCAATATTTTCTTGCACCAAACTATAAGGTAAATGTTCTAGATGTCACTAGTCTTTCATGACAGCCTTTAAAGTATGTGTCTATGAAGTGCTACAAATAAAATACTTATCAAAAGCAACAAATTTATCAATGTCTCATCCTGGTGTCAGAAAATGAAAAAACAAATCATCAATATACTCTAAAGGAATCCTTAACAAATTCTACTTATTTTCCTGCTCCTTCCCATAATTTTCTCTTTGTACAGCACATAGAAATGTTTAAGATGATTTTGCACTATAGGAATTAATTATTGTTTTATGATAATACCATTATTGGTAAAGATGGTAATTATTGACCATTAAACAGTTACATGGCACTTTAATTTTTCTAAGCTGAGTTTTTTTAAGGACTGATAATGATAGTTTGCATAAAACATTAAATGATCTGCATCTTGTTTACATTTTCTGTTGATGCAAAGATATTGTGGTACCCATATTCATGTCTTACACTGCAGCAATATCAAAATGTACTGATCAAATTTATTACTGCAGGTAAAACAAAGAAAGATATAATATGAAAGAATCATCTCATGAAACAATATTTCACATATAGCAACACGTGTTTCATTTTATCATGTATGAAGTATGCTGTAAAAAAACAGGATGGATGGAAACATCATTCAATGCTGTATAATTGTGAGTCACAGCATTCTTCTTCAGTTGGTGTTGCTGTAGCTAGCTTCCATGCAACCTAAATGACTAATGGGTAAATACGGATCTAGTCCTGATATTGCACTTATTCGAGCACAATTTTTCTTTTAGAAATATAGTACTTATTTAATTTCTCTGTTGCTCTGCCACAATCTTTGAGGGAAAGAAAAGGTAGTGATAAGTTAATATCAAGACAATGTGGTACTGCAGTACTTTCCTCTCAAGCAACTTAGGAATGCTTAGAATTTTTTTTTAACATTAAATGATACTGTAGGTCATGAATAAAAATATGACATGTGAGGTAAAACAAAACTTGTGAGGCCTTCTTACATACTGGGCTGCAAAAATCAGTGATTTATATTCAATATCTTAAATCTTTTTTTCCTAATAGACACTGTTCTGAAATGAATACGATTTGTTATTTCTATATGTACAGTATAGGGGCCTTGACGCAACATGCATGAAGGCAATTTGTGTAAATCAATTGTTAGCATTCTTAAGAATGCATGTATGAAGGTGAGAAAAATGGCTGCAATATAATAGCAGAATATAAACGAGAGTAACACTCCATATGGAACCGTACTGCACCCAATTTATACTCTTTTCAATCTACAAAAACAATATGACAGAATAAATGAACTGTAACGACAAGATTTTTGAAGACGGTACATAATGTTACTGTAAAGTCTAGCAACAGTACACTGCTTTATATATACTGTATCTAAGGGATCAAACTGAGAATCAACAGAGTTAACCAAATTTGTTGTCTATCTCAGTATTGCTGGAAAAAAAAAAATTCAGATCTACTTGTACCATAAGATTGGTTTATGGGACCTGTGAAAGCATGAAATAATCACAAATCTGCAATGTACAGTAGAACAACAAGCATAAAATGTTTCAAATGATATCAGTTCTGAAGTGAGAACAAGACTGAGAACAAGTACATCAAAATAGTGTATAGTACTGTAGCTTGTTCCTTACTAAAAAAAACACAGTTATTTCTGCATTAATGCTCTATACTGGTCTAGCCAAATAATGATGCCAGAATTTTGATGAAACATGTTTTTGGAACAAACAAAAAACATTTCGTTGTAATTTAAACTAGACTAGTCAACATTTCAGAAACTTTCTATATCAAGGTGTTGTGTAAGGTAAATATACAATGTATGATCTGTCACTGCAAACATGTTCAAAACCGATATCAGTTTTATGTTATGCTTTTTGTGTTATTTCTGTAATCCAAAAGTAAACTGGCACAAGTTTGACAACAAAAATAAGTTGCGAAAAAGTAGCAAATAATCAACATTCATTAACAGTACCATAATGCAATGTTAAGGCTCATACTATTTTGTAACTGCAGCCTGCATTGCATCTGCATGAGTTTCAGAAGTTGACACAGGAGTTTTGATGTCAAAGATGACATAATAATTTCCAAATATTTCATAGTAGTCTGAAATTATCTGAGTATGACCATGACTACTACAGCAAACTTAGTAAGAATACAGTATAATAAACTGTTACTTTAGTCAGGACATACCAGAGAAGACGGTAAATATTAACAAATTTCCAATACTTTGGGATACGCAAACTAAAGGAGGATATACTTCCGAAATTGTCTGCAGTTGCTCGTAAGAATGTTACACAAAAGAATGAGTAATATTAGAACTTAGCAAATTATTATCAATGTTGTTTGCTTACCTTTTAAAACACTAAGAATATCAATCATAAGTTAAGATTTTAGTAAGAATATTAATACTAAGGGCAATCTAACACGGGGATGATGCGGGCTGTGAATGTATGCTTTATATATTATATTTATGGAACTGCCATTTCCAGCATTCACTTGGAACAGTTTTTGTCTTCTGAAGTTCTGTTATGTAATAATTGATGTGGTCAACTGCCGGTAGGCCCTATGTCGCAAATCGTTTTGTGGGGAGACTCAAAATGATACTGGTCTAGTCTAACTTCTAAGCAGGGACGATTCAGTTTTTGGTCTGACTGAGTAAGGCAATCAATGGAATAGGCTTAGGCTATAGGTATGCTTACTCAGTACTCATCAATCATAAAAATGGACTTTTTTACATAACAATTTTGTCCGACTTCGCTAAGGTGGGTAACAAATTCAAGTCATCTTACAGTATTTAGGCCCTTGTAGGCCTTAGTAGTAACACCTAGCAGGCTTATGCCTACTGCCAGTGCCACTAACATTAGGCCTATGGCCTAAATATTTGGTGCATATTGTTCTTTGGTAGGCTTAAACCTAGTACCAGCAAATCCAAAAATGTGGATAAAGGTAACAAGAATATCATTTGTTAATAATCGTAAGCTCTGTCAATAATCGTACAACCAAATTAATTTTATTTTGCATAATTCCGTCCTATGTCTCAATGCGTTGCAATAATAACAATCTAGTGTTACGGAAAAGTCACACCTTATCACGTTAGGAAGGAAATTGTGAGAATTTGGACTGACATTTTTCCTGAGCATTTTCATCCACTCCCTCACTCCCTCTACAACCATATTTAATTCTCCTCTTCCACCCCCTCTCTACTTTGTTTTTGTTTCAACCATGCACCTCCCCTCTCAATCACAGCTTTCTGACCTTTTGTTCTTGAAATTCTCTTATTCTCCCCCTGTTTCCTTTCCTTCCTACCTTTAGAATGATCTGACCTCTCAGGCACAATTTGACCTTTGTTGTCGTGGTGCCATTAAGCCCTCATCAACAAACAAACAAATAAACTAAAAGTACTTGAAGTTGACTTAAATTTGATGACACTATTTGTTCACTTTATAAAAGCATATTGAGCCTAATAAAAAGTTGTCTGCTATGAAGAAAAGTGACCCTCACAGATCAGAAAAATGATTGACAAATCTTACATTTCCAAAGATCATCAAAAAATGGGCCATGAAAAATCTTTATTTTGGGAACTTCACCGAAACTGAAAATGCTCGGATCACGATTTAAGCCGAAATATCATTAAGTGTACAAGCTCTTTCCTTTCAGTATGCTATTATAGGGGCATTAATAATATGCCCAACGTACATCAGATGGAGGCATCATATTACACTCGCTCGTGTTGGCAATGTAATTAGATCGTAGCTGTGCCAGGACAAGCAAATAATGATATCATATTAGGTTGCCCTTGCTCTGGTGAGGCGTGTGATGTGCAACCGTTGATTTTGGCCAAATTTGGCGGTTGCAGTGCATACTAAACGGAAAGCGGAGGTACACGTCATGTAATGTCTTGTACGTCATTTAATCTTCTGCTGTAGTGATGAACATTGAAACTGCATAAGTTAGAGCAATTTGAATTATCCGGATTCATCCGGGAGTAATCGTTTTACAAACCACGAAATGCTCAATTCGAACTTCCGGGTCAAGTCCTCAGGAATTAATAATATCACAGTAACGGTCATATAGCAAGGTCATGTTCCAAAGTGCCAAAACCTTGGAGAAAAAGTTCCAGGCCAGGGGTACCCTTCCACCAATTTTGGTTCATGTGTGTATTACATTTTTTGAATTCTGAGTGACACAAAATTGATTGTTGCATACGCGCACACACACACACACACACCTACATGCACACACCCACAAACACACGGACAGATGCAGAAATCACCCAATTTTGTCTCCTAACCCCTAATATAAGGTCAGCATATGAGATCCCCTGGTGGGCCCCACCAGCCTCCGCCCTCCCCCCTCCCCATCCAATATCAAGGGGGTGGCCATGTAGTGTAGGAGGTACAGGCAGTTCTTTGCCTATACAGCAAAGTGACTACAATATCTCTTCCCCACATGTGGGTGATGAGATGATAAGTTTCCTTGTGTTTTATGTGGAAATTTGCTTATCGTTCAAAGGATAAAGCGGGGGGGGGGGGGGGATAAGTAACAACTGTAATGTTCTACTTGTCAGATAGGCATCCCATCAAAAGTCACAGAGCTATTCTGCAGGGTTCTAGCTACGGAGGGCGGCGCTGGGCGGGCCCGCCCAGGACTCGCAATTCCCGCCCACCACTGGCTCTAAGATTCACTCTTCCGCCCAGCACTCAAAAGTTCAATTCGGGTAAATAATCAAGTGTTTAAACAGATCTCCTTTTAATCTCGCTCTATTTAGGTTACCGCTGATTTACACACATAACATAACATACATTACGCACATTAAATTCCGATCAAAACAACTGAACTACAGGAATTTAACGCAATACTGTATTATCATAAAATCACCCATACACGAAGCTCTTTGCATAAAGGTACGCACATGCACACAGTTCAGGTTCATGTTTTAATCCTTGTGAATCACTGCTGGCAGCTTGCCAAGTTTGTCACTTGCCATACAAACAAACTTTAAGAAAAGTAAACATTACACCCCCAAAGGCCCAAGGCGTGCTTATAGACCGGTTCAAATGTAAGTAACCAATCACATTTGTTATAAACCACATATGCACTTAAAATTATAACGGACTGATCGATATTCTTTTGATTTGTGGGGGATTTTATATTGATAAAAGTTGTTCCGTACTTCATAGGAACATGTGCGCTTGGCTTTCGTCGCACGATACTGGGACGAAAATAATAGTGGTAAAAAGTTTGGGCAAGATGCATAACAATGGGAATTGAGAAGAGTTTCCGGCATATGTTTGTACTTTTTTGGAGGAGGTGAGGAGGGGGTTGGGGGTGGAGGGCACTTTGACAGTTGAATATCCATTGTATTTTGAATATCTATTGTACATTAAAAATATTGTGTAAATCCTTCTACCATTCCTATTAAAAAAAAAAGAAGAAGGTTTCATTGACAAATTGTCAATATAAGTGGACTAAATTTGAACAGTCCTTCAAGGGAGGGGGTCTAGGAGGTCACTTTGGATTATCACTGGAGCCCAGCACTCAAACTTGTCTAGCTAGAACCCTGCTATTGTGACCCTGTTAGCTATTTCTCCCACTAGGCTGTATGCTGAAGGTGATGAGATCAGCAACTCTATGGATTACTATCTTGTTAGCTATTTCCCCCACTATGCTGTATGCTCAAGGTGATGAGATCAGCAACTCCATGGATTGCTATCTTGTTAGCTATTTCCCCCACTATGCTGTATGCCTAAGGTGATAAAATCAGCAACTCCATGGATTGCTATCTTATTAGCTATTTCTGCCACTATGCTGTATGCTTAAGGTGATGAGATCAGCAACTCCATGGATTGCTATCTTGTTAGCTGAGTCCCCCACTATGCTGTATGCTTAAGGTGATGAGATCAGCAACTCTGTGAATTGCTTCTTGTTAGCTATTTCCCCCACTATGCTGTATGCTTAAGGTGATGAGATCCGCGTCAGCAACTCTGTGAATTGCTTCTTGTTAGCTATTTCCCCCACTATGCTGTATGCCTAAGGTGATGAGATCAGCAACTCCATGGATTGCTTTCTTGTTAGCTATGTCTGCCACTATGCTGTATGCTTAAGGTGATAAGATCAGCAACTCCATGGATTGCTATCTTGTTAGCTATTTCCCCCACTATGCTGTATGCTAAAGGTGATAATATCAGCAACTCTGTGGATTGCTTCTTGTCAGCTATTTCCCCCACTATGCTGTTTGCTTAAGGTGATGAGATCAGCAACTCCATGGATTGCTTTCTTGTTAGCTATTTCCCCCACTATGCTGTTTGCTTAAGGTGATGAGATCAGTAACTCCATGGATTGCTTTTTTGTTATTATTAGCTATTTTCCCCACTATGCTGTATGCTTAAGGCGATGAGATCAGCAACCCCATGGATTGCTTTCTTGTTATTATTAGCTATTTCCCCCACTATGCTGTATGCTTAAGGTGATGAGATCAGCAACTCCATGGATTTCTTTCTTGTTAGCTATTTTCCCCACTATGCTGTATGCTTAAGGCGATGAGATCAGCAACCCCATGGATTGCTTTCTTGTTATTATTAGCTATTTCCCCCACTATGCTGTATGCCTAAGGTGATGAGATCAGCAACCCCATGGATTGCTTTCTTGTTATTTCTGCCACTATGCTGTATGCTTAAGGTGATGAAATCAGTAACTCTGTGGATTGCTTCTTGTTAGCTATTTCCCCCACTATGTTGTATGCTTAAGGTGATGAGATCAGCAACTCCATGGATTGCTTTCTTGTTACAGAAGCAAACAAATGAAAAATGAGGTGTACTTTTTCTTATTTTTACCCCAAAATCAAAAGAATGTCTTTACTCTGCTAGACAAGACATTAAGTGAACGTGCATGATGTGCATGTTTTTAATCAAAAAAAGATTAAGAGGTGAAGTTGCTTGTTGGCTGTTCCATGCTTTATAACTGATGTTACTCCGTTAGAATTACTCATCACATGGAAGTCTTGGACAGACTCCATAAACATTGTCATTGAATGATTGAAGGAGAATACCAAGACTATTTTGTGAATAGGGGCTGACAATTTACTCTCACAGAAGTTGCTCTTCTGTATTTTGATTATGTTGAGTATGTTTATGATGCATAACAATGTTTTACACATCAGGTGCTGCCAAGAAACCTACTCCAGGGAGTAAAGCCAAAGCACCAACATCCAAATTGGGACCAGCAACTAAATCAGGAGCATCATCAACCAAAGGAGGAGTCAAAGGAGGTGTTGCCAAAGTAACAAAGCCAAAGGAACCAACAAAAGAGGACAAAGCAGCAATTGTCATTCAAAAATGGATACGACGATTTCTAGGAAGGTGCGCCCTCAAGAAATTACGCAAAGAGAAGGAAGAGTATGAGCAGTTGATGGACAAACTAGAAAGAGAGGTGAGTCTGGTCAGACTTGAGAGGCAAGGGTGGAAAATATGGGAAACCATGGTACCAATAGTCCCAGAAAGTTTTTCAGAACTCTAGAAAGAAATTGAGGAGAAAGGGAAAAAAATAGAAAAAAAGAGAGGAAATGAAAGATAAATAAGAGAAAATGTGTGAAAGAAAGAAGAAAGAAACAGATATATGTGGTACCAGTACATTTTTAAGACGTTCTATGGCTCCAGAAAGTGAAATATTTTTTTACTGGTGACTCTGGTCAGACTGTCTGGCACACAAATTCTACTGGCAGACCAATGCAAACATTGTGTTGTCTATGATTATTGGTTGTTTTGGGGAGCTGAAATAATATCTCTGGTATTAGGCCAGGACTTTTGGCAAGCAGGTGGGGAAGGATGGGGAGGAGGGGGGGGGGGCACACAAGCACATTAATGGCACTTGCACAGAGTCTCCATGCACCATATATGTGTTACATGTTTTGCAAGGGAGCACAAACATTCACAAGAGGGGCATGGCCCCTTACTCTATGCTGGCTACAGGCCTGCCTGGTATATCAGAGTAAGTTCTTAGATTGGCTTCCTTCTCTTTTATGAAGACATATAGGATTTGCAACAGGATATAACTTAAAGCTAGGAGAGTTTGAATGATAATTGGAAAAACTTTATTTTTTATTTATTTATTTGATTCATTATTATTTTTCTTTGACAGGCTTATCTTGCGATGGTGAAGAAGGAACAGGAGAGAGCTGAGAAAGAGAGAGAGAAGGAAGAGGCTGAACGGAGGAAAAGACGAGAGATGATAAAGAGGCAGAAGAGGATTCTTGAGGCTGCCTTCGATGGGGACAATGATGAAATCTTGACAGTTTTGAAAGAGGTGAGAGAATAAAGGATCGACATTGGTGTCCTTAGACATGGTAACATGTTACCAGATATTTTGTGATGTATAGATAAAAGTTCTGCCAAAATTAAGTCAATGTTTATTAGAAACTTTGTTATTATTTTCATGATAAAAATGTAATGAACACTTTAGAAAGAAAAGAATAAAATGATAGGGAACATTGTCTTCATGAATAAGATGTAGGGCGCTTTGTATCCTATGGAAAAGGCGCCTACTACAAATGAACATGGATGGATGGATGTACACATGGAGCTTCAAATTGAGAGTCATGAGGATTCTAAAGGCCAGTAGTGACATCACAAAAATTCACTTCTTTTTGGTTTATTCTGAGGAAAATATAGACAGCACAGTTGTAAAGATATTCAGAACAAATGTTCCTTTCTTGGTTATATTACAGAATACAGAAGGGGGTTTGGCAAAAGGTCGAACCTCTGGTCAAACATTCAGTTTTTTTGTAAAAAAGAAAAGGCTATATATTTCATACAAAGAACTAGACTAATTGACAAATTATTACCCAAGTGGGTTAGTTTGAAAAATTGTATAACAAACAAAAATAAGTAACACAAGCAGTCTGATAGGGTATATAAGCCTGAAAAAATTACCTCAAGATTCAAAAATCTAAACATTTTCTTTTGAAATTGAAAAGAGATACATAAAGATAAGTTAACAGTACACGCAAACCCTGTTTACCCCCTCAATGCCCTGTATTATTGCTGTATATTACCTCAGGATACCTCAAAATCTTCTTATGGACGATAGCTCATTCGAGCCACAATATCCACATCTGTTGTTGCTTATAGTTCTGATGTTCAGCAAGGTACTAAAACTGCTAATTGATTGTACTTCATATCTTCATTAGTCCAGTGCCTATCCAGATTAGCTAATTATTTGACATCTTCAGACAAAGCTACATAATTTGGCAAACTGTTCCACACCCCTATAACTCCTAATGGTGAAAGAAAACTTGTTTTGTAGGTTGATGCAGAAGATACAAAGAGTGGTGTCCCTCACAATGAGATAGGTTTAACAATCAGAGCCAGGAACCAGCAGAAAATGGTGGATTGTGAGGATGCAAACTCAAACACACCGCTCTCTGAGGCTGCTAGTGGCGGCCATGCTGCAACTGTGCAATTGCTTATTGACAGAGGGGCTGATGTGAACTCATGCGGACAGTTTCAGAGAACTCCACTTTATCGGTAAGTGCATTCAAAGGAGCACTCTTTTTGCAAATTTTTGCAAATTTCTGTGAAAGTTCACTTGGAGTAATGGCATCCTACGTTGACAGTCATAAATATTTTTTGGTGTGTATAGCTCAAAGTGTGTTGTGGAGATGGAGGGTAGCAGGGGGGTAATTATTTCACAAAATTAAATTTGTCTACCAAAAGCACGAGGGGGAGGGGGGGTGGGTGGGTACAAGGGGGGTACAGATCAAAGCATCACACTGAGATACAAAAAAGATATACTTGCTGATCCTCTTCACTCCCACTGGAGCATATGGCTGCAACAATATTTTGCCATCTCGTTCTGCCCTGGGCCATGGCCCGAGCTTCACCCCATGAAAAACCCATTTCCTGAAATTCAGTCATCACTGTTCTTCTCTGGATAGTTTTTGACCTGCCTCTCTTTCATTTACCTCAATGCTACCGTTGAGATTCTGTCTTGTACCATTCACAAAACGTGGCCTAGCCACTGTAGCCATCTTTTCTTGGGTAATGTTAATGGAGCCAGCTTGTCAAGGTTGCCTCGGGTCTCCCGGCCCTTTGTATTTTTTTTCCAACATGACCAAGCACTTTTGCTTTGACCTTGACTCTCTCCCCCTCCCTGCGACCTACCTGCTACCTCCATTAACCATTCCTCAGTCCCAGTTCCCAAAATTGTAATCATTCAGGCCACCAACAAACCAGACAGTTTCAGAAGAGTTTCTTCCTTCTTCATCCACAAGGTGCTCCACGGCCTTGTCAGTACCCTCCCCAAAGTTTCTACTCTCAGATCCGGTGATCTCCTGGTGCACTGCATCAGGGACACTCAAGCCACCACCCTCCTGACCACCAAATCCCTAGCTAATATTGGTATTGACATAACAGTCACTCCCCACCATTCCCTTATCTCCAGCAAAGGTGTCAACAGAACCAGAGACCTTGCCTACTTGACCAATGAAGACTTCGTTGAGGAACTTGCCGGCCAACACATCACTGAGGCCCATCATCTGTCCTCAAGAGAGAATGTGCTGAAACACCAACCAATACCATCTTCCTGACTTTTGCCATCCATACCAACTCTCCCCTCCCACATCACTGCCGGCTATCTGAGAATCCCAGTCGCCCCACATTCCCAACCCTAGGTATGGCCATGAAAATATCTCCTGCCGCAGCCGAGCATGCTGTGGTAACTGTGGAGCCTCCTCGCACCATGACAGTGCCTCTTGCACCAACACCCCACACTGCACCAATTGCGATGGTACTCACCCAGCCAAACATCCCTTTTCAAAAGACTGCCCCACCTAGCTTCAGGAAAAACAGATAAGTAAATTGAAAACCCTTAATCGCAACACCACTTACGCGGAGGCCAGGAACCAATTCCTCACTTCCTTCCACACCAAACCTTCCTACTCGAGCACAGTTTCCTCAAACACCAATACCGCCACTTCCCCACCCCCAACACAACTAAAACTGACTCACATGCCCAAACAGACCTCACCTGGCTCTTCTTACCGAGTCCTATGTCCATTGCCTTTGCCAACAACCCAACCACACCCATTACACAAACTACCTCCACCACCACCTCTCTCCTAAACCTTCCTTCCTTTTTTAAGACCCCCACGTCCCCTACCCCAACACCTCAAATGCATCAACTCAAGCCAACCTGGCCAACAAACAACAAATCAACAAACAGCCCACCATCCAAACCCACATGTATGACTTTGAAGAGAACTTGAATTGTTCAATTACCAAACCCACCGAACATACTTCTCGACCAATTTTCAAAAACAACCGCTCCCAAAGAAACAGGGACAGATCCAAACAAAAAACAAGCCAACCCAGACACAATAGATCTTTCTCCAGATAACCCCCTTCCTGCTTATGGCATACAACAGAAACATTTACAATAACACTCACAACATTATACAATAGAACATCAGGAGCAATAAGGCCAACCCAGAAGAAATTGACCTTCTGGCCTCTGCCTACAAGAAACGATCTTGAAAACCACTGACAATTATACCCTCAATAACTTCTCTGACTACCATAAACATCAAGAGGATGCCGACAGGGCCTGTGGGGGTATCTCCATTCTCATCAGACACAATATCAGCCATATTCATGTGAACACCGACCTTCAGGCCATCTGTATCTCTATCTCCCTCCACAAAACCTTCACACTTTGCAATATCTATCTCCCCCTCCCAACCCCCCAATGCCAACATCCAGCCAACCAGCATTAACAACCTCATCTCTCAGCTTCCCTACCCTTTCATTCTTCTTGGCAAATTCAACGGCCACAACCCCTGTGGGGCTCCAATACCACCAACCGTGGAGGCAAGCTCGTCGAAAACACTCTTCGACAGCACAGCTTCTTCTTGCTCAACACTAACACTTGGGCCTACCTTCACCTTGCCACAGGCTCCCTCACCTATATAGACCTGTTCCCCCAACCTCCTCCTTGATTTTAGCTGGGAGGTTACTGCTGACCTCTGTGGTAGTGACCATTTCCCTCTTCTGTTTTACTCCAACCTTCAAACCCCCACAGACCACACCCCCAACCGGAACCTTATGAAAGCCAACTGGCCTCTTTTAGAAGGCTAACCACCTCGCCATCTCTTTCAGCGACATCTCATCCTTGGCCAACGTCCCCAATGCTTTCAAACCAATGCTTTCGAAAAAAGCTTACAACAAAACTCGGATTATTACCTTTCCCTCCGACAACTCCGAAAGCTACAACACCACTCTCACCTTATCTAAATTAAATTAAGTCATCCACGATGCTGGCTGCACCGCCAAGGGCCCAGATAACATCCCCTACCAGTTTCTGAAACACCTCCCCAACAAGGCTACCACTACCTTCTCACAATCCTCAACCACATTTGGTCCTCATACTCCTTTCCCCCTATCTGGAGGACAGCTAAGGGTAGGACATCGTTGGCAGTGGCAGCGGCGGCGGCAGGAGCATCAGCATCATCAGCATCAGCATCATCACTACAGTTCCAAGTTCATATTGGGCACACCCTCTCCAACCCCTACCACAAGAAGCAAGAAGAGGACATCCCCCAAGGCAGCATCCTCTCCCCTACTATCTTCAACCCTGAGCATTACCAACATCGCAGACAACCTTGGCCCCAACATCAAATGTGGATGACTTCACCATCTTCTAATCCTGCCCTAGCTTTTCTCTTCTCGAAATTAGGCTCCAACTTAGCCTCAACTGGCTGCAAGACTGTTGCAACAATAACGGTTTAAAACTCTCCAAAGACAAGACAAGTCTGCATGCACTTCTGTCAATTCAACAACCTTCACCCCAACCCAAACCTCGTGCTTAACGGCAATGGCATCCCTAAAGTTGACCACACTAAGTTCCTGGGTCTAACCTTAGGCCCCAAGCTCTTCTACAAGCAACACATCACCTGAAACAGAAATGCAACAGCTCCCTCAACATTCTCCGCCTCCTCTCCAACACCACTTGGGGTGCGGACCACTACGCTCTCCTACAAATCTACAAGCTCACCATTTGTGCCAAGCTGGACTTACAGCAATATTGTTTACTGTGCCACTCAAAACTTTTACCGCTCTCAAAACTCTTACCTCAACTACATCAACATTATCCAAAATGAAGCCCTCAGGCTTTGCCTGGGTGCCTACAGGACCTCCCCAATCACCAGCCTTCATTATGAAGCCAACTGACCCCCTCTTTCTGCTAAGGTGTAGAAAGCTTAGCCTCTCCTATGCTTTTAGAGTCCTCACCAACACCCAGAACCCTGTTTACAACCTCATTAGGTACCCTAATTTCTCCTCCCTCTTTGATTTGGAATAAAACCCTACCCCCTCCCTTTAGCTTACGCATCAAATCAGACCTCCTCCATCTCGGCATCAACCCCGCCACTCTTGGCACCTTCTCCTGGCCCACTTTTCCTTCCTGGGCCACCCCCTTCCCTATATCCACCTGAGCCTCTCCACTCATCACAAAACCCAAACCCACCCTAACCTCTTCATCAACCTCCACAACCAAATCAAAGACCAACTCTCAAACTACACCTCCATCTATACTGATGGCTCCAAGGAAGGTGACAAGACAGCTGCTGCTGCCGTCATCCAAGACATCACCCTCAGACTCATCCATCTTCTCGGCCAAGGCCAAGGGCATCCTTCTCACTCTCAACTTTATTGAGTACTCCCCACTTATGCCATCTTTGCCATTTTCTCCAACTCCAAGGCTGTCTTTACTTCTTTACTTAATCTTTAATGGGATAACCCCACATCCCACCTCCTCCTCCGTAAACTCCTTTTTCACACCCTCTGCAGGAAAAGTATTCTTTTCTTCTGGATACCCAGCTATGTTGGCATGCCAGCCAATGACAGGGCTGATGCAGCTGCTAGGCTTGCGGTCAACATCCCCCTACCCCATTTTCCAAAACCCTTTCTAACATCAAACTGCTTATCGCTTCCCTTGTTCGTGACCGCTGGCAAACCTCATGGGACTCCCAAATTGATAACAAACTCCACGTCATCCAACCCACCATTCCGATCAAACCCACCATCTTGATCAAACCCACCATCCTGATCAAACCCACCATCCACAACCTCTTCCTTGTCGACAACGTTTACATTACCCGTCTTAGAATACGTCACACCCACCTCACTCACTCCCACCTCCTTATTAGCTCCCCCAACCCCTCTGCAACAATTGCCATTGCACCCTTACAGTCCATCATGTGCTCCTTGATTGCCCCTGTACAACCTTCCCAAGCTTCCCTCATTCCTGTTTTCTTTCCTTCCTACCTCTGGAATGATCTTACCTCTCAGGCACAATTTGACCCTCGCTGTTATATGGTGCCGTAAGCCCTCATCAAACAAACAAACGATATTGAGTACTCCCTGTTCAGCCACTTTGCATCTTCTCAGACTGCCAAATCTGTCTTTCTTACTCAGTCTGAAGTGGGATAACTCCACGTCCCACCTCCTCCGTAAACTCCTTTTGCCCCCTCCTACTGTTAAACTCTTTCTTAAAGTCTATCAAATTAATGTAAAGGGGTGCATTTCATTCAAGGCATTGCTCTATGATGTTGCAAAGAGCAAAGATCTGGTCCGTTCATCCTCTTCTCCTTCGGAATCAGGCCTGTTCTTGTGGAAGTCGGTTATCTATGGTGACATTTATTCGCTTAAGGAGAATCCTGCAAAAGATCTTGCTGGGAGCTGAGAGAAGTGTAATATCACTCCAGTTGTCACAGTTACTGAGGTCTACCTTCTTAGGCAATCTAAAGATAATCCCTTGACCCCAATTGTCAGGTAGGACTTCACACTGCTAGATCTTCTTAAAGAGATCAGTCAATTTCCTAGCAGCCAGGTTGGCATCAGACTTTAGAAGCTCAGCTTGCAGGGCATCTTTTCCAGGAGCTATGTTGCTCTTTATGGCTTTAAAGGCAGCCAGTACTCTATTCTGTGTTGGTGGGTTTGTGTCAATATCATTTAGGTCATCTGTAGGTAGTGGGTTTGCTGGATCATCAGGCTCTGGTCTTTTCAATACTTCTTAAAGGTGTTGAACCCATTTGGCAGCTTGTTCCCTCTCCGATGTCAACATCTTTCCTTGTTTGTCTTTGACTGGCATACTGATGTTACAATTTTGACCACTTAGTTGTTTTGTGATCTTGTAAATGACACTAAGCTGGCCTCTTGCTGCTGCCTGTTCTGCCTCACAATTCTCAGTAAAAGTTCTCTTGTCATGTCTAGTGCTTTTCTTCACTTCCTTGTCCTTAATCTTGAATTCTTCTTTACACCATACAGTCAGTCTGGGTGACATCGCGGCAAGTAGTTTTGCCTTGGACTGTAATCTTTCATCAATCTTCTTCCAGGTATTTGTTGACAGCCCATTTTTAACATCTTCTGTTTTAAACCAATGACCTTGGTAGCTGTGTCGGTGTATACTTGCTTGATGTTGGTCCACTTTTTTCCAACTGTGACTTGATATTCATTGTCTACATTTTCCAGTATACTGAAGTTGTTTCTCAGTTCAATAGTAAATTCCTTTCTAACATCTGTTGATTAGAGTACAAAAGATATAGATTTTGTTTAAATCATAAAAGCATTAGTTGTCCTCCGCATGCACTTAACATTCAATTTTGATCTCTTTTCATAATTATTCTATTATATTCAGAGCAGCTTTTGCAGGTCATTTAGAAGCAACTCAAATTCTCCTCCAGCATGGTGCAGACCCACGTCTGTATGCGGGGGATGGGGCAACACCCCAGCAAGTAGCATCTGTGGATGCACTTACAAATCTGTTTGAGTCTTGGGACATCTCAACCACAGACATGATCCAGGAGAGGATTCAGGAGGTAAGGGAGAAGAGGAAAGAGGAGGACCGTAAAAGGCAGGAGGCCGAGATGACAAAGTAAGCTTTCCCCTCAAGTGGTATTTAAGCTTCATTCTTCAATGGTATTTAAGTGATCCCTTCAATTGGTATTTAAGCTTCCTCTTAAATGATATTTTAATTTTCCCCTCAACTGATATTAAGGTTTTCCCTCAAATGGTATTTAAGTTTTTACCTCAAATGCCATTTAAGCTTTCCCCTCAAATGTTAATCAAAGAGAGGACATGACACACAAAAAAACAATAGTTTATAACCGTTTTGCATAGTTCCTTAATATTAAAATATGATATCCCATCAAAAGTCCTGAAAAGAAACCATTTGCATGAAAAAAATTGAAACTTATCAAGTAACCAATGCTCCCGACAATGCAAGAATGAAACTTATCAAGTAACCAATGCTCCCGACAATGCAAGAATCGAAACTTATCAAGTAACCAATGCTCCCGACAATGCAAGAATTGAAACTTATCAAGTAACCAATGCTCCTAACAATGAAAGTATTAAAACTTATCAAGTAACCAATGCTCCCGACAATGAAAGAATTGAAACTTATCAAGTGACCAATGCTCCCGACAATGAAAGAATTGAAACTTATCAAGTGACCAATGCTCCCGACAATGAAAGAATTGAAACTTATCAAGTGACCAATGCTCCTGACAAAGAAAGAATTGAAACTTATCAAGTAACTTATGCTCCCGACAATGAAAGAATTGAAACTTATCAAGTAACCAATGCTCCCAACAATGAAAGAATTGAAACTTATCAAGTAACCAATGCTCCCGACAATGAAAGAATTGAAACTTATCAAGTAACCAATGCTCCTGACAATGAAAGAATTGAAACTTATTAAGTAATCAATGCTCCCGACAATGAAAGATTTGAAACTTATCAAGTAATCAATGCTCCCGACAATGAAAGAATTGAAACTCATCAAGTAACCAATGCTCCCGACAATGAAAGAATTGAAACTTATCAAGTAACCAATGCTCCCGACAATGAAAGAATTGAAACTTATCAAGTAACCAATGCTCCTGACAATGAAAGAATTGAAACTTATCAAGTAATCAATGCTCTTGACAATGAAAGATTTGAAACTCATCAAGTAATCAATGCTCCCGACAATGAAAGAATTGAAAACTGCTAGGCAAAACCAGAAGTTGTGTGACGATACTCCCAGAATTATCTCATTAGCGAACAGACAAATACAGTGCAAATTCCATAAGCAAAGTTTCTCCTTTGCTTCCCAATTTGTCTTCTTCAGAAGATATTGATCTTGCTATATCAGGTCTTTTCTGATGTAAATAAATTTTGATATAGATGTCATTGTTTGCAATAATTACAAGTCGAGTTAAAACTTTGAAAGCCTGTTAAAATTTGTGACTTAAAAATGTCATTTTAGAACAAATCAAGGTACTAAGTCAATAAGTAATTTTAACATTAGGTTTCGTATTAGAATTTACTATTTTTGCTGTCAGAGCAAGGAAAATTTGGAACATAATTTAGTTTCAACCTGTGATTTCTATTTTTTAGTACTTATACATCGTAATGATTTTTGCTACATTTTAATACTATGATAATAATGTACATACAATATATGATATTATCATGTGAAATGTCAAATTAGAAAAATATTCAATGCTGTCATGTTCAACTTCATAAACTTTACAAGTTTCAATGTTAGGCCTAACGTTAGACAATAGCTTTGCAACACCTGACCTTGGCATTACGGCATTTTGAAAGCGATGATATATTGTCATGAAACTTGGAGAGATAACTTATTTATATATATTTAAGAAAATAATAACAGCATAGTAAGAAATGTATTGTTGCAAAATTGTTCTACTCCTAGTGTGAATACGTCAAATTTCAAGAAAACACCCATGTTAACACTTGCCTATGTTGTTTGTGTGATGTGAAAGCTGGCAAGAAATTTTGTTCTGGGAGTGACGTCATCACAACTTCACCAATTTTTAGGAGCAAGAACATGAGCTGATTAGGGCAAATACTATATTTAACAGTTTCTATTTTTAAAATGGATTTCTATTTAAAATGGACTCCAATTTCTGCACATTTACCAATACAAATTTTGGAATATTAAACTCAAACCAAAAATAGCTAACAACAATTTTGTTAGCTATTCTGGTACAGAAATTGTTAAGCATCCAAAAAGAGTATAATGGCAAATGTGAAGGCTTTATTCCAGTCCATTTTTAAATAGAAATCCATTTTGAAAATAGAAGCTGTAATTTGCTTTTTCTCTAATTTCTTGCTATTACAACCAACACAAATTTTGGAATAATTCTCTATCAAATTGTCCAAATAATCAAGTGAAAGTACATATAATATGAAAACCCATGTCATGCCCTCTTTAAGGTTTCCCCTCAAATGTTATTTAAACTTTCACCTTAACTGGCATTTAAGCTTTTATTTGAATGGCATTTAAGCTTTCACCTCAAATGGTATTTAACCTTCCACCTCAAATGACATTTAAGCTTTCACCTCAAATGGTATTTAACCTTCCACCTCAAATGACACTTAAGCTTTCACCTCAAATGTTATTTAAGCTTTCCTTTCAAATATTATTCAAACTTTCACCTTAAATTGCATTTGGGCTTTTACCTCAAATAGTATTCAAGCTTTTCCCGCAAATTGTATTTGGGCTTTCAGCTCCCAAATGGTATTAAAGCTTTCACCTCAATGGTATGTAAGCTTTCCCCTCAAATGGTATTTAAGTTTCCCTTCAAATAGTATTTAGGACTTCCCCTCGGATGGTATTTAAATTTTCATCTCAAATGTTTAAGCTTTGTACTCATATGGTATTTAGATTTTCCCTTCAAATCTTATTTAAAGTTTCACCTCAAATGTCATTTAAGCTTTTACCTCAAATGATATTCAAGCTTTTCCCGCAAATAGTATTTAAGCTTTCAGCTCACAAATAGTATTTAAGCTTTCAGCAGTTTAAGCTGTTACCTCAAATGGTATTCAAGCTTTTTGCAAATGGTATTTAAACTTTCAGCTCTCAAATGGTATTTTAGCTTTTACCTCAAATAGCAGTTAAGCTTTTACCTCAAATGGTATTCAAGCTTTTTTTGCAAATGGTATTTAAACTTTCAACTCACAAATGGTATTTAAGCTTTCACCTCAAACGGCATTCAAGCTTTTGTCTCAAATGGTATTCAAGCTTTTCCAGCAAATCGTATTTAAGCTTTCAGCTCATAAATGGTATTCAAGCTTTCCCCTGAAATGGTATTTAAATGAGCACTCAGACGAAATGCTATGGCCTATTAGTATGAAGTGTCAAGAATATTAGAATACAATTTTTGTGTTATTGATAACCTTTGATGTGGATGTTCAATTCAAGTGTAATTATTTCTAGTGAATAATTAATTTTCCAGCCACATGAGTATTAAAGATAAGACCCTTGTTGTTTAAAATTTCCCATGACTTGGCCAACATGACGCCCTCACTTTTCGGCCGAGGGTTCCTTTAAGCTATTTTTGAATTTGATAGAGATGTACAGTAGTTGAAATAATTATCCGCCTAATATTTGGCACTTTTTTTTTAATTCCTCTTTTACACTCTTTCTTATTTAGTCAGTTCTGTGAGATTTAGTTAAGACCTCTCAGGCACCGACCTGAGGCATGCCTCTAGATGCTCTAAGATTGATGTAACCAGGATATTTGTAGCAAATTAATGAGAAGTTACCCCCAATATAGGATAGAAAGTAAGGGTGAGCAGCCATCTCCACCAGGGATGTGACTCTTACATGGCCTGGTGAACATTTTTGACTAAAATGAGATGATTCATAACCAGTGTAATACCTAGTGTGTTATGCACCCTTGGCAATGTGTGTAGTATATTTGCAATAAAATTGAAAATTATAATGACTCCGACACTAAAGTCATGAATAAATTCTGTGAGCTCGCTAGCAACATTCACCTTAGTATTTAAGTAACCCATGACTGCCCCAGTCTTAATACAGATGGAAGAATGCCAGTACCGGACTGAAAAGAATATAAAAGATGGTAAATCTTTCACTACATCCAGCATACACACTATGCTAAACCCATGAGCAGCAAACAAGTCGTACATAAAGAGGACGCCCTAAATGTAAGACCAAGATGCAGATACTTATTAATAACCTATTCAGATTAATGAGACCTGTATCACTAAACCTACCGAACAATGAAAGGGAAATCAATATACAGGACTTTATGAACAAAATGCAAAACAGTGGTTAGTTTAAATACGGATGTTGCGAGGTGTATTCCAGAGCTACAAACTGATTTAATAAGGTTGTCAAAGTGGACAAAGATGGAAAAGTACCCATGTTCAGACCTAAAACATGGAAACTGAAAAAACAAGCTAAAGAAAAAGTATAACAAAATTACAGCTGGTTCAAGAATGAAAAAACAGAAGCACCATTATTTACTTTAAGTTATACCTTACCTTCCATGCTATAAATATGCAATCTGGTTTATGACCTGATTTTAACGCACTTCTAACCGACCTTAAAAACGTAGTAACCAGCCCAGCCCTAACCTCCATAATACCTCTAATAACCCTGAAAATTTTCACCCTCTTTCTAACAATTTTCTCTTCTGCAGCTCCACTGCACAGGTTTTTATACAGTTTCACCTTTGCTGTTTACCTTTAAGAGTTTTCTGAGGTAGCCACGTGACATGGGAATTTTTCAATCCGACTCGCAGGATTTTTCCATTGAGCTTACACTTACTTCCATCCGTACAAAGCGGGTTGCTAGTTTAAGAGAGTCCCACGAGTCTCAAGGCGGGCGTTTAGTCCCTAGAGCACCTAGTGGGCCTGTTTAGAGGACCCCTTTTCTGAGTTTGATTGTTTTTTACCCTAGGCACTGCCCTACCACGAGGATAGCCTAGCGTTATACATTATATTATTATTATTGATATACTTGGGCCAACTTCTCTGTTCGATGTTGGCGCATGCGCAGGAGGTTGTAGTATCCACAGGGTAAGCAGGGAGTTGGCTTCTTTCAGCTCCAAGAAGCTACAGTTTTAGTACAAGAGAGCCTATGCCTTCTTTTACGTTACATTGAGATTCGTTACTTCATTTTTCTTGCTTATAGTTAAGACAAAGTTTTTATTTATGAGCTCAATTTATGGGGCACTGGAGAAGGTCTCCCTGACGTCCCCCTTTCAGGAGAATTAACTGTTTCTTTTTATCTCCACAGACACCAAGTTCACAGTGGTTCCTGTTTTCCAAGTCACCCCTGCATTTTTAAAGTTTTTGCGTTTCATGCTTTTTCTCAAGATTTAAAAATGCTCAGATATGAAATTTTACATTTATTTCTATGGTGTACAAAATTGCTGTGGCTTGCCTCATTATGTTTGACGTCTTCTGCAGTCACGTTTTGCCCATGTAAGGGCCATAGGTGGTACACCCCACAGAGGAGTTTTGGTGTAAGTATATATATATATATATATATATATATATATATATATATATATATATATATATATATATATATATATATATATATATATATATATATATATATATATATATATATATATATATATATATATATATATATATATTTATATATATATATATATATATATATATATATATATATATATATATATATATATATAAATATATATATATGTATATATATATATATGTATATATATGTATATGTATATAATATATATATATATATATATATATATATATATATATATATATGTATATATATATGTATATATATATATATATATATATATATATATATATATATATATATATATATATATATATATATATATATATATATATATATATATATATATATATATATATATATATATATATATTTAAATATACACGTTTTATATAATTTTACTTTTACTTTTCAGATGCCAAGAGGATATAAATATAAATCAGTATGGTCTCTCAGAGTTTTCTACTTACGCCACAACCCACGGCTCGATGCTATCAAGCTGCGGAGGTCTGAGGCAGTAGTATACTTTGTTAACTCATTAAATTACCCCCCCGGTAGGTCCATGGGCTAAGGTTTTTTGGACGTACGTAATATCTGAGACTTTTTTGCTCAGCTAAGTAATCTTACGGCTTGCAGAGTTGAGCCATTAGATTACTCATACGGGTCCATACGGCTCCTGTGATTGGCTCCGTACAGCTCCACGGCTTGTTTTAACGGCCCTGCACGGGTCCATGATATGGCTCTATGGGTCCATACGGACAAACGGGCCCATAACAAAGTTTCACGCGTCCATTGCACAGCCCTGTACGGGTCCATATGGACCTGTAACAAAGATTTACGGGTCCATTGCATGGGTCCGTACGGTTCCGTGCCTAGTCTTTACGGCTCCGGTGAACGGGTCCATATGGCTCCATAGATTTAAAAGGATCAACGTACAATGTACGATAAACCTGGATATAGACCCACTAGCTACGAAGCTACGTGGTCAGGTAATAAGGAAGCAATTTTCACAAGAAGTACAGCATCACGAGAGATATTTTTTCTACTTACTGTAGCCATTAGCTATGCAGTTCCACGGCCGTGTGAGCTTGCTTAGAAAAAATTTCCGCGTTGAAAATCATAGTTCCGCAAAAATTTGCACCAGTATCATGGACACGGAGGACAGGTTCCCGAGTGTCAGTGCTTTACGCACCCAAGATGTCCCAGGATGCGTTGCGTGTAAGCGCTTTAAGTTACACTCCGGACACATCTATCTCACGTGTTACGCGTGCAGATTATGCTACGAGTCCAATAGGCTTTACGGGTCCATACGGCTCCGGTGAACAGTTCCGTACGGTTCCATTGCTTTTAAACATACAACGTACGATAATCCTACAGGTCCATTGAAGGGGTCCGGGATACGGCCCTACGGCTCCGAAGATCGGCTCCGTACGGGTCCTTACGGCTCCACGGTTTGGTTTTACGGGTCCGTGATACGGGTCTATTGGACTGCCCCGTGCGGGTACCTACAGCCCCGTGGTTTAAACTTTATAGGTACATACGGCTCCGGTGAACGGGGCCGTACGGATCCATAGTTTTTGTACGGAATAACGTACAACGTACAATAAACCCGGAAGTTGACCCCACTAACTACGAAGCCTTGTGGTCATGTGATAAGAAAACAATCTCCACAGGTGGTAGAGTATCACGAGAGCTATTTTCTATTTTAGTTTCGCTAAACTATAAGGAGACTGATGCAGGTTAACGTACAACATACGGTAAACCCGGGAGTACCACGGCTTCACGGATCCATTGAAAGGCCCCGTACCGGTCTCTACGGCTCCAAGACATGAGGTCACGAGTCCGGGCCACGGCTTTACGGGTCCGCTGAACGGATTCATACGGTCTACACGGTTCCATAGCTAAACTCTACCGGCACATACGGCTCCGTTCTTTGGCCCGTAGGGGTCCATACGGTATCGTAGCTAAACTCTACACGGCTCCGGTGAACGAGCCGTTACGGAACCACAGACCCTACACGGGATAACATACAAAGTACGGTCAACCCGAAAGTGTACCCGCCAGTAGCACATCTGAATGATAAAGTGGCCAGTAGCCATGTGCTACGGAGTTCCACGGCCGTGTTTTTACCAGGACACGTACTGAGTACGGCGGTAGCAGGTAGCCACCAGCTCAGTAGTAAAACAAACAAACAGAGTTTACAGCTTCTACAGCTTTTGTAGCACGTGAACTCTACTCCGTGGCTCCGTGGTGAATAGAAATACACTGAGGTAACGACTCATAATACATATGTAGTACGTTAACACCTTCGTATATCCAGTAGGTTCATTTTTACTTATAGCTATTAAGTTAGGGACACGTATCGAGTACGGTAGTAGTCCCCCTCGTGTAGCCACTAACTTTGTTGCTCCGTGGTGAAAAGAGGCAGACTGGGCGGACGGCTCGTAGAATATACCTAGCACGTTGACGTTTCGTAGATCCATGCGGCTCTACATTACTTAACGGGGACGCGTACTAAGTACGGCGGTAGACCCCACACGTAGCCACTACATTCTTATCCCCCTGGTGAATTTTTCAACCCCAGTGATTAGGTTAATGGCTCGAACAATTGACGTAGTACGCTAAACCCCCTTACAGAAATTAACTCTACGTAAGTTAGTTTTTTGACATAAGTGGCCGTGTGATAGACAGTCCCACGATCAGGGTAGCTGTTACAGGCAACAGCACGTATAGTTTACGCTATACGTTACCACCTTCATTAAGCAGTTCCAACGGCTACACAGTTCCGCCTGTTCCAACTTGACGGCGCGTATAGTATACGCAGGACGTTAACCTCTTTAACAATAACCTATTAAGGTTTTTGATCTACGTCTACGTGTATCATGCGCGGCAAGTTAACGAGACACTTTTACAACTCCGGAAGGATTGTATCTTCCCTACGTTAACAACCCGCACACTTTACGACGTATGTTATCGGGTTAATTAAACACCTTAACTAGGTTGTTAACCAGTCAGGTCGCAGCCACTACGGTTGGTAGGACCTGTTCTACGTAACGGCCCGTATTGCTTACGGTGTACGTTATTACCCTATTTTGACTAACCTCAGACAAATGGGTTTTCATTGGATACCGTACGTTCTGCATACAGTGCTAGTTTTCTCCGGGGCCGTAGCCAACAGCTTACGGCTCCGCGGTCTTACGACTCAAAAACCGTCTTGCAGCTCAAAGCCTTACACGATTAGCAGCCCGTTAAGTATACGACTTACGTTAGCGGCCTGCCTTTTAATACGTTAAGCAAAGTTAATAGTACCAGTGCCAGGTTTTACTTATTGATTTACATCAGTAAAGTTTAAACGAACTTTACATGTAGTCATCCTAGACTCACACCAGCAGGGTCTTGCGTCTACGGTGGACACCCGATTTACGTAACGAGGAGACAGTTTTTTCCTCAATACCTTTCGCGTAGATTAGCTATTGACCCCTGCTTTTCTTACGCTGTTACTCTGACACCAGACTTTAACAGAGCGAGGTGTAAAGTGCAGTCACACCTGTCACGTTGCTCCTCGATAACCAGGCTTCACTGCTCCGCTGTTCAGCTGTTCTAGGAGTTTTGCGGAGTTAACGGCCCGAATAGTATACGACGTACGTTAACCCTAAGTTAGAAATAACTTTTCATAGCTAACGGCCTGAAAGATTCTTTCCGCTCAACAACACTTCTTCCTGTGCGTTTCGCCGATGTTCGACTTCTCGCTCACTTCTCCCCCTCGGTCCTCTCCACAACGGAGCAGGTCCCGAGTAGCGATTGAGAAAGAGGCAGGAAACACTTATGAAGAGGACAGTTTCCGTCCTTCCCTTTCTTTTCACTTCCTTCCTTCACAAGTGAGCCCAGGCGTGAACATCAGAAGAAGAATAATGTTGATCTGTGGGAGGTTCTTTCTTTATGGATTCCTTAATATCCAGGCTTCGATCTTGGATTACATAGGCCGTGGAGGAGGGGCTTCTCTCTTCCTCGCACCACCTGCCATTTGCAACAGATGCGTACTTTCGACACTCCCAGACTGGGGAAGACATCATTTAAATCTACCTTCGGGCTGAGGATGGACTCACGGAGACCTCGGCCATTCGGGACTTTACACAAGGCCATTTAAAACTGACAGAAGAGTGAGTTCTAGCCGTGCAGGCGACAGCGCTTTCCTCCTCTCACTTCGAACGTCTCTAGCGAGAAACTGGCTGAAGCGCATAGTCCGCTTCGCCAGTCTAGTGTAAGTAGTTCCCATGTGCAAAGTTCACACGTAGAACCAACGCACACCTTTGCTAGACCTTCGGCAGTTCCCTCGGCAGTACCCTCGCTTTACACCTTCAGACGGTGGCCACCCACGTTTAGAGGTGGTTCGGACACTCCCATCTGTCGTGTGGAGCAAAGTTTTTACCCGTCAGACCTTTACCCTCAGTGGTGATGGATGCGTCTTGGACAGGGTAGTAAGCACATTTCATGTGATCCCAATAACAGGAACTTGTGGTAGGTACTTGGTACAGGTACAGGTACTTGGCCTTTTTCACAGGTAGTATGCCGGGCATTTCTATCGTTAGTGCTGAGCAAAGCAGTTCAGATATGCGCCGACTTTATACTTCTGTGGTGGTCTCTTTTTTCAGGCAGAGAGGAACAGAGTCCAGCAGTTTCTGGAATCCTTCCTCTCGTCTCTGCCCAGAACGAACTATGTCAGCCTCAAGGCCGCTCACCTCTCGGGCTAAGAGCACATGATCACGGATCATTCGTCTCGCCTCAGTGGGACTCCCGCAGGTTGGGCGTGCTTACCTTAGGTGACCGGAGCGATCTGGACTTTTTCGGCCTCCCGGACGTAGGTCAGTTTTTGTCCGTGGACGATAGAAAGCTATTGATTCTCTGCGTCCTTCCTCCTGTCCCGTGGGGTTTGGAGTCAACGCATTCCTTTTCAAAGGAATTCACTATGTGAGTTTACGTTTTCCGCCTTTCACGTTGATACCGAGGTTACTAAGCAAGGCGATGTACGACCGGTAGCGCCCACTTGGTCCGACCAACTGCAGTTTCCTTAGCTGCTCAAAACTTTTGCAAGCTTCCCGTATGAGCCTGTGGTCAGAGACGACTTTTGTCTTTTTCCCGGACTCCGGCAAACTGCACCACAGTCCCACAGCACCGTTTGACTTTCAGTCACGGGCTCAATGATAGCCATTGCAGCCGTCCACCGAGGTTTTCCGGTTGGGTCGACGACTACTGACTGACAGAGAACGGGGTATGGTGCTCAGTCTGGCGTCTTTGGAGTTGCTTTAAGTGCGCAGCCGATGTTCGGCGTTGCATTTACGTACTACTTTTTGTTACGGAGATCTTATCGTACTGTGTCGTGACGACACTTTCCTCCAATAGATCGTCCAAAAGCAATCTCTTAAACTAGTCGGCAATGTTCATGGAACCGCCAGGGTATGCACTCAGGTTCAAGACATGGCCAATTTCACGGGATATTTCGTGCAGCCGTTTGGGAATACGCATGTCGCTTTTATTTTCTTGTTTTGCTTTTGCAAAGTTGTGCGCTGACTATTTTTTCCCTGGTCCGGGAATTCTTCAATTCGTTTTAGCTAACACACGTTTTGTTCCTAATTGTGTTTTACTAGCCAGGTCCGTCTCATGGACAAACTTTGTGAGTTTTGTTGCGTTATTTTAGACACTATTATGATGCCTGTATTGTGTCCAAACGCTCTTTCGATTGGCATGTTTTCCGAGTTTCTTACTCGGATTCATACGACGTTTGCCTCGGTTACTGTTAACGGGTAGTGACATGTTCGCTTTGACTGTAACTAGGAGTGGTTTACTACTTTATAGTAAATTCCTATTCAGAGGTTTTTCATCTTGAAGAGGATACTGATTCTAATCCTTAAAGTAGGATTAAGCTAGTGCAAGTTTTAGGACCAGCCTTTTTAAAAATTGAGCTTGGCCTGAACTCCCTTCCTTCCGTTCCTTGGTTGCAATTTTGATTGAACATTTATAGCATGGAAAGTAAGGTATAACTTGAAATAAATTAACCCTGCTAAGCGTAGCGGTGATAATTAAGAGAGTTATACTTACCTTCCATGCATCCCGGCCTACCTCCCCTCTCGTTCAGGCCTCATTGGAATGTTAAGTGAGGGTTATTAGAGTTATTATGGAGGTCAGGGCTGGGCTGGTTACTACGTTTTTAAGGTCGGTTAGAAGTGCGTTAGAATCAGGTCATGGACCAGATTGCATATTTATAGCATGGAAGGCCCGGCAACGTTCCTATTTACACTAACCACTGTTTTGCATTTTGTTCATAAAGTTGAATACCGGGTAAGATATAACTTAAAGTAAATAGTGCTGCTTCTGTTTTTTCATTCCTGAACCAGCTGTATTTTTTGTTGACTTTTTCTTTAGCTTGTTTTTCTAGTTTCCATTTTTAGGTCTGAACATGGGTACTTTTCCATCTTTGTCCTTTTTGACAACCTTACCAAATCAGTTTGTAGCTCTGGAATACACCTCGCAACATCCTATTTGGAATAACCACTGTTTTGCATTTTTTTCATAAAGTCCTGTATATTGTTTCTCTTTCATTGTTTGGTAGGTTTAGTGATACAGGTCTCATTATTCTAAATAGGTCATTAATAAGTTTCTGCATCTTGGTCTTAACATTCAGGGCGCCCTCTTTATGTACGACTTGTTTGCTGCTAATGGGTTTAGCGTAGTGTGTATGCTGGATTGTAGCATAGAAGGTAAGTATAACTCTTGTAAATATCCCCGCTACGCTTAGCGGGGTAAATTTGTTCGCACCCAACAGTGATATTGCAAAGAAAAATTAAAAATATTATAAATGAAGCAGAAATTAAAGTGAAAGTCACTGAAAGGTCTGGCACCAGACTAAAAGAAGTACTGAGTAAATTTAATCCATTTAGTAAGGAAATTTGTATGGACAAAATTTGTGAATTATGTAAGTAAGATAAAGAATGGAATATATAAGAAAAGAGAAGTTGTATAGAGTGTAATGATTACAATGGTGAATTTAAATACATCAGAGAAACATCCAGAAACTGTTACTGATAGGAATGATAAATAATCTGTTTTTTTATAATCATAAAGTTGAATACCACAATGGACAGGACTTTAACATGCCGAAAAGTTTCTCTTTAATCCCACCCGCACCGACATCTGAGTTAATCCTGAAAACTCAGGTATGACAATTACCAACCCGACTTCCTGTTCAGTGTATTGTGTTTCCACTCCAAACAACGATTGTTTATTTACCAACCATGCACGCCACAGCCATGTAGTCCAAGGCTATTTGTGTGTATAAAATTACACAAAGCCAGAGCTGAATAATCAAGGCACTTTTGTGATTGCAATCACTCATCCGTGTTAGGTGTCTTAGTGGGAGAAGTTTGTTTTCAAACTGGTGTTAGAAATAGCTGTGTATCTTAATGCCTGAGGTAATAATGTACATTAACTGTGAATGGTTGATGGACCATTTCTCCTAAGGAAAGATTTTGCTTCTTGAAGTTGAAATTTAGCATTCTCAATACACACATTGGTGACCCCATGCATAGACAAGTATCTGAAGGAGTTTGTATTACAGAATTTAGTCCCAAGTTTAATAGAAAAGAAGATTGGTCTACTGGCAGACTCATGAAAGGAACCACCCAACCATAGCAAAACCTTTATCAATTAGATTTCTGACTGTATTTTTCTCACACTTCATCTATGTGTTGTATGAGCTTTGCATTAAGCTGTTGTTATCTGTGTTGTAGTACCAAGCTGAAGATGGTCTGGATTAGACCAAAAATTTCAATATACCAAGAAAAGAAAAGAAAATTTAACACCTTATTCATGTTTCTTTAGATTATATATGTAAGAGTCGGAATGGCTACCACCAAAACACCAGCAAAATTATGATTACAAAAACTACATGATGAATAACACTGGCTATAAATTTTCAGTCTATTGCACCCAAACTCACCAGAGTGTTTATAATTCACTGATGAAAACATCCTTTTAAAAGTCCAAATGAATCCTCAGCCCCACATAACATGCATGACTTGGCCCTGCAGTAACCAAATCCACAACACCTGATTCTTCACGATAAGTTCCATTGTGTGCATATATATGATTGGGAGTATAATAACTGAAGCAAGAAATCACTGAACTATTTTGTGGTGGGTTTTGTAATTGCTTCTACCAGAATCTGGAAGTTATACCAGCCGAAATTGAGGTTCTTGCGGGTGAAAAGACTGAAACTTTGTAGTGAGGATTGGGCTTAATGAAATATATGCAGGCTATATTAAAAATGAAATTGAATCAGACTGATGATTTCAAACTTTGAAATTTCTGAATGACCTTTGTGAAATATCAGATTAATATAGCCACATTTTGCTTCAACTTTTTCTCTATGGCGTGAGGGTGGTAGTGCACTTTAAATAAGAACATAGAAGTTATATTTTCCAAGCTGTCTGTAAGACCTTTGTGATGTGACAGATGTCAGATTTTTATACTACAGAATTAACTTTTAATCACAATTTTAAAAAGTAAATTTCCTGTTTTCGAATAATCTGATGTGATGTCTGGAGTTTTGGTCCCCTTTTTTGGTTCCGATGCAATCAGCATCAGGAACTTTTGTGGTCATGATGACGTATGGGTGTGTCAATATCTCAAGAACCATACACCGGATTCATGTCATATGTAGTACACAGATAGCCCGTGATCCATAGATGTGCTTTATTAATTTGGTGTTGATATCGTGCATAATAATGAGTAGGCGGGGCTTAATGTTAAAATCTTTAAATGTTCATATTTAAATAACCACATGTCTGTTTTGTTTCATATTTAGTGTACTTATGTTGTTAGCTAGTGTCTACATATTCATAGCACTAAAATGTTGAATTTCATTAACATGCATAGTGGGCGGGGCTTAACATGATTTTGTTGAAAAGGGCTTGTAAACACAGTATCTCAAGAACTACATGTATACATGGGTTTCAATATGTGGTACACAAATTGCCATTGGTCTGCAAATGTTCCCTATTTTTTTTTCAGAATAAAAGAGTTGTTTATGATCATGCATGCAGTATCTTCTCTGTCTATTTTTGTGTTGAAATTTGTTTCTGAATTTGTTTATGTGATGGAATTGGCTGCTTTAAATTGCTCAAAATTGCTTGTAGCCATTAATATGATATATTTCACTTTTTTTGATGAAAATTTTACAGAAATGAAAATTTGTCCATGATTTTTATCAAGCAAAGTTTGCATGTGTTGTTTTGTTTTAAAAAGAATGATTTTTTTAGTAATGTGGAATTGAAACAGATGAACTTGTCAATCTCACTTCTCAATTCTTGGAGGATGTTCACCTGTGTGCCCTATTGATATATTGTTTTGATAAAGTTGATAAACATTACAAGCCACATGGATTATTTGTGGCACTTAAATGGGTGAAATTAAATTGGTTTTAACAGGTGTTTCTATTCTTTGAAATGGAACAGACTTATTGAGTTGCATGATTGCTATGACTTAATCCCTCAGGATGAGACTGATTGAAAACATATTGAAAAATTCAGTTAACATCAAGCAATATCTTTTCCTTAGGAGAAATGGTCCATCAATCATTCACAGTTAATGCACATTATTACCTCAAACATTATGATACACAACTATTTTTATTCACAGTTTGAAAACAAACTTCTCCCACTAAGACACCTAACATAGATGAGTGATTTCAATCACAAAAGTGCCTTGATTATTCAACTCTGGCTTTGTGTAATCTTATACACACAAATAACATTAGGCTACTTGACTGTGGTGTGCATGGGAATGGCAGATAAACAGTCATAGTTTTGAGTGAAACACAATACTGAAGAGAAAGCCGGTTGGTGAATGTCATACCTGAGTTTTATGATTAACTCAGGTGTCGGGTGCGGGTAGGCTTAAAAAAAAATTCGGCATGAAAGATCACTTCAAAATTTCTGATAATTATTTTCAAAATTTTAATCTCAACATTTAATCATCGCACAAGAGCTTTGAATTATCACCAGTAAACAAAAATGTCTTGAATTGACCTAAAAACTGAAAGTGAAATTGAAAACCTTCAAACAAAGAGAAAACTTAGTAGAAATTGGTTATTGAATCTTATTTTGAAATAAGATTGAAAGTAAATAAGGGAGTCTGAATAAGATTTGATGAAGGATGTGCCAAGATAAAACTCTTTCTGCAAGCACACAAAAGAGACTTGTGAAGGAGCTATATTTTACTAGGAAATTAAAACCTTTTTTTGTGTCTGCATTATTTGTCTCTTTGTTTCTCTCTTTCATCCCACTTCACAAAAAACCTTGCATCAACGTCCTAAAACACTGCATGATGAAATCCTTTTCCCCACCAGGGTCCAGTATAGACCCTTGTTAAACAATCAATAAATGACTACAAAGATCCTGTTTGCTTTATCCTCCTTCTTATCAGAGATATAGATTTTTGGCTATGTGGAGCTCCTTAACTACAAATGTAACTTTGTTTGCCCTACATTTCAAGCTATCTGTGATATTTAAGTAGCACTGTATCTTGACAGTTTCATTTTGTAGCGGAGTCCTATTTATCCTTAGATTCCATTTATAAGAAGGTATTCATCTTTCGTATAGGAGTTATATTAAGGTTTGTGATTTTTCATCGTCTTGCATTTTTAGCGATCTTCCCTTTACTTGCTTGGTAGAGGTTGGAACTTTTACTTGGAATAGACACATGCATGGTCTTTCATGTAATGAGTATGCTAAAGCATCAGTTTTGTGCTTTAAAGTGTCATGTAAGAGGCACAGATTTTTGTAGTGTTGAAGTTTTTACAGTTTATAACATATTGGGTTTGTTTCTTCACCCACCTTATTCATCTGCAGTATTTGATAGGGATTTGTTTTAAATATACGTCATTTTGATTTACACTTAAGTATCTTGCCTTTTAATTTATGCATAACGTTTGTTAAGATTCAGGTACAAGTTTTGTCATAAAAAATTGCAAAATTTATTGCAAAATGCCCCACCTGCAACACCGACCTCTCCATCAAGCATAACCTCTTAACCTGTCCCCTATACCTGAACTCTAGGTCTCTTCTCTCCTCCCCCTCCTCAATCTTGGATCTCTTCAAAGAAAATCCTTTCTCCAACATTATCAACTTCCTCCACAACAACAACCTTTTCCACTATATCTAATCTTAACTTCTCTTCCCTTCTATACCTAAACTTACACACCCCTTTCTTTTCACCTTAGTTTTTTCTCTCCCAAATTCACCCTATTTTCCCCCTTTTCCTCCCTCTCAATTCTCCATCTCCTCTCCACCCTAATTTACACCTTAATTTGTTAAGGTGTAATTTGACACTTGGCACTTTGTAACTTGGCACATTTGACTCTGACTGTCGTGGTGCCATTAAACATTACAAGAGCTTTGAATTATCACCAGTTGACAAAAATGTCTTGAATTGACCTAAAAACTGAAAGTGGAAACTGAAAGCCTTCAAACAAAGAGAAAACTTAGTAGAAATTGAATATTGGATCTCATTTTGAAATTAGATGCCAAAGATTTTCAGTCTATTGCACCCAAACTTACCAGAGTGTTTATATCATATTGATATCTGATTCCTAGAAGAAGTTATTGATCATCATTATGATGTCATCACAGCACTTCCTATCCTATGTTTTTGTATTTCTCTGAAAATTAATTGTATATTTTCTGAAAAATTGGGAAAAAAATTTTTCTCCAAAATTATTAAAAATATTTTAGAATAAATTTTACAATGTTTTTCGATATGTTCATGCAACTCATGTTTGAATAATTAAAAAATGATGATTCATTTACAAAGAAATACATAACGTTTAGTACAGAAAGTGCTGTGATGACATCATAATGATGACTTAGACTTGGTGCAAAAGTTAATTTTATGCATGCAAGAACAATCTTTAAAATTCAATAACTTCTTGTAGGAATGAGATATTAACTTGGTTTTTCACCAATCTGTTTCTTTTATTGTCCTCTATTACATATGTAAATGAAATTCCATGAGAATATTCCTTTAACACAGTAAGTGTATTGAAAATTAATCAACTTTTAATTTGACTTATTCTATTTCTTTCTTACTATATACTCTGTTTGCAGTGCTCTCCTGACAATGGTTATGAGTCACAAAATCTATTTTAAGAATGAAGTGTGGCTAGCCATTCAGATTGGGAATAGGAGGAAGTTAAGTGTGAAAGATTACTGATGGCTTACAATATTAAAATCATTATGATATTAATATATTATATCAAATTAGATAGCAAGGAAACAAAGTTGGCTGTTAACTCAAACATTAACATTAACTTTCTAGTGCATAGAAATGATGTCTCCGTCATAAAAAATTCCTGCCCACAACCTGATAAAAATCAGAAACCTTTCCATGTTGTGAGAAAGCTGTGTGTATTTCATCTGACATTTATAGTTCATATAATTAATACTTCAATAAATGTAGTTTGTTAAGAGTTAGTAAAAAAGTATAAGTCATAATTTGTATTGTTATGTTTCTATTATTAAAAAATTATTAAACAAAAATTATCCATTCACATATTGTGTATTTCAAAGTTAAGTTTTTGGAAATATTTATATCTTACTTTGTTTCATTGAATGAATTTTTCCAAATGGGTTTGGCGGTGGTGGGGGTACTAAATTTAGGGGATGGATACTTAATTTACAAGGGAATGCTAAGAGAGGGGAACTATTTTTTCTTCTTGCTGATGTTTTTTAATGAGGGCCTGTAGAAGTGGCTACATCTTTCTTTCTTTTTCACATTCTAGAAATTAAACAAAATTGAATACAAGTGCCTCTCAGGTGCCAAGTACTGGCTTGCATAAAGATACTAACATTAAGACTTTCAAAATGATTTTAAAGTCACTTTCTCATTTCAGATTGGAAAATCAACTACAGGATGCTCAGACAACCTACAATGTTTGTCAAAAGAGATTAAGTAAAGCCTATGAAGAACTAAATAAAAGAATATATGAGCATGATCAATGCATGTTAACAGGTTTCAAGACTGATCTTACTTTGGCGGTAAGTGGTGAAAGCACAACGAATCCTTCTGCTCTTGATGTGTAGGGGGTGGGGACTGTGGCAGATTTAGGAATTTCTAAGAGTGGGGGCCTAAAAATGGGAAAATATGTGCATCCATTCCATATGAATTAAAAAAGGTCTCAACAAATGGGAAATGCAAGAAAATTTAATTTGGAGAGCCCAGATCTATAAAAAAGTTATTTGACAAAAGTTGCGGGCCAGGGTCTCCTTACCATTACCCTGAATCTGGCTACTGGGGCATATATTTGCCTTTGATGTTTATTCAATGTGTTATATCTTTGCTCATACATTACTTTACACAATAGGCTGTAATCCAGGGAAACAGGGTATGTAAAACCCAAGTTGTTGAAGCCTAAAACTTGTATGGGACTAATTATATACTAATGCTTCCTTTAAATAATTTCTTTGAAAATAAAATCAGTTGATCTTTAATATATTCTGTCTGGTGTTGCCAAATTGACCATACACAGTGATGGGGCAAAGGGTAGGGGACAATCCCTTAATAATTGTCATAACTTTTACTGTTTCCTCTCCCCATGCATACTTGTATGCATAGGTGGGATGTGCCTACCGACATTGGAGGGGGGGTGGGGTGGGGGTAAAGTCAAGTCTGGAAAAACCACAAAATCATGCTAAGATGAAAAATCATCATACAAAAGATACAAGTTCACAAGTTTGTCCAAATTGTTAAACAGTTAAATTGTATTTTAAAATGCTATGCCAGCTTGACACCTGCCCCCTTCCCTCCCTCCTGCCCATTCTATAGATTCAAGTCTCTAATCACTGCAACATTTCTGCTTTTCTAGCACCAGATTAATGTTTGAACTTAGCAAACCCTATTAGGTCATTCATTCTTGGGAAAGAAGAGGTTCGTAAAGATAAAAAGAGAGTTACAGGCTTCCAGCTGGCATTATAACCTGGTGAATGAACCTATCAAGGTTAATTGAGACTGGTGGTTGTACTGATTGGATTATGGGACACAACTCATACTCGGGACTTACTAACGTTAAGCCTAAGACCCAGTGTTGTGTCAGGTAGAGCGATCGGACACAGAATGTTTTACTGGTTCACCTGCTAGGCAGTGGTCATATCTATCTCAGAGTGGTCAAAATTAGGGTCAGTTGCTGAGTTCTCAAATCCAACAGA
This sequence comes from Chiridota heheva, assembly GCA_020152595.1. Classification (NCBI taxonomy): domain Eukaryota; kingdom Metazoa; phylum Echinodermata; class Holothuroidea; order Apodida; family Chiridotidae; genus Chiridota; species Chiridota heheva. The sequence continues at coordinate 296,145 of JAIGNY010003806.1, forward strand.
ACTTATCATACAGTAGCTCGATTATGAAACATTGAATTTCAATTCATTTATCATCATTGTAGAAAAGTACTTTCTAAAATAATATATGGTCTTTTGAAATGATAGTAAACATGGATAGGTATGGAACTATAAACAAAATTAGTAGGCCCTAGCCTAGGCTAGGCCTAAATAAAATAAGATCAAATCCGTGTTGATAATGCATAGGTTGAAAAAGGTAACTGCATGGACGAGTGGGCGTAACTTAAATGATTGACGTATTTTATTGCATGAAGAAACACTTGTGTGGGACAAAATTAAATTCTGTTCAGAACTTTAGGTAGCTTGGTGAAGCAAAGCCAAAAAGAACAAGAATACATTGGTGTAGCGTAACTTACTGTTGGATCTAAGACACTGCTTGCTCCTCTTTTTATTTGTAAATTAATCCACCTCGGTGAAACATTATTTAACTTACTTTTGATGCTTGTTAATACTCGCTAAGACTGTTGTACAGCAGTGGCATCGCCTGAACAAATATATTGTGGAAGGGGGTTGGGAGGGGGCATAAATAAAATTGTATGTATAAGTGTGTACCACCTATAGTGGTACTGCGCAAGCAAAGCGTGTGCCACAACAGCGTTAGGTCCAGTTGGGTCCAGTGGTGAATCCCTGTTGGAGGTCAGGGGATGAAGCCCCAGAAGCCCTACGTTTTTTGTGGTTTTGGTGGCAAGAAATTGCTTAAAATCATGTCAAATACACACCAAAAACCATTTTGAATTATAAGGACAGAGGGGGGGGGGGGGCATATGCCCCCGTTGCTGGAACAAAAGTCAATGCAAATTTTAGGGACCCTGCAACCCTTTGTGGTCAAGAAATTATAATCTTAGCTATTTGTAACATTAAGCTTGCATTCAATTAGAATTATTGAGATGAATGTAACACAACAGCTTGCAGCGTGGCACCTTGGTTATGAAGAAGTAAGAGAAGGTAAAACATTAAATGTATTGAGTAGCTCAAAACAATGTTTTGCATTCCTATCATCATGAATATGAATGTGAATATTAAAATCACTTACTTATACTTGTTCTGCACTAGAAACTAAATTTTTTAACAAGTAGCTGAATTCTTGAGTTTTCATAATTTTTGATTTTCAAACCTTCATTTTCAGGAGATAAATAGAATAATAAGAGCGATAATTCGTTTAAAAAATCTATGATCAACAGTATATTATATTCTTTGTAATGTAGAGATTAGTTGCAAATTTAACTGTTTTAAGTGTTGTGCATTAAGATTTTAAGAATCAAGAATGAGCATTTCTTCATAACATTACATGTTTTATTCTATCACTTCCACTTTTTATATTTCTTGCTCAGACTGTTCATGATGCTGAAAGAGAATTAGAATTAGTGAAAATTGATAACGAGAAAGCTCGAGAAAAATTATTGGAGATTAAACTGAGTATACGAGAACAGCAAAAGATGGGAGACAATGGTGAGAATCTTGTTGGTGTGAAGGTGAACTTCCGGGAACTGGATGAGGTGTTGATGAGAGATGTTGGAGAAAAGATTAAATCAGATGGAAGGCAAGTGTGTTACCTTACCTTATACCTGTATCACTCTCCTTTCCTGACTGTGAAGATCGAGGCTTTGTTAATTAGCTTCTTCCATTTCTTTCTGTCTCTTACACATACTTACACATCTCTTACACATCTTTGCATGATTGTCATCTTCTTTTTCTTAGCACATGCCAGATCCAGATCCATCTCCTTGTATAAATAATCTTTCTTATAAGTGTGTTACAGCTAAAAAAAAATTCCATTTTTACATTATTTATGTCTTGAATATCTTCACAGTATGTCTTTGTACCCAGTAGTGTAGCTAGACTTTTTGCAGGGGAAAAACCATAACAAATTTTCTAATCCAAGCCACCCCCTACCCTGCATTACTGAAAAACTTGAGGGAAATGTCAGATACCAGTATTTTATATTTTGAGGGAAAACTTTGAAAATTTTGAAGCAAAACATTAATCAGTAATTAAGAAATTTTTAAGAAACCCTCTCAAATTGTGTGATCCATGGCTGGTACAACTGAACTCTACTAAGACCAATTGCTTTCATCAGGATTACTAAAAAAAACATACTTAGTTTCTATTTTGCAAATAAATGTAGATAAAAATTTAAGTTAAGAACAAAATTAAGAATTATTTGGAGACATAATGTGACATTTTGCTTCCTCCTGCTATTTCAGAGGAAAAATGCAGGAAGCTTCAAAATTCAATGCCTCCAACACCTCTCTGACTGCTTTTGAGGATGTGTATGGTATACCAGGAAGTGACGCTACCAAGCACCTTAATATTATTCAGAGCTCATTCAATTATTTATTTTCCAACGTGTAGGTGGCCCCTAATAATTGACCCATCTGGCAGGACAGGAACCTTCCTAAGTACAGGGACACAAACCTACTAAATGGACTGCAACCCAATGACATGAAACCAGAGACCATCCGACTAGCAGTTCTTGGCTCAATCAGGTAAACCAAAAACAACTTTTCAGTGTTACTGAATAATTTCAGAGTCAAATTATTTCTTATCAAGCTGTCAAGTTGTATTTACTTTAGAGTGGTAAATAATTTGTTTATGAAGAGTATATTCTCTCATTAGTCATTTTGATAGACAATAATGATGCGGGTGTCCAGAAGGGGTACAAACTGTGAAAATAAAAAACAGAAAAAGATAATCCTCATTTATGGAAGACCTAAGATTTTATTGGGAATCACCTGGGAGTACAAAGAAGTTTGTAGGCTCATGCTTCTCTCGTGCTTTTTCCTATACTTGGGAAAGCTAGAATTTCTCTCGACAAACATCAAATAGAAAACTTTATTTTATAGGTATTGTTCCACCATCCTTTCTCTTAATTCTCTTCTTTTTTGTGTAGATTTGGTAAAATGTTTGTGCTAGATATGATGGAACTAGACTTGTTCCAGAGCAGTGTCGATCTTTTTGATGTCGTTCACAAAGGACTGATGGATGATCTCATGAGTAAAGAACTTATTAAGGATGAAAAGTAAGTCATTTCTATTTGTGAGGATTATTTGCACTTTGATGAAATTGATGCCCACAGGATTTCACCACAAACAAATGGTTGGTGCTCGGGGAATGTTGCCTTACTTAGCACAAACAAATGGGTGGTGCTCGGGGAATATTGCCTCACTTAGCACAAACAAATAGGTGGTGCTCGGGGAATGTTGCCTTACTTAGCACAAACAAATGGGTGGTGCTCGGGGAATGTTGCCTCGCTTAGCACAAACAAATGGGTGGTGCTCAGGGAATGTTGCCTCACTTAGCACAAACAAATGGGTGGTGCTCGGGGAATGTTGCCTTACTTAGCACAAACAAATGGGTGGTGCTCGGGGAATGTTGCCTCGCTTAGCACAAACAAATGGGTGGTGCTCGGGGAATATTGCCTCACTTAGCACAAACAAATAGGTGGTGCTCGGGGAATGTTGCCTCCCTTAGCACAAACAAATGGGTGGTGCTCGGGGAATGTTGCCTCGCTTATCACAAACAAATGGGTGGTGCTTGGGGAATCTTGCCTCGCTTATCACAAACAAATGGGTGGTGCTCGGGGAATGTTGCCTCGCTTATCACAAACAAATAGGTGGTGCTCGGGGAATGTTGCCTCGCTTATCACAAACAAATGGGTAGTGCTCGGGGAATGTTGCCTCGCTTAACACAAACAAATGGGTGGTACTCGGGGAATATTGCCTCACTTAGCACAAACAAATGGGTGGTGCTCAGGGAATGTTGCCTCGCTTATCACAAACAAATGGGTGGTGCTCGGGGAATATTGCCTCACTTAGCACAAACAAATGGGTGGTGCTCGGGGAATGTTGCCTTACTTAGCACAAACAAATAGGTGGTGCTCGGGGAATGTTGCCTCGCTTATCACAAACAAATGGGTGGTGCTCGGGAAGTGTTGCCTCGCTTATCACAAACAAATGGGTGGTGCTCGGGGAATATTGCCTCACTTAGCACAAACAAATGGGTGATGCTCGGGGAATGTTGCCTTACTTAGCACAAACAAATAGGTGGTGCTCGGGGAATGTTGCCTCGCTTATCACAAACAAATGGGTGGTGCTTGGGGAATGTTGCCTTACTTAGCACAAACAAATGGGTGGTGCTGAGGGAATGTTGCCTCGCTTATCACAAACAAATGGGTGGTGCTCGGGGAATGTTGCCTCGCTTATCACAAACAAATGGGTGGTGCTCGGGGAATATTGCCTCGCTTATCACAAACAAATGGGTGGTGCTCGGGGAATGTTGCCTCGCTTATCACAAACAAATGGGTGGTGCTCGGGGAATGTTGCCTCGCTTAACACAAACAAATAGGTGGTGCTTGGGGAATATTGCCTCACTTGGCACAAACAAATGGGTGGTGCTCGGGGAGTGTTGCCTCGCTTATCACAAACAAATGGGTGGTACTCAGGGAATGTTGCCTCGCTTATCACAAACAAATGGGTGGTGCTCGGGGAATGTTGCCTTACTTAGCACAAACAAATGGGTGGTGCTCGGGGAATGTTGCCTCGCTTAACACAAACAAATGGGTGGTGCTCGGGGAATGTTGCCTCGCTTATCACAAACAAATGGTTGGTGCTCGGGGAATGTTGCCTTGCTTATCACAAACAAATGGGTGGTGCTCGGGGAATGTTGCCTCGCTTATCACAAACAAATGGGTGGTGCTCGGGGAATGTTGCCTCGCTTATCACAAACAAATGGGTAGTGCTCGGGGAATGTTGCCTCGCTTAACACAAACAAATGGGTGGTACTCGGGGAATATTGCCTCACTTAGCACAAACAAATGGGTGGTGCTCAGGGAATGTTGCCTCGCTTATCACAAACAAATGGGTGGTGCTCGGGGAATATTGCCTCACTTAGCACAAACAAATGGGTGGTGCTCGGGGAATGTTGCCTTACTTAGCACAAACAAATAGGTGGTGCTCGGGGAATGTTGCCTCGCTTATCACAAACAAATGGGTGGTGCTCGGGAAGTGTTGCCTCGCTTATCACAAACAAATGGGTGGTGCTCGGGGAATATTGCCTCACTTAGCACAAACAAATGGGTGGTGCTCAGGGAATGTTGCCACGCTTAGCACAAACAAATAGGTGGTGCTCGGGGAGTGTTGCCTCACTTAAAACTAACAAATAGGTGGTGCTCGGGGAATGTTGCCTCGCTTAACACAAACAAATGGGTGGTGCTCGGGGAATGTTGCCTCACTTAGCACAAACAAATAGGTGGTGCTCGGGGAGTGTTGCCTCACTTAACACAAACAAATAGGTGGTGCTCGGGGAATGTTGCCTCGCTTAACACAAACAAATGGGTGGTGCTCGGGGAATGTTGCCTCGCTTAGCACAAACAAATGGGTGGTGCTCGGGGAGTGTTACCTTACTTAACACAAACAAATGGGTGGTACTCGGGGAATGTTGACTCACTTAACATTTTCATGCAATATAACCTGTAAAAATACCTACAAATGGGCAAGGCTGTAAAACTGCAGTTTCAGTTGGTAAGTTAAATTTCTGTCAGCATGTCAAATCATCTTGTTATACATGTGAATATGTGTTGCAAGATTCCATACAAACAGTATACTAAAATCATAGCTTTTGTGAAGCTTGTAAGTTTTACAAAGGCTAATAGATTCACAAAATGTACAATAACTCGAAAGCTTGATTTGCTTTTAATCATTTGGATTTGCGTTTGCATTGTTTTAACAGTTGGATTCGCATAATATCCAAATCATATCATGTAATATTTCCTGATTATTTAATGTTTTGCTGGTTGAAGAATCATTTAGTGCTATCATAAGTTAAGATGTTGTTGGTTGGTTGGAGCGTAGCACTCATCAGCACGGACCATGAGGAGGAGGAGTAGGTAACTCAGTTGGCAGAGCGCACGACTAATATGCTAGAGGTATCAGGTTTAATCCTCGATTTGGTCTTACCCGTTTTTCCACAGCTATGCATCAAAGCGGAATTACATCGTTTGCAGCTCCTGCTCCTTATCCAGCCGTTGAGAAAAGTGATAATGGTTGAATGGTGCTCACTGTCCTCCAAAGGGGACATTAAGCTGTCAATCCTGATGGTAGCACAGTAACATCCTACCTAGTTCTCTTTACACTATTTGAAAAGAGAAGCATGAAAATGCAGTGTCATTCACTTCCCATCCCGGCCCCGGCCCCTTAGAGGGATCAAGCTGCAAGCTGCGACCCCCACACAGAGAAATCTGTGAAATTTTTGCAACAGAGTGCACAGCATTCACACGATAGAAGAAGAAGTACTAACCAACACAGCAGTACAGCCCTCAGGACTGACCAACACAGCAGTACAACCCTCAGGACTGACCAACACAGCAGTACAACCCTCAGGACTGACCAACACAGCAGTACAACCCTCAGGACTGACCAACACAGTAGTGCAACCCTCAGGACTGACCAACACAGCAGTACAACCCTCAGGACTGACCAACACAGCAGTACAACCCTCAGGACTGACAAACACAGCAGTACAGCCCTCAGGACTGACCAACACAGCAGTACAACCCTCAGGACTGACCAACACAGCAGTAAAGCCCTCAGGACTGACAAACACAGCAGTACAACCCTCAGGACTGACCAACACAGTAGTACAGCCCTCAGGACTTACCAACACAGCAGTACAACCCTCAGGACTGACCAACACAGCAGTACAACCCTCAGGACTTACAAACACAGCAGTACAACCCTCAGGACTGACCAACACAGCAGTACAATCCTCAGGACTGACCAACACAGCATTACAACCCTCAGGACTGACCAACACAGCAGTACAACCCTCAGGACTGACCAATACAGCAGTACAACCCTCAGGACTGACCAACACAGTAGTAAAACCCTCAGGACTGACCAACACAGCAGTGCAACCCTCAGGACTGACCAACATAGCATTGCAACCCTCATGACTGACCAACATAGCAGTGCAACCCTCATGACTAACCAACACAGCACATCCGTACCTCCACATCTACTCTTCTTGGTTATTAGATTGTGATTTATAATAAATGTACATGTATTTGTTAAAGAAGCATCACCTAAATTAAGCATTTGTGTATTTCCTGTGTATCTAGTTTTCCAAAATGTATACAGTTCTTAGAGATGAAAGACAAAGTACACATAACACTCCAGAATTTAAAGCATTTTCATTACAACATATTACACATTTTTTTCTGGCCTCGATGTTCATAGATGCTCAAACATTATGTATTTTTTCATCATCATCTTACTCAGAGTACTACAATCAGGGACAAAAGTCTTGGTACTTTTTCCCCTTCCACCTCTACTCAATGTTGGTACTTTTTTCCCTTTCACCTCTACTCAATGTTGGTATGCGAATTAGAAGAAAAGTGTTTGGTAGTGGATATCTGCAACAATGAGCAGAGGTATAAGGAGAAGGGGAAAAGTGCCCAGTGCTTTTGTCCGGGATTGCAATCAGGGACAAAAGTCTTGGCACTTTTCCCCTTCCACCCCTACTCAATGTTGGTATGCGAATTGGAAGAAAAGTATTTAGTAATACATGGATATTTGCAACATTGAGCAGGGGTAGAAGAGGGAGGAACAAAGTGCCAAGTACCTTTGTCTGGGATTGTAGGGTTAAAGTCAATGGCATTGTTCTTGGCAAATTCTCATTTTCTTTTTCTCTGCATTTTTAGGTTCTTTTATCTCCTTAAAGATACAGATGGCCCAGAGTATAAAAAGACTGAATTCAATGAGTTTAGGACCCAGATGTTTCGTTTTGTCGTACTGACAAAGATTGAACCCCCCAAGGAGATCATGGACAAGTTTTACCCCATCCATGTGGTGGTAGACTAGAGAATGGATGCAACAGGTGAACCAAGGAAGTACACGTAAACGAATGAGTAGAACATTTAGGCTCACTAAAAAATGTATGCGATCATAGTTTTTAGTTCCGATGCCATATCATCAGGAACCTATGCGGCCATGATGGCGTGTGTGTATGTATGGGTGGGTGGGTATGTGTGTGTGATAGCCAGCTTGTAAATGTGATATCTCAAGAATGATATTCGGAAAACAGATAGCCCATGGTCAGTAGATGTGCTCTATTATTTTTGATGATGTCATGCATATTAATGTAAAAATCTTCAAATGTTGATATTTTAACAACTGCATGTCTGTTTTGTTTCATATTTGGTATAATTATGTTAGCTGGTGTGTATATGTTCATAATGTAAAAATGTTGTGTGTAGTGGGAGGGGGGCTTAATATTATTTTCTGAAAAGAGCTTGTAAAGAAGGATAAACTGGATTCATGTCATATCTGGTACACATGGTCTGTAGATGTGCCCTATTGTTTTTGGTGGTGATATCATGCATATTAATGAGTAGGTGGGCATAATGTAAAAATCTTGAAATGTTTATATTTTAACAACCGCTTGTCTGTTTTGTTGCATATTTGGAATAACTATGTTAGCTGGTGTGTATATGTGCATGATGTAAAAGTATTGAATATCATTAAAATATGCATAGTGGGCGGGGCTTAATATCATTTTGCTGAAAAGAGCTTGTAAACACAGTAGCTCAAAAATGGTAAACTAGATTCATGTCATATTTAGTACAAAGATAGCCAATGGCTGTAGATGTGCCTTATTGTTTTTGGTGGTGATATGCATATTAATGAGTAGGCAGGGCTTATTGTAAAAATCTTAAAGTACTTTTATTTTGACAATCACATGTCTGTTAAGTGGGCAGGACTTAAATTGAAAATTTCGAAAAAGTGATGAGTAACTGTTTGTCCATTTTACATCATACTGATAATATTGTTGGTTATTGTGTACACGCTCATGTTATCAACAGATGTCATTAATGTGCATGGTGGGTGTGGCTTAATGTAAAAGTACTAAATGATGTAAACACCATACTGTATCCCATGAACTATATATCAGATTTGTACCATATGTGGTACACAGATGGGCCATGGTCTGTACATATGTTCTAATGTTGTGGTAGTGTCATAAATATTAATGAGAAGGCGGACATACTGACACATTTTTGAAATAGGATCAATGAGGAACCGTTTTTGCATACTTGCTATGATAATGTTGTTACTTACTGTACAAATGCCAATGTTGTCAACATTTCTATTGATCTGCATGGTGGGTGTGGTTTATAAATATCATGGAACAAATATTTTATGATATGTTATGACATGACAGTTTATACAAATTTTGCAAATCAATCAGCTTTTGAAAAAAGCATCAGAACCACAAAACATTTTGGTTCTGGTGACATTAGTTGTTCTGCTCCCTAAAGTTTCAAACAGGCAGACCCGACCTAATAAGTAACCAGGTCGGGTCAGATTTGTCCTCTTTATTTTCTTTATTCTGAAAACCTTAGTTGTTGTGGAAGTTGGTGCTGAGTATCATATTAGCAATGGATGAAGTCCTTATTGTGTGGTTATTTTAATTAAGATAAAGTGGTCTCACTATTTGCCACAGTAAGTTTGTGGTTATGATTTGCTGGAACAATTTTTTAAGGAGAAGGACACGTCATGAAAAGTGTTTTTTTTTATTCCGTAGAACTGGTGACCGTATTTTTCGTGAAGTTTAAAAGTGATATTCAATGACTACATAGATTGGATTATCCTTGCTCTGAAGTAATCATGATAGACGTTCTCTTGAAGTGTTGTAATATTTCTAAGCTTCTCTAGAGCATGACTTGTTGAAGAAATGAATCAAGTGAGTTTATTTGGTTTAATGTATTAAAGAGAAGATTTTGTTTCACTGCATATTTGAATTGACCACACATACAATTTTCTAGGAGCATACGGTGCCGAGTATATTCTGGATATTCAGTTTTGTTGAAGCTTGTAAATATGTAGAGTATGAGACCTTAATTTCAGGTGTCAGTGTTTTGCTATGTACCATGGCAATACAGTCTTGATTGCAGGTGTCAGTGTTTTGCTATGTACCATGGCAATACGGACTTGATTGCAGGTGTCAGTGTTTTGCTATGTACCATGGCAATATGGTCTTGACTGTAGGTGTCAGTCTTTTGCTATGTACCATGGCAATACGGACTTGATTGCAGGTGTCAGTGTTTTGCTATGTACCATGGCAATACGGTCTTAATTGCAGGTGGCAGTGTTTTGCTATGTACCATGGCAATACGGACTTGATTGCAGGTGTCAGTGTTTTGCTATGTACCATGGCAATACGGTCTTAATTGCAGGTGTCAGTGTTTTGCTGTGTACCATGGCAATATGGTCTTGATTGTAGGTGTCAGTGTTTGCTATGTACGATGGCAATACGGACTTGATTGCAGGTGTCAGTGTTATGCTATCTATGTACCATGGCAATATGGTCTGGATTGCAGGTGTCCGTGTTTTGCTTTGTACCGTGGCAATACGGTCTTGATTGCAGGTGTTAGTGTTTTGCTATGTACCATGGCAATACAGACTTGATTGCAGGTGTCAGTGTTTTGCTATGTACCATTGCAATACGGACTTGATTGCAAGTGTCAGTGTTTTGCTACGTACCATTGCAATACGGTCTTGATTGCAGTTGTTAGTGTTTTGCTATGTACCATGGCAATACAGTCTTGATTGCAGGTGTCAGTGTTTTGCTATGTACCATGGCAATACGGTCTTGATTGCAGGTGTCAGTGTTTTGCTATGTACCATGGCAATACGGTCTTGATTGCAGGTGTCAGTGTTTTGCTGTGTACCATGGCAATACAGTCTTGATTGCAGGTGTTAGTGTTTTGCTATCTATGTACCATGGCAATATGGTCTTGATTGCAGGTGTCCGTGTTTTGCTTTGTACCATGGCAATATGGACTTGATTGCAGGTGTCAGTGTTTTGCTTTGTACCATGTCTTGATTGCAGGTGTCAGTGTTATTTGCTATGCACATGGCAATATGGACTTGATTGCAGGTGTCAGTGTTTTGCTATGTACCATTGCAATACGGTCTTGATTGCAGGTGTCAGTGTTTTGCTATGTACCATGGCAATACGGTCTTGATTGCAGGTGTCCGTGTTTTGCTATGTACCATGGCAATACAGTCTTGATTGCAGGTGTCAGTGTTTTGCAATGTACCATGGCAATACGGTCTTGATTGCAGGTGTCAGTGTTTTGCTACGTACTATGGCAATACGGTCTTGATTGCAGGTGTCAGTGTTTTGCTTTGTACCATGGCAATACGGTCTTGATTGCAGGTGTCAGTGTTTTGCTATGTACCATGGCAATACGGTCTTGATTGCAGGTGTCAGTGTTTTGCTATGTACCATGGCAATACGGTCTTGATTGCAGGTGTCAGTGTTTTGCTATGTACCATGGCAATACGGTCTTGATTGCAGGTGTCAGTGTTTTGCTATGTACCACGGCAATACGGTCTTGATTGCAGGTGTCAGTGTTTTGCTATGTACCATGTCTTGATTGCAGGTGTCAGTGTTTTGCTATGTACCATGGCAGTACAGACTTGAGTGCAGGTGTCAGTGTTTTGCTATGTATAATGGCAATACGGACTTGAGTGCAGGTGTCAGTGTTTTGCTATGTACCATGGCAATACAGACTTGATTGCAGGTGTCAGTCTTTTGCTATGTACCATGGCAATACGGTTTTAATTGCAGGTGTCAGTGTTTTGCTATGTACCATGGCAATACGGTCTTGATTGCAGGTGTCAGTGTTTTGCTTTGTACCATGGCAATACGGTTTTGATTGCAGGTGTCAGTGTTTTGCTTTGTACCATGGCAATACAGTCTTGATTGCAGGTGTCAGTGTTTTGCTATGTACCATGGCAATAGTCTTGATTGCAGGTGTAAGTGTTTTGCTATGTACCATGGCAATACGGTTTTGATTGCAGGTGTCAGTGTTTTGCTTTGTACCATGGCAATACGGTCTTGATTGCAGGTGTCAGTGTTTTGCTATGTACCATGGCAATACGGTCTTGATTGCAGGTGTTAGTGTTTTGCTATGTACCGTGGCAATACGGTCTTGATTGCAGGTGTCAGTGTTTTGCTATGTACCACGGCAATACGGTCTTGATTGCAGGTGTCAGTGTTTTGCTATGTACCATGGCAATACGGTCTTGATTGCAGGTGTCAGTGTTTTGCTTTGTACCATGGCAATACGGACTTGATTGCAGATGTCAGTGTTTTGCTATGTACCATGGCAATATGGACTTGATTGCAGGTGTCAGTGTTTTGCTTTGTACCATGTCTTGATTGCAGGTGTCAGTGTTATTTGCTATGCACATGGCAATATGGACTTGATTGCAGGTGTCAGTGTTTTGCTTTGTACCATGGCAATACAGTCTTGATTGCAGGTGTCAGTGTTTTGCTATGTAACATGGCAATATGGACTTGATTGCAGGTGTCAGTGTTTAGCTGTGTACCATGGCAATACAGGTGGCTCTTGTTTTCACTTGTATTTATCATTGATTTTGGGGGAGGGGGTATCATTTATTTTGGAGGAGGTAGTGGGGAGAGTGCTATAGATTAGTTTCCTTTTCGTTCAAGTGTAATCACACCTTCTTGCTTGCTTAGGTATAAATCATTTTTATCTGGTATCGTAAAACTAAAAAGATATGATTAAGATAACACCAATCACACCATTTTACTAGAGTAATTAAATTGCCATGTAATTCCAAGATGCATAGCATTGTTACATTATTTTATTTGAGTATTTAAACAACAATTTCTAAATCTATATTTTCTCATTTCTATTTCTAGTTGTATGCCAAAGAAACATTCCATTAGTAGTAAATAAATGTAAAAAAACATAGGATATTTGGATATCTGGATTGAGGTTTGCATTTTAAAGGACAAAATGTATATATTACACTTGTAATGAATATCCTAGGGAGTATGCCACCTGCACCTAATGACCTAATTTTGAATTAGCTGTGAATCTGAATGTACTCCTCAAGTACTCATCAGGGGACAGACATCTTCATGCAGGGGAAGCTGTTTTTGAATGGACAGAACCTTTTGTAACGGCAATGTCTTACAGATTTATTTATTACAGCTTCATATCTATGCAAGTTTTACCACCTTGATCAAGTTTGTACTTGTGAGTAATCAGTATTTTTCATCTGAGTAGATGTGTGTGTGTTTGTTGTTTTATAAAGCATTTATCAAGAGTTTACAAAATTGAATTGAATTGAAAAATATATTCTAGAACTGGTCAAGTTCTATCTCATTTTGTTTCCTTTACATATTTCTCTTACAAATGTTATGATGAAGTATTTACTCAGCCCAACTGAAACATTCCATATTAAAGCAAGGGTTGGAAGCAGCGTTGGACATCACCTGTCTGGAACACCGGGGCAACTAATATCTATGTCCGGGCAAGTTGATGGGCAGTTGATATGCCCGCTGGGCAACCATAAATTGATCCAAACTAATAAGATTGAATTTCTCTTTAAAAACTTAATTCATTATACAGATTATAATTACTACAATATAACTGATGGAAATGCCCAGAAAATAACTTCAGACTTATATTCCATTTATTTGGAAGCCAAAATATTTTGTTACATATGTATGTAATGAAATGATATTAAACCTCTCCATAACAACATCACATGCACCCATACATAAACATACGTTTATACGTACGTAAACATATATCGCACACACACATAAAACATATAATGTACAGATATATGATCCAGGCCACCAAAGCTGGTTGAACATGTGCGTATGCATGTTGGTTTGCTAGCAAGGCTTGCTTCTTTCAACCAATCATATCTCGCATACAAAATCTCATGCATATTTATATCCAGTCACTGTTTCTTGCTGTGTTAATGCACCTCATGCAAACTTGACCTGCCTTTGCAACTTGTTTACACAAAAGTTTATTAAAGTTATGTGTTTCATTTTGATTTTATGGAGCCTCTTATTGCTTTATAATTGTAGAGGATATATGGATTACACTTTCCACTGTTTTTTAGTAAGCGTAAGAGTCTTTTAAAATTTATACAGCATTATCAGTAAATATTGCCGTAAGTAATATTTTACCATAACGTGCAATTTTATCGTGATTATTGTCGGACAAGTGGATTTTGCTCCTGGGCAAGTATTTCTGCGCATGCGTCTGCCCAGCAGGCAAGTAAATTTTTGGGCGATTTGTTGAACGCTGTATGGAAGAGGTGTCAAATGAGTGTATTTCCTTGTTTAAATGGTTATTGCCATGGCATACGATTAACTGAGGTGACATCCCAGCTACATACAAGTAACACTTACAATTCTGATGTTTTTCCTCATATTTTTGAGAAAGATGGTTCTTGTCGATGGACACAATGTAATCCTTGTATCTGGATAAATGCAACCATTTGGTTGGGTAAGGACAAATGGCACCGACCCCTTTATAAGCAAGAAATTTATGTTCTATTTTGATCTTTGTCTAATATGAAAATGGTAAATGACAACTCCTGACTTTACAGTACCCTATCATCAATCATAGAGAGGTGCAGTGGTACGGAGTCTTGCTCGTATGGGAAAGGTACCGGGTTCGACTCACAGCTGTAAAATGAGTACCCGCATTGCTGGGGAGCCGTTAACACACAAGATATGTCCATGTGCTATCATCCGCTTGAGCCATGGAAACAGAGGTAAAGCACCGGCCCTGTAAACCTAATGATTTAACTTCAACTAACTAAAATCTTTTTTTTTTTTTAACTTAGTGCTATCATTTCATATGTTGTATCACATCTTGTGATATCATCCTCATGTTGTGTACATCTCCTTTATTCCCCAACCACCGTTTTTGGCCATTTTCAACGGTTCAGTAAAAAAACAATTGACCACCATTGACCTTTGATGTCACTCGTGCACGGTAAATATAAATATCGAGTGGATAAATTGTTTACAGAACCAATTAATCTCTGAACCATAAGTGCAGCTGGTATATAAAATGTGTTTTCATAGTAAGGAGGAAAATGGGCATATCTGTATTTTTTTTAAGCAGATGTACACGATATGTTTGTCAAGTAGACTTTCAAAACTAGAAGCACATGTGACATCTTTATACCCCTTGAATGGAAGAAAGTAGGTCCTCATAATTCGGTTTATTCTGTATCAGCCTTCGATAAATCATACGTTCAGCTGCCCAGGACAACCAAAAATATTATCTAGGCAACCATTACATTTACTTAACCTTGGTTTTCAGCCATATATGCAATGCTGCTAAAAACTTTTCAAGGCCAACTTTATTTACTTACAGACAACCACAAATTCAGATACTCCTGCCAGGCTGGCAGTTTATTTTTCAATACCTGTCCTGCATGACCTCTGTCATACAAAAGCCAAACCTATTTTGTCACTTACCAGTCAATTTATTTCCAATACCTTAAAAACTGATGATATGTCCAGTAAGCAATATAACGTTTTGTGAAGGGGGAAGGTTTTCTTCAAACCAACATAACTACAAAATTGACAGTCAGGAAAGGATACAGTTTTGATGATTTAGTGACCAAATATAGTGACTTTATGCTAATTCTCAGAAGTTTGCTTGAAAATTAAATGCAAGGAAAGTGTGTAAAAAGAAAGAAAAATGTGGCATTATATCAAAGATACTTATATTTTGAATTCTTCTATTCATGTACGATGTAACAAAAACTTGCTGCTAAGTTTTATATGTTAAAGCCAATTTAACAATTTCATTTTTGCAAAAATCTTTCAAATACAAAGCTTCAAATACCAATCTTCAAATACATTCCCTTTCAATTGTCCTAGATATGAAAACTCAAATATCTTAGAAACATTAACATTTACATTACAACATGCAAAGATAACTTCTTGTGAATCTCTGTATAACATTAATAATAATTATTGATACATACTTTCTACTAAACTTGTCTTTTAAGACTTGCATAAATCAAAATTCTTGCATATTCAAAATTCATAAATCAAGTCTAGAGACTATTTCCTTTCCATGCATGGATGGTAGCCATCTTCTAATGCATGAATGGTAGCCATCTTCTAATGCATGGATGGTAGCCATCTTCTAATGCATGGATAGTAGCCATCTTCTAATGCATGGATGGTAGCCATCTTCTAATGCAATCTATCAAAATAAACTTTAATTTCTATAGTACTTTTTGAAAATGGTACCCTTTCTTTCCGAGACATGAGCACACCCAAAGGTTAATACACAATAAAGTTACAAAATTATAAATGAATAAAATAATAGTTCTCCCCAAATGAGAAAAATAATTACCTTGTTCCTTTTGTTTACAATTCTATGAAACCTAAAATTATTTTCATGGAAAGAGATTAAATCATAAGTGGCAAGTAATAGTTAAAAACAGAATGAAATAATAGCCTCTATAAGAATGTTTAATGCTAGAAAAACTATGAAGTTAAAAAGGATATAATTGCTTTGCCATTCAATTATTTTTTGGCAGACTGAAATATTTTGAAATAACTTCTTCATGCAGCATTGTATTCCTTGCTCAAACGCTCTTGAGAAATACAAATTTCAATGATTGGCAAAACATTGGTGTGGACTTACAAATTGAGGGTATCCACATTCCAAAATTCACTAATTTGCAATTTTTACAAGCATATTAGCTCAACTCTCTACTATGTACAAATGCATCTACAAGAAGCTATTTCTTAGCCTGCTCTGCTAATTCATCTAATAATTATCCATAACCAAGAAGAGACTCCTACCATTGCTCCACAGCATTTCCCTCCTTCACCATACATATACAACACACAAGATAACAACTAATTTGATCAATCCTCTTAGTAGAAAGTGGTGGAGGCTTTGAATATTTTACTATCAAAGGATGATCTAGAGAATCCTTTCATTTGTAGTTGATTTACACCCCACTCACTAATTCTCATCTCTTTCCCCGTCATCTTTCTTCAAAGTCCCCACCTGTCACACAATTCTATTCTTTCCCCTTTTCTACTGTCATATATGCTCCTTTAACACAATCTTCAAATGCTTGAGAATAAATTCATGAACAAATTGATTTATTTAGTTACAGACACAGTCAACAGCAAGTATTCAAGCAATTTAAGGTTCTTTGTTTTACTGTTATTGTTTCTTTCTATTTTAAATCTTAATTAGAATGGTAAATACGGCATCCCATGTACCATATGGCATCCCATGCAAATTGACACCCATGACATCCCACCCCATGTACCAAATGGCATCCCACCATGTACCACATGGCATCCCACCCCATGTACCACATGGCATCCCACCCCATGTACCACATGGCATCCCACCCATGTACCACATGGCATCCCACCCATGTACCACATGGCATCCCACCCATGTACAACGTGGTATTCCACCCCATGTCCCCCATGGCATCCCACCCCATGTCCCACATGATGTCCCATGTAACATTCCATCATGTCCCACAGGGCATCCCATCCAATGACCCACATGGCATTCCACCCTATGTCCCACATCCCATGTCCCAAATGACATCCCACCTCATGTCCCACATGACATCCCATGCCTTGTCCCACATGGCATTCCACCATATCTCCTACATGGCATTCTCGGTGTCTCATGGCATTCCACCATATGTCCCACATGTCATTCCACCATATGTCCCACATGGCATCCCATGCTATGACCCCATGGCATCCCATGGACCCCATAGACCCCATCCTACATGTATGTCCCACATTTCCAACCATATGTACCACATGACATCCCTCCATATGTATCACACATGGCATCCCTCCCTGTGTCCCCAACAGTAATTCCCACCTGATGTTCCCATGGCATCCCCCCATATATTCCACATGGTATCCCTCCCAAAGTCCCAATGACATCCTACTTTATGTCCCACATGGCATCACATCCCATGTCCCCATGCCTCCTACCCACATGCCTCCTACCCTATGCCTCATATCCCTATGTCACTTATGTCACACATGGCATCCTATTTTATGTCAAACATGGCATCCTACCTTATGTCAGAGTCACACATGGCATCCCAACCTATGTCACACTGTGTTACTCGTGGCATCCCACCATGTCCCACATGGCATTCTACCCTGTTCCACATGGCATCCCACCCTAGGCTCCATAAGATGTCTCATCCTAGCTATTACAGTCCCTGATTGGGCATACTACAGTATGAAAGTGTCAATTCATATAGTAACTTATATGCATATGGCTTGTTGAAATGGGGAGGGACAACATGTCCCACATGACATCCCATGTCCCGCATGACATTCCATCCAATGGCATTCCATCCTATGTCCTGCATGGCATTCCATCCTATGTCCTGCATGGCATTCCACCCTATGTCCTGCATGGTATTCCACCACATATCTTACATGGCATTCCACCATGTTCCACATGGCATCCCACCCCATGTCCCACATGGCATCCCACCTTATGTCTCACGTGACGTCCCATAGGTTTCATAAGAAGTCTCATTCTAGCTATCACAGTCCCTGATTGAGCATACTATGTATGAAAGTGTCAGTTTATATAATAACGTATATGCAAATGAGTTGTTAAATAAGAAAGAAAGGTGGAGTCAAATAATTATGCCTGATATAGCCCTTGGTGTATACAACATGGTAAATATTATATCATATGGCCCCCATCCATGTCCCACATGGCATCCCTCCCTATGTAATCACATCCTGTCACACTCCCTGACTAAGCATACTAAATAAAAAAGTCTGGTCAGGTCATATACTGTAGCAACTTTATGCAAATGACCCCAATAATAAAGGTGGAGTTTAATAATCATGCCTTATACAACTGTTGGTGCCCAAATATTTTAAAGAATTTTAAGGATTTTAAATCTCAAGTGCTACAAGAGAAACTTGAGGATCTCTGAAGAATATTGGAAAAATATATCATTTTACAGTCATCTTCTAAGAAAATATCAAATGTTTTGTAGACTTTGAAGGAAACTAGTCTTCAATCCTGTCTTAAGTATCTCTGAAAAACTTTAACATTTTATAAGGAAATTCTAACCTTCCATAAGGATATCTGTAGAAACTTGAACTTTTTCTGAGGAACTCTGAAGAAACTTTAATATTTTCTGAGGAATTCTCAAAAAACTTTAACATTTCTGAGGAAATCTTTGGACAAATCTGTGGACAGACGGACGGCCGGCCGGACGGACGTAATCGCCATTACATAGGTTCGCATAATGCTTCGCATAATGCTTCGCATAATGCTTCGCATAATGCTTCGCATGCGAACCAAAAAAGCTGGCTAAATCCATCCGAACCCGGTTTCAATGGCGCAAGCGGATGAGTACATGACTTTCCCTGGATGGGATGCGTGTCCATCGCAAATGAACTCCCTAGCAGTGCTGGTACTCATTTTACAGCTGAGTGGACTGAAGCAAGTAGAGAAAAGTATCTTGCTCAAGGACACAATGCAGCACTCACGGCAGGAATCGAACCGATAATTTTCGAATACGAGCATAACCACTGGAACCACTGCACCTCTTTATAAATCTTAATGGTGAAACATATTCATCAATTATTGCAGGACAATAATGGAAAAAGATTGGATGCAAAAAGCATTCAGCAATAGGTTTTGTTTTAAAATCTGTTAACCCCTGTCAGATCAGGTCTGAAATAGGGCATGTGTTTCATTTAAATCAAGTTGAATACATTGAGAATTCATCTCTGATCAATTCCAGCATTTTACTGCATTTACAGTGTGATTGGTTGACTGAGCTTTTAAGTTACCTTTGCAATGAATTATTTCCAAACATTTTGCAAATTCTTGCAATTCCTAGCTCCTATGTTTGGCAGAAATGTGTATATGTATGAAACATACTTCTAAAATTAAATAGATGTTGAATGGCAACAAATGTTCTTTGTTCTGTCCAAGCGAGTTTCTGCAAATGCAGAGTGTATGTACTATACTTGTATGATGAAAAACAAAACGTACATCACATCACACACTTCAATAGAAGCTGTAACAGTTTAAGAATAAATACTGAAGAAATACTCAATGTCTACTACATCACTTCTTATTCCTCGAAGTCCTCTAATGGCAAAATTGCATGATGATATATTGCTTGATACAGTTTTCTTTGATATATATATAATGCAAATACTTGGTATCAATTATTTTGTTCAAGTTCAAAACAGCTTAGTGCTTGACTGCGGCATGAGGTGAATTTTGAGGTTTTTTAAGGAGTTTTTCAAGGAGTTATGCAACACTTTTAGAATCCACATGAAATGATATGAGCTACTCTTCTGCCATGGTATCATCAGACTTGATAATTAGGCCACATTTGTATGGAAAATGGGTGGTATAAAGGCATATTCTCTTTGCTCCAAAATGTTACACTTTCTAGGAATCCAAAAATATTTGCCGTGACGGTAAAGAATGATGGTCTTTGAGGCAAAAAGATTGTGCCTTTACATAAGACCACCCTACTGCTCTTTTGACTACCAGATTCTCAAACATAATCCAGGAATACTACAAACGGTTCATATCTTTTATTGTTAAAACTTACAGAGCGCTTCCTGATCTAACTAAGATGAAAGCGAAGGTAGTTAACATTAATTACGCAGTCTTCTTGCGTAATACTTCTGTTTCAGTCACAAAGCACAATTATGTTATATAGTTTTTCTCTCTAGCTTCCATCATATCTGATTCCACTTTAGCCCATACGGCCACAACAAAAGATTCAATTTCACATTCGTTTTCACCGCGAGCTATCCGCACCAGCCCGTTTTCTCCCCAGTTTAGTCCCCATGAATTGGCACAAAGCTGTATATGAAAAGAACAACAGACAATATAATTAACTAGTTACTGTGAAACAAAAGTATTAATTATGTAACAAAAAATTTAGCTATTAAACAGTATAAAATACAGAATATTGAATGACGAATTTTCAAAAAAGACATTTCTATTTTTAAAAGTATACAAAGATCTAGACTAGATTCTATAATTGAATACACACCAAGCAAGGACACAGAATTTCTAGCAATATGGACATCGGGGGATACAGTTGTATGTCCAGGCTTTTCCTTTTGAAGTTGAGACTTTTCTTGTGAGTACCATTCTTAGTTGGACCCCCCCCCTCCTCATTTTAAAGTCGGGATCTGCCCCTGATGCATATATATATATATATATATATATATATGTATATAGTATATATATATATATATATATATATGTATATGTATATATATATATATATATATATGTATATATATATATATATATATATATATATATATATATATATATATATATATATATATATATATATATATATATATATATATATATGTATATATATATATATATATATATATATATATGTATATATATATATATATATATATATATATATATATATATACATATATACATATATACATATGTATATATATACATATATATACATATATATACATATATATACATACATACATACATACATACATATATATATATAATGTAATGGGTTGAGAAGGGGGTTAAGTTAATCCAGGTCTTGACAGGCCCTAGAACTTTTAACTGGTGTGACAACTTTCAATTTTATTCAACAAAAAAGAGAATTGCACAAAGTATTATTGGTCATTTATGATGTAACATTGTATTCTTGCATGAGTTGCAGAAATTCCACATCTGATTTTGGATCCCTCTTACACAAGTGTACACTTGGTTAAAATATGTGCACCGTTAATCCATGAAAAAACTTTCTTGCTTTGTTAAGAAGATATTTACTGACAGTTTTTTAATCGATAAAATCATAATTATAAATTATTATTTTTAATTGAGAACAATAGACAAGCATACATACCCAATATTTCTTTGGACTACCTTGGGTGGTCCTATCCACTCCCCAGCCAAGTATTCGGACTGAATGCCAACCTGTGGAGTTGCTTTGAGTGTCATTGGTCAGTCCTGTGAATTTATAAACTCCGGACTTGTACATAAAAAAATCATCCTTTACGTTGAACACAGCTAAAAGCAAGAGAATTAGTTCCAGGTTAAGTTTATAGTGGTCAAAAAAATAATTAATAAAACAAAGTTATTATTTGTAATTATAGTGGTAAAGTATGTCTGACTTATGTGTTGGGCAGAGTACAATACAAAATAACCTGTTGACAAAGTATTCAAAATATCTTTCATTAAGAAAATACAGTATTAAAAATAAATGCTTTAATTTGTATAGAAGTAAGTGACAACTTAGCTAGGCTTTTCATAAAGGTTTTCTGAAGCCTTCATCCTGAGGCATGCTGTGTAAACTCTATTACTATATTTTCAACTCCAACCAGACTCGTAAGAAAGAAATATTGGGTTGACCTTTTAAAAAAAGGAATCCATCCGAGCCATCAGGCTCTTGAACCTGGTGCTTATACCCGGTTTCCATATTGCAAGTGGATGAGAGTACATGATTGCTCTGGATGGGACACCAGTCCATAGCAGATTAACTCCCCGGCAGTGGTACTCATTTTACAGCTGAGTGGACTGAAGCAAGTAGAGTAAAGTTTCTTGCTCAAGGACACAATGCAGTGCTTACGCGATGGGAATTAGAACCCTGTACATTTCGAATATGAGCTTTGACTCCTTAACCACTGGCCACTGCACCTCTGACCTTTTAAAAAATAACTGAATCACTAGACATGAATTTCAAAGGATTTGTGTGCCTTATCAATGCTTTAATGCTTTTTCCCCATTTCATTCTTAATACCAACCATGGAGGTAAAAAAGATAATACCAGCTTTAATGTTTATTCAGTTTTAATAGTTACCTTGGACCGGGCCATTCTCCAATATTTCAGCTTGAATCGCCTCTTGCTGCAAAAATAGATAAAAGAATGATTATATGACATGAAATCTATTTATGCAATCTCTGACTGAAAGAGGCTCGCAGGCTGTTGCTGGTGAATTGAATGCAATATTAAAATGGCATATTCAGTGGGGTGGGGGCAATGCACATGCAGAAAATTGATAGTGCCCTCTGTCCCCTAGCTGCATACCCCAAATGTTTCTTTCCATACTGTTGGGTCTTCCCAAATGTTTCTTTCCATACTGTTGGGTCATCCCAAATGTTTCTTTCCATACTGTTGGGTCATCTCAAATGTTTCTTTCCATACTGTTGGGTCTTACCAAATGTTTCTCTCCATACTGTTGGGTCTTCCCAAATGTTTCTTTTCATACTGTTGGGTTGCCCAAATGTTTCTTTCCATACTGTTGGGTCTTCCCAAATGTTTCTTTCCATACTGTTGGGTCTTCCCAAATGTTTCTTTCCATACTGTTGGGTCTTCCCAAATGTTTCTTTCCATACTGTTGGGTCTTCCCAAATGTTCCTTTCCATACTGTTGGGTCTTCCCAAATGAAAACTCAAGTGATGCATCGGTAACTTTGAAGGTATATAGAAAATTAGAGACGACAATAGCTAAAATTGTAAACCTTTTTTGATATTAAGCTCTTTGTATTATTATCATAATTATGCAAATTTGTGATGTATGAATTGGGCAAACCTCTCTTTATTTGTATTTCCTTCAACTCTATCTACCATAATTTTTTGTAGGAAAGTAGCTGATTCTGAGAACCAGAGCCAGAATGATTGTGGTTCCGATGCTTTTTTTCAACAAGCTGATTGATTTGCAAAATTTGTATTAACTATCATGTTATTGTATATCATAAAATATTTGTTCCATAATATTCATTCATAAGCCACACCCACCATGCAGATCAATAAAAATGTTGACAACATTAGCATTTGCACAATAATTAACAACATTAACATAGCAAGTATGATGCAAAAATGATTGCTCATTTATTTTATTTCAAAAATTTGTCAGTAAGCCCTGCCTACTCATTAAAATTAATGATATCACTACCACAACATTAGAACATATGTATAGACCATTACCCATCTGTGTACCTGCATGATATAGCATATGATGTATTGTTCATGAGATACAGTATGGTGCTTACATCAATTAACACTTTCACAATAAGCAACGCCCATCACGCATATTAATGACATCTGCTGATAACATAAACATGAACACAATAACCAACAAATTTATCATGCCCAATATGACGTAAAACAGATATACAGTTGCTCATTTATACCTTTTTCAAAATGTTCACTAACAGCCCCACCCACTTATTAGTATGCAAGATATCACCACCAAAAACAATAAGGCACATCTACAGACTATGGGCTTTCTGTGTACCAAATATGACATGAATCAAGATTACCATTCTTGAAATACTGTGTTTACAAGCTCTTTTCAGCAAAATCATATTAAGCCCCTCCTACTACGCATCTTAATGAAATTCTGTTTTTATATCATGAACATGTACACACGAGCTAACATGATAATGATCCAAAATATGAAACAAAAACAGACATGCGGTTGTTAAAATATGAACATTTCAAGATTTTTACATTAAGCCCCGCATACTCATTGATATGCAAGATATCACCACCAAAAAAATAGGGCACATTGCAGACCATGGATCTGTGTACCACATATGAACTGAATCTCATGTACAGTTCTTGAGATACTGTGTTTACAAGCTCTTTGCAACAAATTCAGTGAAGCCCTGCCCATTATGCATATTAATGAATTCTAATGTTTTTACATCATGAACATGTACACACCAGCTAACATCATAATTATCCTAAATATGAAACAAAACAAAAAAAATGTTATCAAACTTCCCGATTTTTCTGAATCATGGTCTAAAAATTCCCAATTTTTCCGAATCAGAATCTTAAATTTTCTGATTTTTCCGAATCATTTAAATTTTCCAATTTTTCTAAATCATTTTCTTAATTTATTTTATTTTTCTGAGTCAAATTCGGCCGGTTTTATTCAACTCATGATATCAAATGTTATTACCAAAAATTTCCAAAAATTGATGTAAATTTTTGCAAAAAATTCTGCATCATTTTTAAAGAAAATTGGTTAGTTCTTGGAATATTTATAAAATTTTCCAAAAAAATATTGGAGACACATCTTTAAAAGTTGGTCAAAAAATCTACTAATTTGTGCTAAATATTAAGAAAATTTGAGTAAAAATTCCTGCCTATAAAAGATTTCACTAACTTTGTTCCGCTGTGGCACAGCAACTACAATGGGGACACGGCATATTTGGTTATAATAGTTTTCGAGATGCCTTGGCAACACCGCACAGTTATAATAGTCTTCGAGATGCCTTGGCAACACCGCACATACACGTGTGCAGCATGAAATATAAAGAACCATTTTCTCAGATCGATTGATATTGTTGATAACAAATTTTCAGAGATAGTAACACAGAAATGCTGAGGTGATAATCATAGGTCAGACCAGTCACCTGTGCCCAGCGTGGGTCGTATCCCCTCTCTTAGTGGCTTAGGAAGCAAGGGAGGGCAGAAGGCAAGTTGACCCCTCTGACAAGGTTTTGCTTTCCCAGTCAAGCCAACTATTTCCCGGTCAACCAGCCGCAAAATTCATTAAAAACATGTTAACATTAGTAAATTTATCATCCAGATATCGTAAAATTCCTTGTAAAGAACAAGAAATTATTTTCTACTATCTGACCATATTCAGGTATGAATATCGATTGACCAAATTTGGTTGGAAATGGCTTATATTTGGTAAATGGCTAAAAATGGCCCAATTTTGATTAAAAAGATGGGACAAATTTGCTTTAAAATGGCCAAAATTTTGCTAAAAATAACAATCGCCAATAATTTATTAGAAATTTTCCCAAATTCAGCCCAAATTGGATTAAAAATTGGGAAAATTTTGATAAGTGACCCCCAAATTTGATTAGAAATTGCCCAAATTTGGTTCAAAGTTGCCCAAATTGGGTTGAAAATTGGCCAAATTTAATCATAAATCACCCATATTTTGTTAACAATTTCCCAAATGTGCTTAAAATTGCTCAAATTGGTTTTACAAATTGTCCAAATTTTGATAATAATGCCCAAATCTTGTTACAAATGCCCAAATTTTGTTACAAATCACCCAAATTTTGTTAAAAATCGCCCATATTTGCTTATCAAATTGCCCATTTGAGGTCAAAAAGGGCCCAAAATTGTTAAACTGACAAAAGTTGCTTAAAATTCGCCCAAATTTAGAACAAAAATTGCACTGAATGCCCAAATTGGGTTAAAAATAGTCTGTTTTATCTAAAGTATAGCATAAGCTACAATATCTTTTTAGGTAATTTTGACTTTGATCAGGTAAAAATTTGCTCTATACCCCAACTAAAATTGCTTTGTGACACCCCTAAATGGAAGTAAGCAGGAAAACTTTCAGCATTTGTGACCTCCCACCTTTAAAAGGGACCCCTTCCTACATGCCTACCCTCTCTTGCAAAGGTCTGTTTTCCCTTGCGTGAAGTCAAAGGAAACACTAATAATAAAAAGATTTTTGGAGACTGGGCCACAGTGTCTGTACCCTCCACCCCTAGAAAGTTCTGACCGTGGGCCTGGCAGTGCATTGCGCTTTCAACTGCCACCCTCCCCCGGTGAAATTTGTAAGTAAACTGTGAAAATATTCAAGTAGGACAATTTTCTACACATTTGAAAAAGAAATGCTTTTCTTTTTTTAAATTGGCATAATTTGGTTTAAAATTGCCCAATTTCAGTTAAAAAATCGCCAAAATTTGCTACAAACTCATCTAATTTTTTTAATAGTCCAAATTGTTCAGATTTATTCAAAATTGCCTAAAATTGTTGAAAATTACCAAAATTTTGTTAAAATTGCCCAAATTTGGTTGAAAACCACAGAAATTTTGTTAACAATGTCCCAAATTTTGTTTAATACTAGCCTAAATGTAATCAAAAAATCACCCAAATTTGTTTAAATATCGTCCATGATTATATCAAATTGGCAGTGATTTACTTTGTTCAACAGCTTAGTCAAGTTATTATTTTTCGCTTAGCCAGAATTGAGAGGATGCAGTCAATTTTGGACACTTTTCCCCTCTGGCACTGAAAGCTGGACCCACGAGGGGTCTATAGGCAAAACTCCAGAAACTTTTGGGGCTTTTGAATAGAAGGGAGAATCACATGTACTAAATCGATTTCTGTGGTCTGAATTTTCATTATGGATATCAAGATTCTATAGACTTAAAATAGGCATTTTTATTTGGTGAGGGCGGGTTATTTGGTGAGGGCGGAGAACAGAGGGCAGGGGACGGATGAGGGTGAGGGTAGGAGACAGTGGACGGGATGTATGGTTGGGCACAGCATAATGATATACATACAAGGGCACATTTTAGGAAAACTGGGTACATTTTAGGGAAAACTGGGACACCTTACCAATGAAAAAGGGGTCTATATCCCCGCCCCCTCTGGATGCGCCCCTGGTCATTTATTTTTCTTCAACTAAAATTTCATTTGAAAATCTTGACCACAAATTTTGAAAAGCAAAAATATAATAAAATATATTAAAAAAAAACACAGGAGTCTTCATGCAGCTCTGCTCCTCATCCCCTGTTCCAGACCCTTCCAAATCATAGCTTGTACTACAAATATTAATTTATGTGAAAGCCATGTTATCTAAAATTCTGGCATTTTGAAAAAAACAGGCAAATTTAGTTGACCGCCCCCTCTTCCTTGCCAATCTTCCTTGCCACCAGAACAAATTTATTGGGGTAGCCAATAGTGGTGCCACCAGAACAAATTTCAAAAAACTAAAACCTTTAAAAAATTTAGGATTGGGGGGAACGTGCCCCCCCCCCTCTCTCATGCTGGTGCAACTGCACTGCAATCAGAATGAATGGCACTCTTCATTTTTAAATGGAAGAATTATTTTTAATAATGCATACAAAAAATTACATACATAAAAAAAAAAATCCTCAAACTTGATAATAAACATACTATCTTCATTATCTCAAGACTTTTACTTAATGTTATGCTCTTTTCAATGGGGAATAACAATTTTTTTGTATCTGCATGTCCAGTATGTTTTTGAGAGAAATCAGTCAACCAGGTGTGTTTATCAATATGAAGGTGTCCCAAGAACGAGATGAGCAATTGACTTACGTTTCTTGATATTCGATATGGAGGAGTTGTCCTGTATCTCTCGCTTGCAGTGATCGGGTTGGGGCACAATATAGGGGATGTCCTGCCCGGCACGTAACACTCCCCTTTCTTCATTTTCATCTTTGGATTCATACCACTCTTGTATGGATAGCAATCGCTTGTTACAATTCTACATGAAAATAAAAGGTAGGCCTAATCTCAAACTTGGGAGTATCTAAATCATCAACTTTGGATAAAAATGAAAATGAAAATAAAAAAACATAAATATCTAGACTGAAAATCTTCAACTGTGTCCTGAAAATCTTGAATTTGGAGCCAAAAACTCTTGTGGCCAATTTACAACTGATTCTCTTTTATTTTAATTTCAACCCTAATCCTTTTTATTGTATGTGATTATAGATTGAATTTTCTGGAAATATTGGGCAGTTGTCATGCTGGATTTTAGCCATTTTTCTGCATGAGAAAACAACATTATTTTGTCCCCTCTGGTTGCTCAAGAAGAGAATCAATCGCCCCCATGTTTTCTTGCAACCCCCCAGTGGCGTGTCTAAGGGGGGCTTAGTTCACCTAAAAAGTGTTGTAGCCTCCTCCCCCCCTTCCCCACAAACAAAAATTGTTAAAGCAATGTATATACCTATCAGTTATATCAAATTATTGCTAATTTTGGACCAAAACTTTCAGTTTCACCAAACTTCCTCAATTTTGGCCCAGAAATCTTCAATTTTGGATAAAAATTCTTCAATTTTGTACAAAAATCTTCACTTTTGCACCAAATATTTTCACTTTTGTTCCTAAAACCTTTAATTTTGGACCAAACTCTACAACATACTAAGAACCAAGAACTCTCCTATAGGGCAGTTGAAAGGTGAACTTAGTCTTGATAATAATATCAGGGCCATGCTCTTCCCCCTTCCTCCCTCTCCTAATTTTTTTAAAATAGGCCTTTACATTTTCGCCTGGTGGGTGAAGGAAGTGCAAAAACTCAAAAATGTTCCTGGTCATAAAAGAGGAAAATTGCACTGATTAATAAACAGATTAAGATTCCATCAAGTTATTGTTGCTCCTAATTCATGTAATTCAGAAATGTCTTTGAATTTTCGGGAATTCACCAGAATGTTTGGAATTCTCCTGGAATTCTCCTGAATTTTTTTAGAAATGTTTGTTTATTTTCAAGAATTTTTCTTCAATATCCGCAAAATGTTTATAAAATGTCAGTAATCTTCGTCGCTTTTCAGTAAATCTCCTTCTCTCTTGGGAAATTCTATTTAATTTCCAGTAATTTTTTTTTTAATTTTTGGGAAATCGCTGTCAATTTGAGAATTTTTCCGCATTTCCCACAATTTTAACAAGCGTGGGGAGGGGGAGGAGGGGGAGGAGGGGTATGTTCTCCAATGGAGGCCTCCAGTATTTATTTTGGGAGGCTTAATAAGCCCACTCAAAAACAAAAAGCCATGCCCCTGGCATCACACATTGAAAACTGTATAAACTTTACGCATAATTTAACATTCAAAACCTGGCGGTATATCTGCCTCTTTCACATAAAATTTGAGGAGAAGAAAATACAGATGTAGCCGTGAACCATAACATGTTCATTTAAATGGGAGGACAAACAACTCAAATAAACACCAGAGCCTCTGGATGTGTTCTCACTTATATCGGGATCATGATTCCCCGATGATGACCTTGCTCGATGAAGTAGAAAACCATTCTCATGTGTTCTGACTCAGGTGCGAGCTTGCGATTAAACCCACTGCAGGCGATCTGATCGCAGGTCATGATGAACGAAAATATTATTAACATTTTACAGGCCCTTAGCAGGATATTGCATAACTTGATCGTGAGTCACTGATCTGCGTTCAGACTCGTTTTTTGAGATTTTCGTTGGTGGATCTGATCATCTGCGGATCATGATCCCACCCTCGATAGGATCAAGATCAAGTGGCTGCGATCAGATCTGGTTATGGGTGCATCTGATCGCATGCAGTGGATCTGATCAAAAGCCCGCACTCGAGTGAGAAGGCGCTTTCATTTCCTCTCATTCAAACTCATTAAATCCACCAGATGTTATCCCAACAGAAAAACAATTTTTGGAAACTTGGCAACCTTAAATGAAAGGAATTGTTGTCTGATCAAAGAACAAATTGTGATAAATGTTTGCATACCCGAATTCTTGGCTCAAGTTCAAATTGGAGTTACTATAGGCTCCAGTCTAGAAACATTCCTAATACCTATATCTTTGTTTATTTCATTTTCATATCAGAATGTGTTGTTGGAACTGGTATCTAGCAATGTTTGCCTACAATAGTACAAAAAGCAATCACACTTGACAGCTTGAGGATGACACTTACTGATATCACTGTCAGGTATCATAACTATTAAAGGAATATTCCCATATGGTTTTTTGTAAAATTGTATTTGAAAGAGCATACTTCTAGAGCCAATTTGGTACAAAATCGGGTTGATATCATATTCCATTCAGGAGATATGGATTTTTAAAGATTTCTTAATTGCATTTTTAAGTTTTTGTACAGTATGATGAATTCATCTTTGATGAAGTCATAGAGGTAATTACATTGGAAATGTTTTCTTTGAATGGTAATTGGTTGTTTCTGTATGATTAGAAACAATTTTCCAAACTTAATTGAAGTAGAGTTTTTTTGCTATGTATATAAATACCTAAGTTTCATTAATTTATTTTTCTAGCAGGTTTTACTAATAATAAAGGATGATAGATTTTACTGAAATACATCAACTTTGTGGGAGAATGTGTTGCTGTGATGTTATACTGAGCCTTTTCCTATTCGTTTATTGACATTTTTTGTAAACCTTAAAATTTGAATATCTCCTGGTAGGAATAACATATCAACATGATTTTTGTACTAAATTGTTTCTAAACATTTTCTCTTTCTTATGAAAGATTTCAACAAAAACCAGAGCAATATTCCTTTAAGAAATGCATTTGTTAATATGAATGGCCTTTTATCATTGATAGTTACCAGTTTGCTTTGAACTACATCTCTTAAACTGTTTATCTGCTTTTATAAAAGTAATTCACTAAAAGTGTCTGTGTATATACTAGACATTTTGACTAAGGGGTGAAGTAGTAAAAGCCAGGATCATATGCTCTTTTATATAAACAACAAGTTTGGTATGAGGGTTATCTTGACAAGCACTACCAAACACATAAGGTCACCACAAAATGTTCTCAGGTCATGTATCATATGGTTCTGTCATTAGTACGTGCAATTTTGAATCTGTGTAAGTTGAGCACTTAGGCTTGTGTGGTGGCACCCACATTTTCCACCTTTCACAAAATAAAAACACAGGCACACCACAACATAAGAATCTCTTACAGCAGTTCCATTTAATAGTTGAGATATTCTACTACTACCCCCTTCCCCCCCTCCCCTCCCTCCCTCCCCCCCTCCCCCTCCCTCCCCTCCTCCCCTCTCCTCTCCCTCCCCCCCCCCCTCCTCCCCTCCCCCCTCCTCCCCCCCCTCTCCCTCCCCTCCCTGCATCGGCGTTGGGGTCCGGTTAAAGTTTTGGTTAAAAAGTTTTCATATTTGCATAAAAATGAATTTTTTTGTCTGGGTAAAGTTTTACTTAAAAGTTTTCGATTAAAGTTTTCATAACTTAAGTTATAAATGGTGTACGTACATTCATGTAACTTGGCATAGAGGTACAGTAATTTTGTTCAACCGTTGTGTGGCATAGGGGTACTGTTCAAGTAAGCATGATTAGGGGTTGTGTTGCATAACAATGAAAATACTGGTATCTATGATATCTCAAAATTACAGTGGATGTGGGGATTTTGTTTGCACATTGTCTACACTTAATGGTGAGATGAAGTGTACATAATAATTAGGTTATTTACATAACAATAGACTCTTATACAAAATGTTTAACATTCATAAGTGCATAACTCAAGTTCTGAATGGTGTACATTCATGTAACTTGGCACTGGGGTAGAGGACATGGGTACTGTTCAAATAAGCATGTTGGGGGGGATTGTGTGTGCATACTAATAAGCTTATTTGCATAACAATGAAAATATTTGTATCTACTATATGTGTCTTAAATTAAAGTGGGAGTGGGGATTTTGTTTACACAAATGATCATATATGTGAAGAGTATTGTCTATACCTAATGGTGAGGTGTATTGTGCATATTAATTAGGTTATTTGCATAACAATAGACTTTCATAGGTAATGTTCAACCTGAGAATATAAAAACTTGGTACTTAATACAGTTGTAGGTGGCATTGGCACTGATCAGTTAAGCATAATTGGGGGTTGTGTGTACATACTAATTAGCTTATTTGCATAACAATGAAAATATTTGTATCTATGATATCTCTTAATGTAAAGTGGGTGTGGGAATTTTGTTTACACAAATGATCATATATGTGAAGAGCACTGTCTACACTCAATGGTGAGGTGTATTGTGCATATTAATTAGGTTATTTGCATAACAATTTTCCCTCAACGTTTTTCAGCTGGTAAATTATAATTACCTATTAACTTATTTCTTTTCAAGCACTTTCCTCGCATATCTAATAGTTGTAATCCCCAAAATCACAGGGAAAATATGAAAGAACACATAAAGACTAAAGGTATCAGGATGTGATGTCACAACTATATAGTAGTCAAATTTCAGTCATTTCTAAATAAATGAGACAAAACTTTTGACTTAAATACTTCCATAATGAATTAATATTTTGGAATGCTTCCTTCACCATTTTTTGTTTGTTATTTTTTTAGTCCTCTACATAAAAGGTGAATTAACTTGACCACTGAACTAATACTTTAAGATGAATAGAGAGGGTAGTTAGGTAAGTAAATGACTGAAGAAATAACAAATATTTGCATTATGCCGCAAGAATACATTGTTAATATTTTTTATTGACATGGGCAAGTCATGGGTCTCTCCTTTTTTTGTGACTCAATGGGCATAATGAAAAAAAAAGTGTTTCATTTTTAAAGATTTCTTTCATGTTTTCAGAGTTACTGGGTGAGGTAGTAACCTCACTCAAAATGTCTGATACAAGTCAAAAGATATTTTGACGCTTGTAGTAAAATGTGAAAATCTAAAGAAAGGGGAAAAGTAAGTGCATCCTTCAAAAGCTCATATAATTTGAAATAACTTTCCCCACTAGCCCCATTACCAGCATATACGTCCATCAACAAGCCCATTGTCTACGCTAGCTTTGAATAGTCGAGCATACTGTCCTTCCAACAGTTCTTGTTGTAAAATATTTTAAGTACATTTTGACATCAGTACCAAAACTGTTTTAAAGAACATGACATACCCCCTTTTTCTGAGGTACCACCATGCTCTGTCCAGATGACCCCCGGTGCACCCCTGCTGACCTTTGTTGTTGCATGAGAGCAAATGCTGTGCTGACAGCACCATTTCCATTGTGCCGTTTGACTGAATGGAGAAACGATCTGATGCCACACCTGAAAATTGAAAGGGAAATTGATCAGATTTGGTATCCTTTATCATGTTTCCTTTGAATAATATAAACTAATATAAACATAATAATATAATATAAACTAATTAATTGATAATATAAACTAATTATCCACCCCCTTTTGAACTTCAAGCTCCCTTACCATGTGAACCACGTCCCAGAGATTAATAGCTTGAATATCCAGGGTGTTACAGTATATGCGAATTTCTATTCAATTAAGTATGTATAAAATGGGGTCAAAGCTAGTAGGGGCAAGGAGGATTGTAATATAATATATATATATATATATATATATATATATATATATATATATATATATATATATATATATATATATATATATATATATATTATATATATATATACATATATATATATATATATATACATATATATATATATATATATATATATATATATATATATATATATAATATATTTATAATATATTTATATATATATATATATATATATATATATATATATATATATATATATATATATATATATATAATTATATATATATATATATTATATATATATACAATATATATATATATATATATATATATATATATATATATATATATATATATATATTTTTTCTTCTACAGGGAAAAATACAGTGCAAAACCACAAAAATACTGCAAAAGTTTCAACAATTTGGAGGTCAAAAACACTTTTGAAGGACTGTACTTTGAGCTTGTGTAGTCATTTTGCAGCAACTTGGATGACAATTAATAATTAATAAAAGGTATTTCAATAAAAAGTTTTTTTTAACTCAATCCTTTCCAATTTTATAAACATGATAAGATTTCCTGACCAAGTTGTATTTTTGACAGACTGAAGTATTTGGTAAAGGTCCATCAGCTATAAAAATTAAAAATAAAAAAATAGGAAATTTTTTAAAAAAAATGTTTTTTTAATTACAGATGAAAAGGGCATCAAATTCTGAGTAAATCAATCTTTAAATTTAAAAACTTGGACATCTTATCTTTTAGTCAATTTTAACCAGAGTCAATGAAATGATGTGAATTTGATTTTGTTAATTAAGAACAGTGGGCTTAGGTAACCCCTAAAAAAAAAAAAAAAAATTGAGACTTGTCAGTAAAATTTTAGATTAGTCCGTAATTCTGGTACCAGGTCGGTAAAAATACCGATTGTTGATTATTGACTTTTTTACAGGTACAGTCAGTCAATAACTGGGTGGTGCAGTTCTAAAAATTCTAAGATGATCTCATACATCGAATCATTTAATGACCTGCTGATGCAATCCTCTCGATTTGGAACATTGTGACATTATTACTAGAATTAAGTCATTCATCAGAGAGTTACACCCTGCCACGCCTATTTCCAAAAATAGAAACTGCAAGAAGTCTATATTAGCAGCTGTTTTCAAGACAATCAGCAAGGTTTCATCATTTTACAATTAACGGCGTCTGTAAGTACATCGAGAATTTAACAACCTTCATTCAGTGTGTGGATATTTATCATATGGTCAACTTGAAATAATATCTGTTGACTTCTGCTTGAGGATTACTACACCCTATATCACTTTTGCTTTAAACTGTTTGCCAATATAAATCTTAAAGTAAATCTATACAGCTGTTATAAAAGTCTTTCAATGAGCTCATAATTCCTACAGACTTAAAACTTTGAGAGAAATTATCACATCAATCTTATTACAGAATTCTTCGTGGAATTGGATCATCATCATGGAATACTTAAAGGACTTTATCTAAATACCAACTGTCACCCAAAGAGAAACCAGACAGATCATGAGCTTATCATCTTCCACTTTTACAGTCTGACAATATCAGGTTAGCTAGGATATTTAAGCCGGATAACTTTACGATGATTGTTTCAATCAATCAATCAATAAATATCATTTCTATAGTGCTGAAAACCAATCAAATTGCACTAGGGCGCTTAACAGGAACAAGAAACTAAAGTGTTGGCAAGTGTAAAAGATTTTGTTTCAGAAGTTTTTTGAAAATGTTGATAGAATTTGCATTTTTATGTGTAGGCAGTTGTTTGAAGTTATAGAAAGAAAA
This sequence comes from Chiridota heheva, assembly GCA_020152595.1. Taxonomy (NCBI): domain Eukaryota; kingdom Metazoa; phylum Echinodermata; class Holothuroidea; order Apodida; family Chiridotidae; genus Chiridota; species Chiridota heheva. Next base: position 331,669 of record JAIGNY010003806.1, read on the forward strand.
CTTTGAAATTTTTAATACACTAGGTTCAATTTCAAAATCATTGATTTGGATTTTATCTTTTGGCACTCTTTGTTACTTTTCAATTTTTGTCCGTAACAACAGCCCCCAGTCAAAATGGTCTACTAATGCGCATGCAGGCACCCCATTTTAATTTTCCCCTAAATCATAAAAAAAACTTTATATACACATACATACATAACAAAGGACATTCCCTTCCCCTGGCCTGATGCTACCACCCCCTCCCCTTCAAAAACGATGCAAGTTTCCTTGACCTGACTATTAGATGAGTGGAGGTATATTAAACACACCAAAATCAGAATCAGCGCTGTCAATGTGGATTGCAAAACATGAAACAACAAAGACTTGCCCATTTATGCAACAGACATTTGCATAGTTTAAGGCCTTAAAGATTCATAAAGGCTTCAATATTTGATCTCGCCGTAATCTGCTCATATTCTTTTTAAAATAATAAGAATGTTAAACCAACACACCCCTTTCCTTCTCCCTACCATGGTTACCATCAGAGGGACAGTGGCGACATCAGGATTTTGATGGGGGTGAGTGAAGCCTATAAATCAGACAAAATATGTCACTTTACAAAAACAATTGGGGAGCAAGTGGGGGCAAAGCAATCTTGCTGCAGGAAAATAACCCGTGCGACCCCCTCCCTCCATAGCACCACCACTGCAGAGGGAGCTTGTTTTAGAATTTTGCATGCAATATCAATGCAGCTTGACCTATGACCTTTGACTGACCTACAGTTGACATGGCCCATGAGCTTGCACAATCTCCCTGGTCCTGAATACCACAGATGAGTCCAGGCCACTTGTCCCTTGCATCAAACTCCTGTGGAATTGTCATACCAGACATATCTGATTGGATCTCACTCATGGCTTTGACAGATTCTCGTGGTGGCAGGGTACCCAGTCTGTACTTGAAGCCATCATCTCTTGTTAGGCCATAAAGTGGATTTTCTTCAGCAGCTGCTGCTTCCCACCTGTGTAAATAAATACATGGTACACTTTTAATATACTGTGTACAATCTAGCCACTGCATCAGGCAAATTCTGGTTATAACAATGTACAATCCAACTATTTTGTATTTTCTCCATATTTTAAATAGATCACACAGAGTTCATCAATTCTAAAAAGTCTGGTTCCTTTATTTTTTTCAGATCAATCAACTAAGCCCATTAGGGTTAATTTCAAGGCTGTAATCAGGTTATAACAAGTGATCCAACTATTTGGAAGCTTTCAGATCAATCAAAATGTTAATTTTGGAGGGGCTTTCAAAATGTGTGTGGGGCACCACCTCGTAGGGGTAATTTTCAAAACATACAGTATGGGCCCCATCCCAATCAGAATAACTTCCCCCCAAAACAACAAAATCAAGTAAAAGAGGGCACTTTTTTTTGTTTATAGAAAGGGGCACTTTTCAATGGGACGCATTCTTTACATACATGGGACTGACAAAAATCGCCAGTTTTATACTATTGGGACAGCAATTGAGTGGCACTTTCATTTTCAAAAAAGTCACTTTTGTCATTTTTCGGAAGAGTGGGGGGCACGTGCCCCACCCAGTGCCCTCAGTTCCTACACAAATGGTTGTAATTCATGTAGGTCATGGGTGCTTTCCCCACATGGGAGTTATGAAACAGGCTAAAAAAATGTGCGTAATGCTGCATGTTGAGCATTTTATTTTTGTAACACACCTTGTAAACTTAATAAAATAATATTCTAATGACTGGATTATGACCCTCATTTCACATGCCTTTTGTATACCATCGTGCAATTATCTTTTGCCCCATTTCAGGCAATCCTCTGTGGGTCTGCTGTCAATGTTAGAAATGAGATTGAAAAGGCCGAGATTAATTCATCACCATATTTCATTATGGATAATCAGAAATTAAAATGATCAATCAAAATAAGAAAGGAGTTAGCTTACCCATAGTCCGGGTCTTCATTGACTCTTTCAATCAATTCATCCTCAATCAGGCATCTTTTTGAGGTACACTGAAAGGTAGCAAATTCATACAACACAGTCCGACATGTGCTGTAAAAATGGAAAAATATCGCTGTCAAATAATTACTAAATATATCTTTATATTTAATAAACACTTCTTGTCTAGTACCAACTCTTTTGCAGATTATTTGCCCAAACTTAGTTTAGATAATGGAGGCATACTACGATTAGAACGCAATTTCAGCCAATTTGAAAGAATGAAAAAACCCAGCACATCAATTAAATATTCAACATATTGTTAACAGAATATTAAGCTGCTGAATTTTAAATCACTTTTATTATTTCGGAGATAATCGGTAATTTCTCAGTACGTGCAGGATCCGACAAAGACAATTTTTTTTTTTCGAATGGTTTCCGATTTTTAGCAGTTTGAGAGCATATCCGCAAATATCAGATCTCTCATAACTCTGGCTCTTGCCCTAGCCAAAGTCCTTATAGGGGTTTTCAGCTAAACCACCGTCCATAATTGCTGAACAATGTTGACAAGCTGGTCATGAATATTTGGAAATTGTGTTCTCCAAATGGCCTTTGATAGATGGAAAGTTGATCTCGGATTAGCTATGATTAAATTGGTTAACAGAAGTCTTTGTGGAGTAACACCGAAAAAAGTCAAACTAAACACATTTAATTTTGGCCCCAGCGAACCCTTAAGTTTGAAAAACTCTAATAAGAAGATGAATCTCTAAATCCCCCCTCCCGCTCCAAGTATATACACTGATATTTTTATAATATGAGTCTATGACCCAAGGTGTACTGAGGGATCAAGTTTGATTAAAAAAAAGGAAAAATCTGGAATGGTGCTTCTCACCCATCACCCCGTGATAACACTAATAAGTCATAATCTTTGGTAGATTTCTTAGCTTCATATTATATTTAAAAAAAAAAAAAAATTGAACCTCTATTTATTCGATAGATTCCAAAAAGCTTTTAAGAATCGGTTGTATTAACAAAAATATTGAAAAGTTGTACCACAGCCAGACTTGTAAGATCGGTGCATGGATGGCGTATAGTTTGCCCACACAGATCGAGACTTCCAGGCACTCGTCCCTGCAAACTTAAGCAACCAAATTACAGGAGTAATGAAATTGGACATATCGCGGATAAACAGTATTTACACAATACCATTTTGAATGAAATATTTTGGTTCCTTTAGGGAGTAGTCTGGTTTCATCTCATCACTAGTAACAGAAGGCTTACAGGGGGTTAGAATTTCCCTTCTGGTCTCTTTCCTAATTAACTTATATACCAAAGAAATTATACTTACCAATTATTACAATTGATTTTAATAACGTCTCCCACAGAGTAGTCTTTGTCGTTATGGCAACATTTGGCTGTTGGGAAATAAAAGAATGAGAACTGACTTTTAATGCACAACTTTCTCAATGTTTACAAACAAGATCTTTCAGATTTTTAATAAACAACAAAAACGATACAAAATATAGTTTTGTTTTCAAAAATAATGAAGTGTAAGTGTATAGTTTGCAAATCCTCATTTTGATACGCAGTGCAATAAAATGTATACAATTAAAAAGAACATATTGAAATATTCATGTTGTTAAGACCTGCCATAATATGGATACAGTCTTGTAAATCAAGGCACGCTTTTAAAGTATACGCCATTACTATACTAATTTCACCTGGGACTTACTACTTGATTCTGATTGTTGATAGAGCAAATCTTTCAAATGTAATCATTGGGAAAGATGGGTTACAACCTACTTAAAGTTGTATGGACGTGTACTAAGGCAACACAAGCTAACAGTGCTATATATACTATATTAATTGAAGTACAACTTTCGTCACTGAGATAGGAAATTGCTATTTAATATGCAATATCAATTTCATTTGCTATTTGTTCTGCAATTGAATATGCAATTGAATATGCAATTGAATATGCAATTGAATATGCAATTTGCATGCCTTATCGTACAAACATTTAGGCCGACTTGTTATTTATCAGTTCAGTCCACGCTCCCGAACGGGAGATTTTTGTCATTATAACCCACAATGCATCTTTCCAAATTCAAATCTCTCTGAAAAAATACATGATGGTAAAACAGGAAAAATGCATGCGAAATTATTCAAATTTTATTGGTGCAACAGAACGATGAAATTTTTTCTTCATTTTCACCAACACAAATTTGACTTTCACCTGGGATTTTCAATGTAATATTTAAACATTAATTTCAATATTTTCTGAAGAGCAGATTTTAACATTTTAGTCATCAGCGAAAGCTCAATTTATACAGAAATATTAATTTCAATATCATTTTCAAAATATACAACTTTATAATTACAGAATTTGAAAAGCAAAAAATAAAAATAAATAACGGCTAAACTTATTAGTCACTGCGCATGTCTCGATCTCCCAATCGGAAGATCTACTGATCAGGAGCGTGGACCAGACTGTTTATGACAAAGGCATATTGTTTTATTTCCGTAAAGAAAACATTTTTTGAAAGAAAAGTCAGTCCGTCGCCTCTGATAAATAAGTAGAATTTTGAGGGTTTTTCGATACCCCCTATAAAATTTACTACAACAAACGTGATCTATTTCAATGACTGAAATGAAGAAAAGAAATTGGACGCAGATTGTTTGAGCTACATGTCTTCCAAACATACGTCATTAATCTTGCATAGATCCTAAAGAAGTAAAACTTCTAAAACTTTGGCCAGGTGGGTAGCTCGGGACTTTAAAATATTATTTGGAGAAAAGTCGACAAAGAAAACGACCACAATAATAAATGCGAAATTTAATAATCATGCCTGATACAACCGTTGGTGCCCAAATATTTTGAGGATTTTAAATCTCCAGTGCTACGAGAGTATTTCATTTTACAGTTATCTTCTAAGAAAATATCAAATGTTTTGTAGACTTTTTAAAGAAAACTAGTAGTATTTAATCTGTCTTACGTGTCTCTGAAAAACTTTAACATTTTGTAAAGAAATTCTAATCTCCCATAAGGATATCTGAAGAAAATGTAAACTTCTTCTGAGGAACTCTAAAGAAAATTTAACATTTTCTGAGGAGAATTCTCAAAAAAATAACATTTCTGAGGAAATCTTCGAAAAAACTGGACAAAATCGCCATTACATAGGTTCGCATTACGCTTCGCATGCTCACCAAAACAACGCTCGTGACCTGTTTTCTTTTCTATTCGATATTTGTTACCAAAAGTTCGGAAAAGGTGAGGTCATTATTCCGGAAAATTTAGGATCATGATTGAAAAAAGTCATCTCATCTTTTCCCCCTCTGAAAATATTCACGAAGCCATTGCACCTAATGGATTCACGTTGGTGTTTCTGCAACGGTTTATCATCATGAGGATCATATATAATCCGATATCTTTGTAGTGAATATAAAAGTAGGCATATACCTACAGAACATTTTTCACATGCTAATATTGTGCTCCAACATGTACGACATTGCTACTCGCAGCGCACCGCCCAATTTTTTTTTTAAATGTACACGCTGTGTCCGTTTAAACCATTCCCGAGATAAACTCCGTACGTACGTGTATGTATAATCGTACACTGTACGTATAGAGTGTTGGGCAGTGATGCGTAAATTTTGGGTGGCCTTGAGATATTCGATTTTCTAACATGTGGAAAAAACAAACATCACTGATGTAAAGGCGCAAATCTCACATGAGTTGTTGAGTTCAAAAAGTTGGTCAGAAAAAAGATATTGTTCTAGCATTTGCCGAAAGAGGCAGACAATCAAAAGATCAAGCACTAAAATACCTATGTAAGTCCCTTCCTCCCGTACACTTAAAAACCTATGCAACTCCCTTCCTCCCGTACACTTTCCTCTACTTGAAAAATCCGTTCTGTTTGCGGGCCTTTTGCCAATGTTCGTGGACTAGTGCTACTGTCATGTAAGTAACTTTTACCTGTTTACCACCGTTTCTAAATTAATGACCCAATAATGACCCCAAGACTGCATATTTTGCATATCTAACGTCTTTTTCTTTGACTGTCTGACTGTCAAAATGGTAACAAATAGAACTACATCGATGACAACAATGACATGCATGCATTACAGCATTATTTGAATCAGAATCGGTTCATTGAACAAGGTTATGAATAAGCGGAATGTGTGTAACCTATTTACACACGACCTTTACTACTTTTAGAAGCAACTGATGATCTACAACTTACTCGGTGAAAAAATATCACGTATTTCTTTCAACTGTAACATCATAAACCCTCACTGTATTCTCAAGCGCCTACACGTCAGTCGCATGGAAATATAATATATCTCGATGGTCTGTTCTTAACAAAATAGGCAAATATAGGTTATTGGATTAACGGTTTCGCCCAAAGGAATCGGCGTTACAAGTGTCATTTCATTTAACATGTGTTGATAGAAGAGCAAATTGGGAACAGACATATTCGACACGCAAAGACAACCTGGATAAACCAAATCAAAATATTACTTCGTGCAAATACTTACACCCCACCTGACCCAAAGGTACGTACAGCTGAGGTGAGTGTGCCAAAAGCTGACTGCGATATAACCCCATCAGATTTTTGTTTAATTTAGATGCTAGATGAAGACAAACAAGATTGTATATGTCTGACGTAAGCACTAAATGCCGCACTTAAAGATGCCACCAACTAAACGTGTTGAACTTTTAAATCACTGTTTCTTCTTCCAATTGCAAGCTTTAATCGCTTACATGCATAACTGCATGGTTTCTGCATTCATCTCTCCTTTAATGGAGCCAGTTTGATTATCATTCCTCTTCCGTTTTTGCACTTTTTTGTAGAACAGAGACTTCTTATTGGACATCTCCCTGGTAAGAGAGTTGAGTGTTGTCAGTTTTATCAAGCATCGGTCTTTTGGATCATGTGATGTCGGTCGTCGCCAACGGTTTTTGTTCTTCCAGGAATTGTCGAAGTTACGCAAGGTTTGTTCATCTTCAACACTGGGTTGGCGATGTTCAACAAAAGAGTTTCAGGCAGTCAGGGACGCCAGAAGGAGTTTGAGATTGAAGGGGCAAGAAGAAATTGGAAGAGTCACAAAATGCAACCTCCTGGCTTTTGGCACTTAAAAGCCAGAAAACCCTTGATTAATATTGGCCAACAATTGGCGATGATCGATGCTCTTCAACTGGTTTGTCTATATTCGATGTTGGGTTGTTGATG
>JAIGNY010003805.1:0-15869 GCA_020152595.1 Chiridota heheva
AATTATGATAAAATGTTTTCTGTAGTTATTTTTTCTATAGAAAATTAGCTGAATATGTCAGCAAAGATTATATATAATATGTTGTAAGTAAACTGATCCATTACCTCAATTTTTTTCTTCAAATTTTCCAGCTTTTTAAAATTCAAATTTTAACTGATACAATAGGTTTTAAAAATAGAAATGTATGATTTTAACACAAGAACACATGAACTATGGTGCACCACATCCCTATGTATGAATGTGCATATAAGAGAAATTATCTCCTACAGTCATGCTTGATTCGGTTAGGTTAAGAGGCATGGATTGGGAGGGGGAGGTCCTTTCAGACCACAATACCCTCTGCACTTTGTCTCTTTTTGCTAAAACTTCTTATTCTAATTAAAATTATGGTTGATATCTACATAAGTCTAGAGCTAGAGTGTGAGAAGAATAACATCTGAGAATTCTGCAACAAACCGCATGCACAACAGGAATATGTACAAGCTGGAAGTAAAACGTTAGGATGGTGAGGATTTGTGAGCTTGCTGCACCTCTATGTAACAGGGTGAGGGGAAAAGTGACGATAGAGTTGTGTATGGGCTGGTATAGCTTGAAAGCGATTAAGCGTTAGAAGATCTAGTGATGCAATGAAGTAAGATTGAAAGCTGACTTTATAACCTTAAGCTGATGCTAGTAGATATTGTTAGTCTTAAGGGAAGTCCAGAAGAGCTGAATTATGTTTGTGAAACTTTCTCTTTACGGATATTTTTTTACCAAACAGACCTACAATCTACAATCTCCTACAATATTAATGAAAGATTCACATCTTATTTAATTTGCTCCTCATTGATATAAATTTACAACCTCCTCCCCTCTCCTTCCCTCCCCCTCTCCCTCCTTACCATGAATTTTTTGTGTTGGTTGCATGTGCAATGTCATTATTGAGGAAGGCGGTGTGTTTGTGTCATTTAATTTTGTCAGGGATTGTAGGGTTGGATGTTTTCTATTCTGTTAGGTGCTTCTTTAGGAAAACGATTAACATTTTCCTGCTGGAATATTCTCTTGCAGAGTTGTTCCAAAAATCAATTAACTTTCCTCCCAAACATATTCTTATGGGGATCTTATGTTTAGTCTAAGACAAGATTAAGGCCCATCGAATTAACCTCTTTGAGTTAGTTGATTGACAGCTTTATCAACCAATCACCACACAAATTTTCCTACCAACAAAATCTGCATGGGGCAAAACTCCTACGTGGTACTGGTACAGTACAGCTAGCTAGCAGCGCATGCTCATTTAATGCAATATACAGCACAAAACAAATTTCTGTACACACAGACAGAGTGACAATCAAGATGGTGAACAAAACGTGCGCTACAGACTTTGAAAATCCAATTCCTGTTACCCAGAATGGTTAGCAAACAGCAATTTGTTTATTTCTTTTGCTATAAACTCAAGATCTGGAGAAGTGCCATAAATGGATGCGGCAGGCCGCATGATTATCTAAATGTCAATGAATTGGTCATGCATGATTGCAAATTTGAAGTTTGTTTGCCCACCTAGTTACCGTGTTGTTATGGTGGGTGTGGCTTATTTCCTAACTCAGAGACAATTGATCTTATCATGAGATAAATTTTAGAAGAGAGAACTCCAGCTGCCAGATATTTGTGTGGCTTTTTATTTTGGACAATTACATTGATATGAACAGAATTTCACCAACATTATCACTCATATTTATGCATGATATTTTTATGCAAAAGCTTCATGTTACATCATTTAAACAAAGACATCAATGATCTTAACATTTCTCAATTTCCACTTCAAAATGTGGTTATTTATTCATATACTCTTCATTTTGTACTGTGAACTGACATTTTGTTTGTCTGTCAATACAGATTGATGCAGCTATCAAAGATAACAAATTTTATTTTGCTGGTCTTTTCATTTTTTGTTTTCCAAGTTGGAAATTGTAATGTAACAGAGGTGATCTTTGAGATAAACAGGTGGTTGGTGTTATTGATAAGAGAGAAAATGCATGAGATCATCATGGGAAAATGCATGGGAAAATGCATGGGATCAGCATGTTTTTAAAGCATAGCAAAATTTAAAACATCATTTTTGACAAGGAAGTGGTGGAAGTATTTCCTTAAAGATCTTGCCATTTTGCTTGTTGGTTTGATTAGAGGTCTATGGACAGGCACACAAAGTTCAACACGTGCAACAACACACGGAAAGGAGCATTAATTCTGAGTTTAAGGGTCTTTGAATTTTGAAAATAGCATGTGTAGTTTTTAAGTCATGAGTAAGCAAAAGTTTGAATTTGTTTAATATGTTAAAATAATGTGACAGGACAGCACCTCAAAATTCGTTTGTTTTTCTTTATATTTCTTTCCTTAATTTCAGACCTTCAAGATGTTTAAAATACCTTCTTTAGGTTGGTTGGGGGTATGGTAAAGAGCAAATCCACTTCATCAGAATTATCAATCCTTTTTTAAAGAGAAATGGCAGAGGGTTAAAATCCAATTTCCCATTCATACATTACATCTTAGTAGCACAAATTTGCATAGAAAGCTGTAAAATGGCATATGAACTTTTGTGTTTTTTTTTTCATTTTTTAGTGAATTATTATCAATTTAACTAATGTTGCCTCTACCTGTCCATACACCTCTAACAAAGCAAAGCCTAAATAAAACAAAACTTATGTAATTGTGTTATTGTTATTTGTAGGTGTTCTTAGTCGGTTTCAAAGCAATTGGACGTTTTTCCTTATTATTGTATATCTGGGTACACATTATATTCTGATGTTCGGAACTGTTTTGGTAGTTTGGTTTTACAGTTATTATGACTAAAAATAAGTACCTTTTATGTGACTTTTTCTAAGGGAAATGGGTACAGCTCGTACGTTATGATGGTGCACTTTGTTAATATATGTTACACTATTGTGAATAAACAAAGATTCATGCTCAAATACTTATATTTGTAAATATGCAACAAAATGTGCAATTAAATCGGGTCATAAATGACAATCAGATTTGACTGTTTGTCTTTGTTTTTATATTGCATTGTAGGGTGGTTTGATAATGATGTAATTTGTTCCTTAGAAGAATTGATGGGTAAAAAGGTATTTATAGGGTGTCATGGTATTCAAAGGGGAATTGATGATCATACAACAACCCCTCGCAACAAGAGAGAATCCTCTTCTAATAGATTAATTCTTTGTATGGGTGTTACCATAAATAGATGGTTTTTACCCTCCCCCCACCCCCAACAACCCCTCGCCACAAGAGAGAATCCTCTTCTAATAGATTAACTCTTTGTATGGGTGTTACCATAGATAGATGGTTTTTACCCTCCCCACCCCCAACAACCCCGCCACAAGAGAGAATCCTCTTCTAATAGATTAACTCTTTGTATGGGTGTTACCATAGATAGATGGTTTTACCCTCCCCCCCCCAACAACCCTCGCCACAAGAGAGAATCCTCTTCTAATAGATTAACTCTTTGTATGGGTGTTACCATAGATAGATGGTTTTTACCCTCCCCCCCCCCCAACAACCCCGCCACAAGAGAGAATCCTCTTCTAATAGATTAACTCTTTGTATGGGTGTTACCATAGATAGATAGTTTTTACCCTCCCCCCACCCCCAACAACCTCTCGCAACAAGAGAGAATCCTCTTCTAATAGATTAACTCTTTGTATGGGTGTTACCATAAATAGATGGTTTTACCCTCCCCCCACCCCCAAACCACCCCTAAAACTAGACACTTGAGTGGATCTCCCACAACTAACTGCCTGTGAACTTTAAGAAGTCATGTGAGCATAAAAAATTGCCTCTTGGCTGGGAGACCTGTGATTTAGCAGTCATAGCATCAACTTGGCTAACTAGAGGGTCCCAGGTTCTATTTCCAGTGGGTCTTTATTTAGCAGTGTTCCACAACAGTTTTATCAAATTGGGGCCATGGACATTTGTATAACCTTGGCTGTTGAGAAAGGGATGTAAAGCACTCAATACACCTACCTTTTACGAGTGTGACGTGTTGAGAGCAGAGCAAGGTGGTTTCTATTCTTCTCTCTCAAACTTTTCATTCCGTTACACTTTACCTTGCACTTTACCACCTAAATTTTGTTTTGTATCTTTATTTTCCGGATTCTCTCTCTATGGATGGGTATCTGCTTTCGGTCAGACCATTCTTTTTCTTTTTTTCCCCTCCAGTTGTGACCAGACTTTCATGCCCTTATCGTTACCTGTACAGCGGTTCTCTTTTTTTTTTCTATTTGTCTCGGATCTCTTGGCCCATGGTCTTTTTTTTTTCCATCATGACGATATGCTTCTGCCCTCCGCCCTCCTGCGACCCACCTGCTACCTCCATTGGCTATTCTTCAGCCCCAGTCCTCAAGATTATAACTATACAGGCCACCAATAAACCCGAAAGTTTCAAAAGAGCTTCCCCTTTTCTCATACACAAGGCACTCCACGGCCTTGTCGGTACCCTCCCAAGGTCTATACCCTCAGATCCGGCGATCCCCTGGTGCACTGCACCAGGGACACTCAAGCCACAACCCTCCCCACCACCAAAACCCTAGCTAATACTGGTATTGACGTTACAGTCACCCCCACCGTTCCCTGAACTCCAGCAAAGGCATCACAGAACTAGAGACTTGACCGATGAAGACCTTGTTGAGGAACTTGCCAGCACGTTACTGAAAGCCCGTTGTTTCGTCCTTAAGAGAGACGGTGCCGAAACACCCACCAATAACATATTCCTGACTTTTGCCACTCCAACTTTGCCTTCCCACATCACTGCTGGCTACCTGAGAATCGGAGTCGCCCCTTACATTCCCAACCCCCTCCGTTGTCATAAGTGCCAGAGGTATGGCAATGGAAAAAACTCCTGCTGCAGCTAAGCACGCTGTGGCAACTGTGGAGCTCCGGACCATGACAGCGCCTCCTGCACCAACACCCCACTCTACACCAATTGCGATGGTGCTCACCCAGCCAACCATCCCTCCTTCTCAAACGACTGCCCCACCTGGCTTCAGGAAAAGCAGATAACCAAGCTGAAAACCCTTAATCCCAACATCTCTTGCCTGGAGGCCAGGAACCTTGCTTCCCTCACACCAAACCTTCCTACTCGAGTGCAGTCTCCTCTAACACCAATACCGCCTCCCCCCCCCCCCTTCCCCCAACACAACTAAAACTGACTCACATGCCCACACCGACCTCTCCAGTCTTAAACCCATCACCATTGCGAACAAGTAAACCACACCCATTACCCAAACCACCTCCCCCACCGCTACTTTCCCCAACCTTCCTTCTCTAAGACCCTTGCCGTCCCCAACCCCAACACCTCTAATACCATTAAATTCAAGCCAACCTGTCTAACAAACATCAAACATCAAACTAACCAATTAACAAACAGTCCACCATCCAAATCCACATGTGCACTGAAGAGAACATGGATTGTTCGATTACCGAAGATACTTCTCATCCAACTTTCAAAAACAACCGCTTTTAAAGAAACAGGGACAGATCCAAAGCATAAAACAAGCCAACTCAGACCAAACAGATCATCCTTCAGATAACCTCCTGCCTCCTTATGGCGTGCAACACAAACAATTACAATAACACCCACAACATTATACAATGGAACATCAGGAGCCTTAAGGCCAATTTTGCAGAAATTGACCTACTGGCCACCACCTTCAACCCTGTCGTCTTCTGCCTACCTTGAAAACCACTAACCATTATTCCCTCAACAACTTCGCTTGCTACCATAAACATCAAGTGGACGCCGACAGGGCCTGTGGGGGCGTCTCCATTCTCGTTAGACACGATTTCCCACACAGCCCTGTTCATGTAAAGACCGACCTTCAGGCCATCTGTATGTCTATCTCCCTCCACAAAACCTTTACTCTTTGCAATATCTACCCCCTCCACCCTAATGCTAACCTTCAGCCAACAAGCCTTAACAACCTTATCTCTTAGCTCCCCTCCCCCCTTCATCCTTCCGCCCACAACCCTTTGTGGTTCTCCAATACCATCACCCCCAGAGGCAAGCTCGTTAAAAACACTCTTCGACAGCACAGCTTCTTCTTGCTCAACACTAACTCATCGACTTATCTTCACCCTGCCACTGGCTCCCTCACCTGTATTGACCTGTCTATCTGTTCTCCCAACCCCTTGATTTTAGCTGGAAGGTCACTGCTGACTGTGACCATTACCCTCTTCTTATTCACTCCAACCTTCAAACCCCCACAGACCACACCTCCAGTTGGAACCTCGAGAAGGCCGACTGGCTCCTTTTCGAAACCCTCTGTGACTCGCACCTCACCCCCCCCTCCCCCCCCCCCCCCATCTCCTCGAGGATGAGGAATTTCAAACTTCAGTAACATCCTTATCAACATCGCCACCTGCTCCAAACCCCCTAACCACCCCAACCCCTGGTTCACTGATGGCTAACTGCTCTTAAGAACAGGAAACGGGTCCTCAGGAACTTCAAAACTAACCCGACCACCAACAACCTCAACCTCTTTCGCATCAGCCGTGCCAAAGCCAGGCACACTATCAAGGACACTAAAACTAACACTTGGAACAACTTCATCTCTTCTCTCACCACCAACACCCCTACTAAGAAGATTTGGAGAATGGTTAACAGCTTCCACGGCAGGGTGGGCAAGTTTCACATCTCTCCTGGAATGGTAATCTCACCGCGAAAAAGGACACCCTTAATCACCTCGCCGCCTCTTTCAGCAACATTTCGTCCTCGGCCAACTACCCCAATGCTTTCAAAGCCAAAAAAGCTCGCGATGAAGCCTGGAGTATCACCTTCCCCTCCAACAACACCGAGAGCTACAACACCCCCTCTCACCCTTTCTGAATTAAACCAAGCCATCCACGACGCTGGCTGCACCTCCAAGGGCTCAGATAACATCCCCTACCAGTTCCTGAAACACCTCCCCAACAAGGCCACCACTACCCTACTCACCATTCTCAACCACATTTGGTCCTCACACTATTTTCCCCCTATCTGGTGGAAAGCTATTATCATCGACCTCGAAAAAGCTTTCGACACTACTTGGAAATACGGCATTATCCGCAAGCTTTATACCATCGGCCTCAGAAGCCACCTCCCCATCTTTATTCAAATCCAAGTTCGTATTGGCCACACTTTCGTCAACTCCTACCACCAAGAAGAGGGCGTCCCCCAAGACAGCATTCTCTCCCCCACTCTCTTCAACCTGAGCATTAACGACATTGCGGACAATCTTGGCCCCAACATCAAAACATCAAACATGCCCTCTACGTGGACGACGTCACCATCTTCTACTCCTCCCGTCTTTCCTTTTGTCGAAAATAGGCTCCAAATCAGCCTCAACCGACTGAAAGACTGATGCAACAATAACGGTTTTAAATTCTCCAAAGACAAAACAGTCTGCATGCACGTTTGTCATTTCAACAACCTCCACCCCAACCCGAACCTCGTGCTCAATGGCAATCACATCTCTAAAGTTGACCACACAAAGTTCTAGGTTTAACTCTAGACCCCAAGCTCTCCTACAAGCAACACATCACCAACTTGAAACAGATATGCAACAGCTCCATAAACCTTCCCCGCCTCCTCTCCAACCCCCCTTTCTGTCAAGGTGTAGAAAGCTTAGCCTTTCTTATACTTTAAGACTTCTCACCAACACCCAGAACCCTGTTTACAACCTCATTAGGTACCCCAATTTCTCCACCTTCTTTGATAGGACTAAACCCTATTTCCTCTTTTGAACTTACACATCAAATCAGACCTCCATCTCGGCATCAGCCCCGCCACTCTTGGCACCTTCTCCTGGCCCACTTTTCCTCCACTGTTATGTTTCTCAACTCTTCAGTATTGTGTCAAAGCATATCCAATAAGCCCATAGCTATGCTGATGATACTCAGCTTTACTGCTCATTCACTGCCGGCTCTATCTCAGAGAAAGAGGCAGTCGGGGCAATGCAATCTCTTATTGCTGAAATAAGGTCTTGGATGGTCAAGAATAATCTCTTGGTCAATGACTCCAAGACTGAATTTCTTTTAAATGGCACTCGTCAGCAATTAGCTAAAGCTGGAGTCCAATCCATCAAAGTTGGTGATACTGAAATAAAACCATCTGTTAGTGTAACAAATTTGGGTGTTTATTTGGACAATCACATGTCTATGAATATTCATATTGGGAAAGTTTGTTCCAAAGCTTATCACGGTTTTATAACATTCGTCAGATTGCCAAATATCTTAATGTAGATTCCATGAAAACCCTTATTAATGCTTTTGTTATAAGTCACATTGATTATTGTAATTCACCTCTTGTTGGACTACCTGATTATCAACTTTACAGAATCCAAAGAATATTTAATGGTGCTGCTCGGTTGATTTTTAGACTACCAAAATTGTCTCACATTAATGCTGTTTTGAAGTTCTTCACTGGTTACCAGTCAAACAAAGATTATAAAATTATTTTACAAGTTTTCAAGTGCATTAAAGGCCTTGCTCCAAAATATTTATGTGAAATGGTAGTTGAAAAACCATCCCGCTATGACTTTCGTTTCAAGTCCCTATTTGTTCCCTGTGTTAAGCATAAAACTCTTGGCGAAAGGGCCTTTGCTTATAAAAGTCCTTGGTTGTGGAATTCATTCCCAACTGAACTCAAATGTATTGATAATTTAACCCTGACCTCCTTCAAAACTAAGCTTAAAACTTGTTTTGTTTAAAAAGACATTAATCTAATGTCAGAATGTGCAGCTTGATCCAATGTATTTCTATTTATGTTGTCATTTCTGTATTCTTATTTTGTTTTTGTATCTAATTGCCTTGTATGTAAAGCGCTTTTAAATGTTTTTACAAAATTAGCGTTATATAAATTTATGTATCATTATTATATATATATATATATATATATATATATATATATATATATATATATATATATATATATATATATATATATATATATATATATATATATATATATATATATATATATATATATATATATATATACATATATATATATATATATATATGTATATTTATATATATATATGTATATATGTGTTTATGTATATGTGTTTATGTATATTTTATATATATATATATATATATATATATATATATATATATATATATATATATATATATATATATATATATATATATATACATATATATGTATATATATATATATATATATATATATTTATATATATATATATATATATATATATATATATATATATATATATATATATGTATATATATATATATATATATATATATATATATATATATATATATATATATATATATATATATATATATATATATATATATATATATATATATATATATATATATATATATATATATATATATATATATATATATATATATATATATATATATATATATATATATATATATATATATATATATATATATATATATATATATATATATATATATATATATATATATATATATATATATATATATATATATATATATATATATATATATATATATATATATATATATATATATATATATATATATATATATATATATATATATATTTATATATATATATATATATATATATATATATATATATATATATATATATATATATATATATATATATATATATATATGAGGTCATCTTCAATTTTCGGGAAAATGTGATTTCAATTATATGTTTTATTATGCCATCGTATACCTTCATACCAGAATCATAATGAATATATTGAATATATGAAATGACGTGAATATAATGTTTAATTTAAGAAACATATTTCAAACAATCACTCTTCATTTTTAGACTGATTTGTAGCTCTCAAAATATCGGAACACTTCAAATATGTTTCAAAGTAATGAACACATTTTAAACTATCTCAGTTAATTTTAAACTGCTTTTTACATATACAATTTCTAAACCCTTCAAAATCTTTTCGCATTTTTGCGCAATAAGTGTAGATTGCAAATTTATGCAAAAATGAGTACTTTGATAAAGTAACAAAAGATAAATCTAATTTCTTGTGCTTTTAATAAGTAATTTTTAACTTTTGTGAAATATCATTTTTATTGCTGCAGTTAAAGTGGTATAGCACATTCCCTCTCCTTGCTTTACTTTCTAAATCTAAGTATTTTTCAGAAAATTGAAATATTTTCGCCCCTAATATAATCTGATAACAGGACAAAGCAATAATTGAAAATGCAAAGAATTTAAGTCTCAGTAGTTTGAATATGTAAACTCAACCACTCTTTAATTTTTACTCTTAAGGGCGGTTTCGTGTCTTCTGTGATGGGGTGGCAATCCTCCCAAACATGGAAATCTTGATATCATTAATTCCACTTACAAATATTGCAATTCCATTGCATGTGGGACTCTATAGATTCCTGGAAGCAGCTTCGATGTCAGTCACTCTACTTGGAGAAAATACAACAATTTACGCGCGATATGCTTTATTAGTTGCGCCCGCAGAAAATGTTGTAAAAAGTCAAGTTTAACTTACCCCAACACCCCCACCCCACCCCACATGGCTCACACACTCTGGATGCATTGAACATGCTTAGCAGGCGCGGATCCAGGGAGTGCGTATGGACTCCCTACCCCCCCCACCCTCTCTTTTTTCAGACTACATATACCCTCCGCACTTAGTCTCTTTTTGCTCAAAGTTTCCATTCTAATTGAAATCATGATTAATATTTATATAAGTCTAGAGCTAGAGTGTGGGAAGAATAACGTCTTTGAATTCTGTATCAAACTTCATGCACAACAAAACAAAGGTTAACGGAGGGGGAAAGGGGGAGGGGGGGGGGGCTTGGATTTGGATGTATTTTTTTTTTTTGGTTTTGCTCCCTGCAAAATAGTTTAGCTACGCCACTGTCTCCAACCAACCAAGCAGTGCTACAAGCACACAAAAGCGATGGATATTTAGTTTCTTTTTACTTATGTCTGTCTGAGGCACTTTCTGAATTATTGGAAATTTTTCATCATTGAGATGGGGCATAACATGCACTTTACAAGAACATGCTTGCACACCTGTGTGTGTAACTAATATTCTTCTTTTTTTAATCTGAAAATTATCTATATAGAAATACATAAAAATTACACTATACTGTCCCGGTCACTTTTCAACACACTGGTGAAATCTTTGAAATGCAATAACTCCTGTAACAGAATAAGATATCAGCATGATGTTTTTTATCAATTTATTACTTTAAGTCCTAAATCATATAAAAGCACTAGCATATTTCATTAAATTTACATGCAAAAAAAGTTGATTGTTCATGATGTCCCCAAAAAGATGTCAATGATATTCTGACTCGCTTTTACTCAGTTAAGGAAATTCAACCATATACACATGTTGACTCACCCACACATTCATCAACATCACACAAGTCATGATTAGGATGATAGTCTACAGACCATGGAGCCTGACCCAAATTCACTATCCGGAGGGTGCTGGCATGCAAAGACTATACTGGCTTGCAGGACCGCAATTCTTCTTCACCGGGGGAAGGGAGGGGGAGGATATAGGGTCATACTTTTTCAAAGCAGGGTGACAGTGTTTTTCACAACCCCGTGTATACATTATTCGACGTATTAACCGCACTCGCACTAATATGCACCCACCCAACATTGTTTGATTGATAACATACTTTATCTTATCAATTTGAGGACTTAGAATTAGTTTTGTTACATTATTTGCAGACTTGCATCTGAAGCTCACAATACTAGATATTTCGTCGAATACGGTACTTTTTGGTTCCGATGCTGATAACATAAGGAAGTCATGCTGACGTGTGTATATATGTATGTACAGTGTATATATGTATGCGTGTGTCTGTGACAGCAAGCTCGCAAGAACGATATCTAAAGAACAATACCTCCAATTATTGGCATATGTGATACAGAGATTACGAAAGCTTAAAAGTGTCATCCAACATAACTCAGATATCCAGATAATTATCTCTATATGCCAACTTATGAACCAATCTTCCACACTTATTTCTAGTATTAAGATGTGTTATTCAAATCATTTTTATCATCAAGACCACTTCCTGTGATCAACAAGTCGACATTTTGTGAATCAATTAGATGTCAGGTTCACTTGTTATTTCACTAAGTAGTCTTGACCACATATACACAGTCGGGAAGTTAACTTGTTACAATAATGATTGTCGTCTAGTCTGATTCTCAGCTCTATCAAGTCGACTTCATATCAAAACAAGAACACTTATCACAATTCAGAAGTTGTCTTGACTACATATGCAAAGTCGGCAGTCGGTAAGTCAACTTGTTACAATAATGTTTGTCATCAAGTCTGATTCTCCGCTTTTTCAAGTCGACTTCATATCGAAACAAGAACACTTATCATATCTTAAAAGTCGTTTTGGAGCGTTGCTTTTTTTGGACAAGAATACTTCTATTTTATCCGATGTCGACTTATCAAGTTACATCATCTCATTGTAATACACCCGTAGAACGGGTGGTCTAAAATGAAGACTGTAAATAGAGGCCAAAAAATATTTATTTTCCACTTGTTATTACTTATTCAGGAACAGAATTTTCACAGGACTTCCATTAATTATTTCTCATTTTTATATAATGATAGAAATTTGTAAAAAAAACAACATTTTGCAACATTTTTTCACCTCCTGAGAAAATATCCAAAACATGTCATTTTATAACTGTTTTCCATCATTTTCGTATTTAGTTTGTGTCAGCTTTTTAAGAAAAGTCGGTCAATTTTTTCATTATTTCCGGACTTAAGTCTATTTTTCAAGGTCTTCCTTTATCGTACTTCGTTTTAGAGATTTGCAATATAGGCAAATCTCTAAAACGAAAACCTCAAAAATAAAAAAAAAGGAAGATCTTTGGAGAAAAAACCCGATCCTTGTTAATTCTTATCATTCAGAGAGTATCGGACAAGGTTCATTTTTCAACTCTTACATTTTTCCAAAAATCTTGAAAAAATATGTCTGAAAATGTTGAAAAATTAAACATTTTTTTCAAAATTTTAAAAAGAAAAGTAAAAAAAAGTTGACCCATAAACTAATTACGAAAATTTTGGGAAACATGCAGCGAAAAAATGTGTTTTGGCTATTTTGTCAGGTGGTGAAAAAATATTGAAAAATCGACTTAAAGTACGAAATTGTTGAAAAATTGACGTTTTTTTCTCTCAAAAATTGCAATGGAAAATTTACAAAAAGTTGACACATAGGCCTATTCTGATTACGAAAATATTGGAAAACAGTTGAAAAATGTGTTTTGGCTATTTTCTCAGAAGTATTGAGAAAGAAAAAAAAAGTGTTATCCACAAATTTCTAGCCTTATTTAAAATGCGAAAGAATTCTTGAAAATGAATGAAGTCCTATGAAAATTATGTTTCTAAACAAGTAATAACAAGTGGGAAATAATTGGTCTTCCATCTTCGGTCTTCGCTTTGGAGATTTTAAAAGTCTTTCATCTTTGGTCTTCGTTTTAGGTTTTAGCCTTAGACCCCTCCGTTCTACGGGTATATTACAACGAGTTGATGTAACTTGAGCAACGCTCCAAGACAACTAATAAGATATGATAAGTGTTTTTGCTTCGATATGAAGTCGACTTGAAAAAGCGCAGAATCAGACTTGACGACAAACTTCATTGTAAGAAGTTAACTTCCTGACTTTGCATATGTGGTCAAGACTACTTCTGAATTGTGATAAGTGTTCTTGTTTCAATATGAAGTCGACTTGAAAAAGCTGAGAATCAGACTAGACGACAAACATTAATGTAACAAATTGACTTCCCGACTTTGCATATGTGGTCAAGACTACTTAGTAAAATGACAAGTGAACCTGACATCTAATTGGTTTACAACATGTCGACTTGTTGATTACAGGAAGTAGTCTTGATGATAAAAATGATATAAACAAGACATCTTAATACTAGAAATAAGTGTGGAAGATGGGTTCATAAGTTGGCACATAGAGATAATTATCTGGACATCTGGGTATCTTGGATGACACTTTTAAGCTTCCGTAGGCATATGTGACACAGAGATAGCTCATGATCTGTAGATGTGACCTTGCAACCCAGTATCTTTAGAAAGATAAACTTGATTTATGTCATATTTGGTACACAGATATCCCATAATCCGTATAAATGATGTGCTCTGTTGTTCTTGGTGGGAATGCCATGCATAATAATAAGTAGGCGGGGCTTGATGTGAAAATCTTAAAATGCTCATATTTTGATAATCATGTGTCTAATTTGTTTCATATTCAGTATGATTATGTTGTTAGCTAGTGTGTGTCTTCATTGTATAAAAACATTGAATTTCATTAATATGCGTAGTAGGCGGGGCTTAATATGGTCACGGTTTTGTTATATAAAAAAAGACCTCAGTGTAAACATGATATCTCAAAAAGGACAAATTAGTTCCACGTCACCTGTGGTACACATATAGCCCATGGTCTGTAAATGTGTCCTATTATTTTTGGTGGTGATGTCATACATATTAATCAGTTAATGGGTAGGCTGGGCTAACTGTAAAAATCTTTAAATACTCATATTTTAACAATCACATATCTGTTTTGTTTTATATTTTACAGAATTATGACGTTTCCTAGTTTGCATACGTGTTCATTTTTAAAAATATTGAATTTCCGTAATATGCTTAGTGGGCGGGCTTGATATGATTTTGCTGAAAAGAGCCTGTAAGCATGATATCTCAAGAGCGATTCATGCAAATATTTCTTGATATACAATGACATAGCAGTTAATACAAACTCAATCAGCATTGAGAAAAAATCGCATCGGAACCGCAAAACCTTTTGGTTCTGGCTTAATTCTGCGGAAAGCGTGGGGGACAGAAATTAGGGCCCTGTCCGGGCTTAATAGAATGACCTGAAGAGACTGCATTACATTTCATATTTTTCTACACCCTTGTACCCTCTCATAATCTACCGCACCATTTCATTCTCTCGGGACTCTCGGGTCAGTCGAGAACTCACATTAATAGAAAGAATAAATGTGTATAAATACTTTACCCGTGAAGCTCCAGGCTGCTCTGACAAAAAGGTATGTCAGTGTGGAAGCAAGATCTCAACATTATGTGCAAATTTGAACTGTGACGACTAATTCATTTTTGCATTACAATAAATGCTTTACAATAAAATACCTTATTCTGATAAAGACACATATTTTGAAAGAAATAGTCGCTTTCTAAGATTATTTGGTAAATCTTTGGCTGCTATGCTGGTATTTGAACAAAGCTTAGTTTTTCATTAACAAAAAAAAACTATAGAAGAAGAAAAGAATGGCAGAAAATACAGAATGTGTTGACCAAGCATTTTACATGAAAAACCAGGTTGTAGTTGGTGGTCTGAGGACTGTTTGGAGGCGAAAAGAATTCATTATCGCATTTCTGGCGGCCATGATGTGTGCTTCTTCATCAGTTTTCGCGAAACTGCTAAGTGATTCAGTCAACATATATGAAGTATCTTTCTTGCGATCACTTATGATTACTTGTTTGTAATTCCCGTGACCATACAGTCTAAAACCCTAGTAATCTCTCTAAGCTTAGCTCACGTAAAATACCTCTCTATTCTTGTAATTGGTGGCGTCGGCTTCATTATTGGATCCATATTGCTTTCTCTTTAATGGATATTGGTAATTCTAGTTCTATTATAGGCACAAAAGCCCTTTTTATAGCTATATTTGGAAGAATTATTCTGAAGGAACGCTGAACTCATCGGTGTTTCTGTTGTGGCCCTTAGGACACGGCAAGACTACAGTTTTAAAGTTTATTTAATCCAGCACCCTAATATGGGGGTGTGTGGTGACTGTATATTTGAGTACGTGCCAGAAATCCGCC
>JAIGNY010003811.1:0-50000 GCA_020152595.1 Chiridota heheva
ACAAAATTTCACGACAGGAAATTTCACATGACATGAAAATTCATGACATAAAATTTCACATGGCAAAATTTCACATGACATGGAATTTCACGACATAAAATTTCACATGACAAATTTTTACATGACAGGAAATTTCACATGACATGAAATTTCACATGACAATATTTCACATGACAGAATTTCACATGACAGGAAATTTCACATGACAAAATTTCACATGACATGGAATTTCACGACATAAAATTTCACACGACATAAAATTTCACATTACAGGAAATTTCACATGACAGGAAATTTCACATGACATGAATTTTTCCATGACAAAATTTCGCATGACATGAATTTTACATGACAGAAATTTTACATAGACTTGAAATTTCACGACATAAAATTTTACATGACAAAATTTCACAATACAGAAAAATTTCACATCACAGGAAATTTCACATGATATAAAATTTCACATGACATGAAATTACACATGACGGGAAATTTCACATGACATGAAATTTCACATGACTAAAAATTTCACATGACATGAAAATTCATAAGATGAATTTTTACATGACATAATTTCACATGACATGAAATTTCACATGACAATTTCACATGACAAAGTTTCACATGACATAAAATTTCACACGACATTAAATTTCACATGACAGGAGATTTCACATGACAATTTCACATAACAGGAAATTTTACAATACATGAAATTTTACATGGCATACAATTTCAAATGACAAAAAATCACATGATTATAAAATTTTACATGACAAAATTTTACATGACATGAAATTTTACATAACAAAATTTTACATGACAAAATTCCACATGACAATAACTTTCACATGACATAAAATTTCACATTAAATGAAATTTCACATAACATAAAATTTCAAATGACACAATTTCACTTGACATGAAATTTCATATGACAGGAAATTTTACGTGACATGAAATTTCACATGACATGACAATTAACATAACAAAATTTCACATGACAAAATTTTACATGACAAAATTTCACATGACAAAATTTCACATGACAAAATTTCACATGACATTAAATTTCACATGACAGGAAATTTCACATGACAATTTCACATAACAGAAAATTTCACAATACATGAAATTTCACATGGCATACAATTTCACATGACAAATTCACGCGATATAAAATTTTACATGACAAAAATTCACATGACATGAAATTTCACGACAGGAAATTTTACATGACATGAAATTTTACATGACAAAATTTCACATGACAAAATTCCACATGA
This sequence comes from Chiridota heheva, assembly GCA_020152595.1. NCBI lineage: Eukaryota > Metazoa > Echinodermata > Holothuroidea > Apodida > Chiridotidae > Chiridota > Chiridota heheva. The sequence goes on from JAIGNY010003811.1 coordinate 1,287, forward strand.
CAGGAAATTTTACATGACATGAAATTTAACATGACATGAAATTTCACATGACATAAAATTACACACGACAATAAATTTCACATGACAGGAAATTTCACATTACAGAAAATTTCACATGAAAGGAAATTTCACATGACAAGAATTTTCACCTGACAAAATTTCACATGACATGAATTTTCACATGACAGGAAATTTCACGACAGGAAATTTCACTTGACATACAATTTCACATGACAAAATTTCACATGACAAAAAAATCTCAGGGAATTCACATGACAGAAAATTTCACATGACATGAAATTTCACATGACTTAAAATTTCATATGACAATTTCACCTGACATGAATTTTCACATTACAGAAAATTTCACATGAAAGGAAATTTCACATGACATGACATTTCACAGGACAAAATTTCACATGACAAAATTTCACGACAAAATTTCGCATGACAGAAAATTTCACATGACAGGAAATTTCACATGACATGAATTTTAACATGACATTAAATTTCAAATGACATGAAATTTCACATGACAGAATTTCACATGACAGGAATATTCACATGACCTAAAATTTCACATGACACATTTTCATATGAAAGGAAATTTCACATGACATACAATTTCATGTGACATACAATTTCACATGATATAAATTTATACATGACAAAAATTCACATGACATGAAATTTCACGACAGCAAATTTTACATGACATGAAATTTTACATGACAAAATTTCACATGACAAAATTCCACATGACAGGAAATTTCACATGACATGAAATTTCACATGACATGAAATTTCACATGACATAAAATTTCACACGACATTAAATTTCACATGACAGGAAATTTCACATTACAGAAAATTTAACATGAAAGAAAATTTCACATGACAAGAATTTTCACTTGACAAAATTTCACATCACATGAAATTTCACATGACAGAAAATTTCACATGACATGAAATTTCACATGACATACAATTTTACATGACAAAACTTCACATGACAAAATTCCACATGACAGAATATTTCACATGACATGAAATTTCACATGACATTAAATTTCACATGACTTAAAGAATCCCATGAAACAATTTCACATGACATAGAATTTCACATTACAGGAAATTTCACATGACAGGAAAGTTCATATGACATAACTGTTCACTTGACATGACATTTCATATGACATAAAATTTCACATGACTCGAAATTTCACACGACGTAAAATTTCACATGACAGGAAATTTCACATTACATACAATTTCACTTGACAAAATTTCACATGACATGGAATTTCACGACATAAAGTTTCACATGACATCAAACTTCACATTACAGGAAATTTCACACGACATAAAATTTCACATGACAGGAAATTTCACAAGACAGGAAATTTTACATGACAGGGAACTTCACATGACATGAAAGTTAACATGACACAATTTCACATGACATAAAATTTCACGTGACATGACATTTCACATGACATGACATTTCACATGACAAAATTTCACATGACAAAATTTCACGACACAATTTCAAATGACATGAAATTTTACATAAAATACATTTTTACATGCCATGAAATTTCACATGACAGGAAACTTCATATGACATCACAATCTACCCTTTTTTCGAATCATGGCAACAAATAACTTTCTTCCAAAAGGAACCATGAAGTTAAGGAAATATATTATTCTTTTTTTCGAAGCTTTATGTCTGGATTTCTCCAAATGGGCCGAAACGAGAGTAAAAATCCTTTGTTGAGAAGGAGAGGAAGAATTTCTTTTAATATTTAAGAAACAATTAAAAGTAAAAAAAGCAAAATGAAATATTAAGAATATATCAAAATTCTTGTTTAAATGGTCCTGCCATGCCTCCCCCCCTTCCCCCCCAAAAATTGATACTTAACCTGGTATAGGTTTTTCATATCCCTAAAATCAATGATCCATCAAGAATTCCTGGAATTAAGTCCATTTTCATGATGAAAAAATGACCTTAAAATTGATCGTTTGTTGCTAGCTCCGAAGAAAAAGTTGAAAGGGATTTGTAACGTCATAACAGTTTGCTACGTCGTTTCAGCAGTTCAGGGACTGCTGAGGCTGCTCAGATCTTAATTTGTCATTTTCAAGTTCAAGCTATAATGAAAATGATTTTAAAATAAATGAAGAATTTTCTTATAATGAAGGGGATGTCCTTCCTTTTCAATTTGAACCACTTGCAGACAAGAAAGAAGGATATCCAGCTTACAACCCTTATACGGTCCTACAGTACTAAGCCTGCATAGTCGGCATAGAATTCTTACTGTTTCATAAGTAATATTTTGTTAAACACAATCAAATCTTTGCAACAACATCTACCTAATTTGTACGTCTAATGTAAATATAAAATTGTATTTATCAATGTTCAAGTCTCTGTTGCTTGACGTTTGGTCAACAGGCCTACGTGAACTGAATGCTTCATTCACGCATATCCGTTTGCGTTTTTGCATTTGATTGGAAGTTTTTGAAGAAATTGGGAAAAATTTTGACATTCTAAAAGGGATATGGACACAATAATTACAACTTCTAATCCATCGAGTTTTCTTTCTTCGATCATATTCTACACTAATATATATAACATAAATTACTAAAGCTTACAAGTGGCCCAGTTGGTTACGGCATTGTCTTTTAAGCGAGAGGTTGTGAGTTATTGACACTAGTCGCGAAACTTCAACATGTTTAATGGCGTACACACACACACACATACACACAAAAATGTGTCAGCGATGCATCGTTTACTTACAAGAGTCCCTAAAGTGACGTTATCGCGTATATGAAGCCCGATTCTGATCTTGTTTGTCAAGGTGACGAAAAACTCATTCTTCTTTTACCATTTTCTCGCAATCGGTGGGGTGTAGAGCAGAAAAAATTGTATTTTTGCAAATCAAATATTCAGAATATCTAATTTATCAGTAGTTCCGACCGCATGACAGGACCACTTTAAGGAAAACTTTACCTCCCACACAACTCACAGCGATACTGCGAACACTTCAAAACAAGCCTCTAGTCAATTTTAGAATATTTTAGATGCGAAATAAAAATCGGGAAACCCCCGCTTACCGTATCTGCAAATGCTTTATGAGCTGATGAGTGTGCTTTTTATACTTAGAATGAAATATTATGGGCAGCTATTAGTGTGCTTTATATACTTAGAATGTAATAATATGGGCAGTTATTAGTGTGCTTTCTATACTTAGAATGTAATGATATGGGCAGTTATTAGTGTGCTTTCTATACTTAAAATGTAATGATATGGGCAGTTATTAGTGTGCTTTCTATGCTTAGAATGTAATAATATGGGCAGTTATTAGTGTGCTTTCTATACTTAGAATGTAATAATATGGGCAGTTATTAGTGCGCTTTCTTGCCTAGAATGTAATGATATGGGCAGTTATTAGTGTGCTTTCTATACTTAGAATGTAATACTATGGGCAGTTATTAGTATGCTTTCTATACTTAGAATGTAATGATATGGGCAGTTATTAGTGTGCTTTCTATACTTAGAATGTAATAATATGGGCAGTTATTAGTGTGCTTTCTATACTTAGAATGTAATGATATGGGCAGTTATTAGTGTGCTTTCTATACTTAAAATGTAATGATATGCGCAGTTATTAGTGTGCTTTCTATACTTAGAATGTAATGATTAGGCAGTTATTAGTGTGCTTTCTATACTTAAAGAATGTAATGATATGGGCAGTTATTAGTGTGCTTTCTATACTTAGAATGTAATACTATGGGCAGTTATTAGTATGCTTTCTATACTTAGAATGTAATGATATGGGCAGTTATTAGTGTGCTTTCTATACTTAGAATGTAATAATATGGGCAGTTATTAGTGTGCTTTCTATACTTAGAATGTAATGATATGGGCAGTTATCAGTGTGCTTTCTATACTTAAAATGTAATGATATGCGCAGTTATTAGTGTGCTTTCTATACTTAGAATGTAATGATTAGGCAGTTATTAGTGTGCTTTCTATGCTTAAAGAATGTAATAATATGGGCAATTCTTAGTGTGCTTTCTATACTTAGAATGTAATGATATGGGCAGTTATTAGTGTGCTTTCTATACTTAGAATGTAATGATATGGGCAGTTATTAGTGTGCTTTCTATACTTAGAATGTAATAATATGGGCAGTTATTAGTGTGCTTTCTATACTTAGAATGCAATAATAGGGAGCAGTTATTAGTGTGCTTTCTATACTTAAAATGTAATAATATGGGCAGTTATTAGTGTGCTTTCTATGCTTAGAATGCAATAATAGGGGCAGTTATTAGTGTGCTTTTATACTTAGAATGTAATGATATGGGCAGTTATTAGAGTGCTTTCTATACTTAGAATGTAATGATATGGGCAGTTATCAGTGTGCTTTCTATACTTAGAATGTAATGATATGGGCAGTTATTAGTGTGCTTTCTATACTTAAAGAATGTAATAATATGGGCAATTCTTAGTGTGCTTTCTATACTTAGAATGTAATGATATGGGCAGTTATTAGTGTGCTTTCTATACTTAGAATGTAATGATATGGGCAGTTATTAGTGTGCTTTCTATACTTAGAATGTAATAATATGGGCAGTTATTAGTGTGCTTTCTATACTTAGAATGCAATAATAGGGGCAGTTATTAGTGTGCTTTTTATACTTAAAATGTAATGATATGGGCAGTTATTAGTTTGCTTTCTATACTTAGAATGTAATAATATGGGCAGTTATTAGTGTGCTTTCTATACTTAGAATATGATAATATGGGCAGTTATTAGTGTGCTTTCTATACTTAGAATGTAATAATATGGGCAGTTATTAGTGTGCTTTCTTGCCTAGAATGTAATAATATGGGCAGTTATTAGTGTGCTTTCTATACTTAGAATATAACAATATGGGCAGTTATTAGTGTGCTTTCTATACTTAGAATGTAATAATATGGGCAGTTATTAGTGTGCTTTCTATGCTTAGAATGCAATAATAGGGGCAGTTATTAGTGTGCTTTTTATACTTAGAATGTAATGATATGGGCAGTTATTAGTGTGCTTTCTATACTTAGAATGTAATGATATGGGCAGTTATCAGTGTGCTTTCTATACTTAGAATGTAATGATATGGGCAGTTATTAGTGTGCTTTCTATACTTAAAGAATGTAATAATATGGGCAATTCTTAGTGTGCTTTCTATACTTAGAATGTAATGATATGGGCAGTTATTAGTGTGCTTTCTATACTTAAAATGTAATAATATGGGCAGTTATTAGTGTGCTTTCTATGCTTAGAATGCAATAATAGGGGCAGTTATTAGTGTGCTTTTTATACTTAGAATGTAATGATATGGGCAGTTATTAGTGTGCTTTCTATACTTAGAATGTAATGATATGGGCAGTTATCAGTGTGCTTTCTATACTTAGAATGTAATGATATGGGCAGTTATTAGTGTGCTTTCTATACTTAAAGAATGTAATAATATGGGCAATTCTTAGTGTGCTTTCTATACTTAGAATGTAATGATATGGGCAGTTATTAGTGTGCTTTCTATACTTAGAATGTAATGATATGGGCAGTTATTAGTGTGCTTTCTATACTTAGAATGTAATAATATGGGCAGATATTAGTGTGCTTTCTATACTTAGAATGCAATAATAGGGGCAGTTATTAGTGTGCTTTTTATACTTAAAATGTAATGATATGGGCAGTTATTAGTTTGCTTTCTATACTTAGAATGTAATAATATGGGCAGTTATTAGTGTGCTTTCTATACTTAGAATATGATAATATGGGCAGTTATTAGTGTGCTTTCTATACTTAGAATGTAATAATATGGGCAGTTATTAGTGTGCTTTCTTGCCTAGAATGTAATAATATGGGCAGTTATTAGTGTGCTTTTTTTATACTTAGAATGTAATGATATGGGCAGTTATCAGTGTGCTTTCTATACTTAGAATGTAATGATATGGGCAGTTATTAGTGTGCTTTCTATACTTAAAGAATGTAATGATATGGGCAGTTATTAGTGTGCTTTCTATACTTAAAGAATGTAATAATATGGGCAGTTCTTAGTGTGCTTTCTATACTTAGAATGTAATGATATGGGCAGTTATTAGTGTGCTTTCTATACTTAAAGAATGTAATAATATGGGCAGTTATTAGTGTGCTTTCTATACTTAAAGAATGTAATGATATGGGCAGTTATTAGTGTGCTTTCTATACTTAAAGAATGTAATAATATGGGCAGTTCTTAGTGTGCTTTCTATACTTAGAATGTAATGATATGGGCAGTTATTAGTGTGCTTTCTATACTTAGAATGTAATGATATGGGCAGTTATTAGTGTGCTTTCTATACTTAAAGAATGTAATAATATGGGCAGTTATTAGTGTGCTTTCTATACTTAGAATGTAATAATATGGGCAGTTATTTTTCTAAATCAATGTTTTAATTAGAAATGCGTGCCACACTGGCATATAGTTGCATAGTGGTATTTTGTCCTATTTTTTTTAAACAGCAGTCTGCCATTTTTCACATTTAAGGAAAATTGCTTTAAAAAAAATCGATTTTATCTAAACCATGATGAGCAACTTTTTGAGCTACGATATACCCTTCTTTCGGAACCATGACAATTTGTTTTCTTCATATTTCAATTTTCACATTCATATCAAACCATGTACTAACGCCCAACCATATTGGTACATATAGTGTTAAGCAGAGGCGTAGAAAGGGTCACCTCTCAGGTGGTGGGGGTGGAAGGGTTACGTTTCATCACTGACGTTACTGCTAATCAGGTATTCAATTTTAGATATTTTCGAAATTTGACCGAAAGCGCAGAAAAACAAAAATTTTGGTCCAATTTTGAGTAGAATAATAGATATCACAAACTGATATCAGTAAATAAGGTTTGAACTTCGAGGAGATAAGGTTTGAACTTCGCCCTTTGTATGCTGTACCTGCAGACGGTAACCCACTGGGGTGTAATAGTTTCGAAATATTAGAAGTACAACTTGCACATCGCATTGTAAATTAAATCATTACATTTTTGGTAGTGGTGTCCGGTTTTCCCAACCACTTCTGAATTTTGTCCCATGTGCTCGATGTGTAAACATTTCTGTATCTACCAACAGTAAAACAAACTTAATCAAGTGACTTTTATTGGATAAAATATACATAGATCGTCAGAAACTACCGCCCCACAGTTCAAATCTCGTCAAGGCCACATTTTGTTTTCGTCTTTTTTTTCACTTATTTGAATTAAAACGTAGAGCTTTTAAGTGGGATAATTTCAATTAATATCCCAATTAATAAACTAACGACGAATGTATTAAGCTCTGTTTACTCGGCCGTGTCATGTTACCACACATACATACCGTACTACAACGTGCATGTCTTCGCACATATACTGTATAATTTTAGGCCTATGCGCTCTCTCTCAGTGAGTGAACAATAAGCCAGTTCACGGTTACGAACACGCATTCCCGAAACTGATGGGGTTAGTTCAAGTGGTATTAACAATCAGTGCGGTACGGTCCGATCATATGTAAACCAGAGCTTTCTCTGTGTTGATTCTACCACAGGATGGCTTTGTGATATGCCATTTGGGACATAGATATGGATGTCATGCGAGACATAGGGGTGGATGCGATATGGACACAGGGAGGGGTGCCGTTTAGTATAGGTTGGGTGGCATCTAGGGTGAGATGCCATGTGAGACAGAAATGGATGTCATGTGGGACAGAGGGAGGGATTCCATGTAGGCATATGGAGGAATGACATGTGGCACATGGGTAGGGATGCCATGTGGGACATAGAGTGGATGTCATGTGGGAGAAGGGTGGGATATAGGGTGGGATGTCATATGGAGCATAAGGTATGGGATGGATAGTGGGATTTTTGTTATAATTTGACTATGTGATATGTGTGACAATTTGAATCAGTATGCGAACCATGACGGTATTTATCGTTCTACTTAAATTTAATATTGTTATATACGTGTGGCATATCACACCCTATGTCCCCCCTTATGCCACAAATAGTGTCCCTCTCTATCTTCCACATTTCACCCCTGCCTATGTTCCAAATGCCACTCCTTCCTGTTTCTTACATGACATTCGTTCCTCCTAGATGCTCCATATGGCAGGCATATGTATGTCCCAAATGTTATTCCACCCTTTTTTACACACGTCACCCCTCCCTATGGCCCACATGGCTTATCTTTATATCCTACATGGCTTTCATTCCTATGACTCAAATGTCATCAACCCTATGTTCATATCTATATTTCCCACATGGAATCCCTCCGTAATGTATGTACCACATGGCATCCCAGCCTAATTGTCCCACATGGCATTCCACCCACTTGTCCCACATGACATCCCACATGATGTCCCTAATCGAAGGAACATCCATTTCGAAAGCACAAATACATACATATAAGGCACCAAATCGACTCAAATATTAAACGAATCACATCGAGAATTACAATGCAGTAATGCATACTGAATAGCTACGAAAACAAAACGAAATGTAAATTATTATTGCACAATAGAGGACCATTTCAAGATCTTGCGACGGGAAACAGCAAACCGTGCAAAATATATGATGGAGCTGTCAGACATTTAATATGAAAATATATGAACATTTATTCTTTAAGATATAGGTGTGATATGTGTAACGAGCTTTTATGATTGGAAGTCGCCTGGGTAAGTGTTGGAGGTCTATATTATTTTCGAAAATGTTGTCAATATTACTACTAACCTATCTGGTAGTCTACCACCCTGTTCGGAGTCTAAGCCTAACTGTAGAGCGAATAATAGTCATCGCCTTAAAATCTGAATATTTAAGCATTTTTTCTGAATCTTTGTCAAAGAGATGACTGGTATACCAAGTCTTGATCTAGTAACAAATACGTAATATTCAAAAAATGTTAGACCCAGTGATCTCTGATCTTTGACCCATAAGTGATGTAATGTTCGGGACACAACTTTACACACACTACACCATGCTATTATTATCAAAGTTAAAACTTGATTTGGGAAACAAAATATTTTCTACCCAAACGCTCACACTGCTGCTTTTATTATTTCACACAATTACTACGCAAAATAGCATTAAATTCTTGTATTATTATTATAGATACCTATAGATTTATTTTAGATTTGTGTCATGCATGAGTGGAAAAAAGTTATCTACCTATCTAAGCATCTGATAGACGTTACTTCCTAACTTTTTAAATGTTAATATGTTTCATTGCATTTTTCTACAGACTTCAAAAATAATATTCTTAATTTGAAATGTATTTTGTGATAACTTTCTAAAATTTCATATGCTTCTATGTAATCTCACAATTTGTGGTTAAAGACTCAAACACTATTGATGAAAGTCAGATTCTGTTTCCCTTCTGAAAACACAACGTCGTTATCTTTATTCAAATTTTATGAAACCTCAACTAGAATATTTTCTTAATTCAATAAGTTTGTAAAATTACGTTTTCACTGTTTTGACATTATTAGTACGTACACGATAAACATGCTTTAGCTCATGAAATTTATTGTAATAAACCTCCTCCGATTTTCAACTTGGCAACAGCTTCATATTAGGTCAACAATGACAAGCAATGACAGCTTCTGAATGTTGATCGGTTGATGAAAATCGTTTCATGAAAAAGTTCTAACGATCTTTGATATCGAGCTTAAAAGATTTTCTGCTATTTGTATTGATTTGAGAATGTACGCTATTTGTATTGATTTGAGAATGTATTAATCATAGGTGTGACGTAAGCTATTATCGTTCCATTGTCACAATCAATCATTTTATTTAGCTCCTTGAACTGGTGTTTGAACTGTCTTATCTATTTTTTGCATACAGAAGAACAATGGCTTCGAAAAAAAACAGGTGGAGGTTTGCGGAAATTTGCGGACTAGTTGTCTCCAACTGAAGATGAAAAGGCAAAAATTAGAAGGACAATAACACGTAGACAAGACACAATTTATGCAAACCTCAACCCCATCAAAATTAAAGGGTGGAATAGAAGTAAGGGCCCCATCGATCGTACCATTCCTCTGGGCAGTTATGGTACAAAAACTTGCATTTGGTTCTCCATGGATGAGGCTATGATTTACTACATAAATGATTGTGACTTTCCATACGAAAATGTAATAGACAGAATGCATGACGTAATCATTATGAATTTGGATGACAACGGTCAGACACCGAATATATGGACCCAGTCTTTACGTTTACCGTAGATGGAATTGAATTTGATCTTATGAACGCTCAAAACATGGTTCCCCGATGGTCACATGGAGAAGATGCGTGGAAGATTCAGCACATAAGCATTTTGGGATACATCAAAAGACTTCCTCGGCAAGAGCAGCAACAGCAAGCTGATAATCACAATGCTGGTCTAACCGAGGCCGTAGTTCAATTTAAGAGACAACGAAGTGCAGCTTGCCATGCGATGGAAAGGCTTGTGAAGTTCTGGAACAAAACTATCACTGTTCCAAACTTTAAAAAATCTTGTTCATGTATTATGGAATACCTGGTGTGTTTATTCTGCAGAACACGAAGAAACGCAAGGAAGTGAAATATGCTTCAAGCTTTTCGATATTTCCTTTCAGATATCCTTCAGCATCCAGATAACATAGCAATATTCTGTCCCAATTTCTACAATGAATCGAAAAATCAGTCCCATATTTTTCGATCCAACTAGTCCGTGCGATAACCTTCTAGTTCTAGGTAAGCGTAATAATGCACAGCACATTCAAAGCATTAGTAAATTTGCCGTAGAGACTTTCGAAGTTTTGATATGGCCGAACGAGATTACAAAAATGAAAGGATCCTGATTTCAAAGAAATATTCAAGCCTCATCCGTATGCAGTAGAATTCCCATATTGCTATTTTCCTAATGGAAAGAGACCATTTAACTATTTAATTGGCACTTGCGACGAGAAGATATCTAAACCCAGTATCATGATAACCAGACAAATGGATATCAACGACAAAGATATGGAAAGATTTCGATAGTACTGACATGGTATTGTTTATACATTAGCAGCACGACAACATTCAAATATCACTTAGAATGCCAGGTCGTTGCAATAGCAATTTTAAACGTGAAGCTCTCATACCGTAGCAGCTCAAATGGAGACTTAGGGGATGCATACAAATCCGAGATTGCAAAAGAGGTGAAGGAGAGTCTACATTAAAAGCATCTCTCCTGACATCATATGGTCCCCATCAACAGATTTCAACACGAGTAGAGATTTTACCCTTAAAATTCCCATCCTTGACTTAAGAAAGGCAATTAATGCCAATTTTCATTGGAAATAACTTCTGCCAATGTATTCACAAGCGCCATCTTTGAAAACAATATAATTGTTTTGTTTTTGCAAATTAAAGCATTAATCAATTGTATCATGTGCTTTTCATCAATGTTGATTGAATTATCTAATCGTCGTTAATGGGGTTATTTTTTCGATTTCAGCCATAGCAGTAACGTTCTTTAACACTGTCACGATTATTATTTGACCAATTTAATCCATTCTTTAGCCATTATATTTTTTCATACTTTGCTTGTGCAGTCTTATAATAAATAGATCTGTTTCTTGAAATTTATTTGATTAGTATCGGTGAACAAAATAAGCGTCAGTTGCGGGGTTCTCTAAATCCAATGGAACTATAATTTTGTTTTCAATCTTCAAACAATTTTAAAATAAATTCGTAGGTTGACAAAACTCGGGTCCTTGCTTCTAACAACGATGTGTTGCTGATATCTTTGCAGAGTTCCAGCTGATCAAGGTTCAATAGTTCTTAAATGATATTCAATTCGCAAAATTGATTAAACCCACCGTCAAATCTGATCGATGGGACGTTAATGGATATCAACAAAATTGTTTCGCATATTGACAATACGACATTTGACACTATATGTAAACATTTATGATTTTATATAAATTCCACACAATAGCGAATGTCTTGCGACCAAATTAAACTGAGAAAAGAAGTGATAGATAAATCTTCGTGACAAGTTTAAAAAGGTCGTGTATTCCTTTTCCTCTTTAAAGAGGTATACATTTACTATTTTCCCATCCGAATCAAAAGGAAAGGTATATCTTAATATTGAAAAATCTTTGATTACGATTATCTCAAAACCGTGTTTTCCCACATTTGTCACCACTGTACTATGCGCAAAGACGTACGATATGAACAATTTATAAGATAAGTTGAGGGTATTCTCAAGATTCAGATTATGTATAATTTTTATTCATGGTCAGTCGTTACTGAATTCCATGATTGTGAATTCCAGGTTCAACCAGGTTCAGAAAATATAAATAAGATATTACTCCGCCCCCTTTAAACTTAGGCGGTAAAAGATTAAAGAACAGTTGGACTTATTACAAAACGAAGAGTTATCGACTAATGTTATCCCACTTTTGAATTTTCTTGAATAGTTAAGCTAAACGAAATTGAACGAAAAATCGTGTTCACTTAATGTATCAGTATTGATTACTTTTTTAAAGCATTAATTCAGTAGCTTAGTTCAATTCATAAAGTTCATCTCATATGAAAGAGGAACTCAAACGAAATAGTTAATGAAAAACTACTACTTCAATAGTTTTTTTCCGCTAAGGATATATTAAAGTAAACTTTAATGATCTGTCCCACCTGTGCAGAAAGGTTAAAAGTCAAAGTTAGATCCATCCAAACCTTTTGGATCATATAGCCGGTGCTTATCCGAGGCTTCCATGGCGTAGGCAGATACGAGCACATGACTCTCCGAGGACAAGACGCCAGTCCATAGCATGTTAACTCTCCAGCAATGCTGATACGCTTTTTTCACAGCTGAGTAGACTCGGGCAAGTAAAGTAAAGAAGTGTCTTGCTCAAGAATACAATAGAGTGCTCGCGAAGATAATCAAATCTGGTACCTTTCGTACACGAACAAGATTTTTATTAACCACTAAGCACCTCTTATGCAGAAAGAACTGGTGTAGTAGGAATCTTGTAGAAGGTTGTCATCCTCATCCTCACATTCTTAACAATTGATAATATATTCTGAAGACAATTGATTTAACTTCCCTACTTTTAAATTATTTTCTCAAAATATCTTAAGGTTGGGAAGTTCGGGTTTTCTACTTTTCGAACATATCTAATGGATTTTAAGCCACAAAATTGCAAGAGAAAATTTGATAGAATACGACTTTGAGGAATCTGGGAAAGTGGTGTCATAACTGATCTAATTTCAGTCGTTTCTACATAAACGATACATAACTTTACACTAAATCTTAAAAAAACCTTAACGGAATAGGAATTTTGCATGCTTTCCTCAACATTTTGTTTCTTTTAAGTTCCTTTTTTATATGAGATCAACTTGCTTGACCACTAAAACTAACCCGTTAAGAAAGAATAAACAATGTATGTATATGAGACACTAAACGAAAAGGTGTTAATCTATTATGTCAGTCAAAAGCTGTGCTTTGAAAATACAATGTTGCCCTCAGAAAGCCCCCAGCACTATTTGAATATTCATGATGTTGCACTAAAAAGCTTCCGATGTTGCCATCTGATTGTCTATGCTCTATTTCGTTATTTAGTGAGTATTATTTAAAGATGTTTGTAATTATGCGTATTTAATGCACAAGGCAAAGGGCTTTGTTTTGTGTAGAATGACCTCACTTTAGGAGGGTCATTCGCAGGTGCAAAGTACTTTGAACCGGCGCATATAAAACGATGCCAAAAACGTTTTTTTCTTTCGAATTTCCCGTGTTCGTGTTAGATTGCTTAAAATGAAAAAAAAAAATATAAACGAGAAAAGCTTACGTATACATTTAACTTTTCGTTCGCTTTGTTTAGAAATTCACCTGTTGTAAGAAATTCACCTGTTGTAAAAAAATGTAGTTTTATTTTTCCTCCCAAATAATATTATTTCTTTAAAATTTGAAGTATAAAAGCCTCGAACGTTCGGATAAGAAGAAATAAATCAGATACATCACCAATGACAACTTCCATATGATTTTATGTTCGTATAGTTCCTACATAAAGTTCCGTTTGATTCCGAAACGACCAACTACCCATATAAATCGTAGCCATATCGAAATGTCACTTAACAATGTAAATTTAGTATTGATTCCCTTACCGTCACTTTTATCAATGTACGTTTGTTACGGTTTTAGGTGGTTTTGCAAAGTGTTGTCAATGACAATTCGCTTAATATTTCATATTCAAAAGTTGTTGTAATCAAATTGAATTTAATGATTATACTTTCTTTTTTTTCTTTGAATTCGATATCTTTGTAACTTGATTCACTGTCAACATTAGAGTGTGTGTGACTGTGTGATGCCTATTTCGTTTTCATGATATTTTTAGCATTTTAATTTCCTGCCATTTGACTAAATCCTCCTTTCAATTTTACAAAAATGTCAATCACTTTAGTCTAATTTTCTCATGCCAATATTGTGCCTCCACATCTACGACATTGCTACTCGCAGCGCCCTCACTCATCATTTCTTAAATAGTGTACACGTTGTGCCACGCTTAAATCACTTCCGAAATAAACTCCGTACGTATGTATACGTACAGTGTATGTAAATTGTACATTTTATGTATGGAGTGTGGGGGCAATGATGCGCGAATTTTGGTGGCCTTGAGATGTTCGATTTTCCAACATGTTGAAAATCCGAACATCGCTAATGTAAGGGCGCGAATCTTTCATGTAGCTAATTTTCTTTCTATTTACTCATCTTGTTTTCAAGTTTATTGAATAATTCCCAAATTTGACCCCAAACTGCCAAACGGGATGAAGGCTTGCCCTTAGGAAGGTTCAAACCTCTCAGAGGGGCCGTTTCCTCCAACCGAATCCCCCCTCCCACATTCTTACGCCTCTGCTTTCCAGTAGATTTAATACACCCGTGATGGTCATAGTATTTTGACATCTTTAAAGGTTTATAACACTTAACAAGATATTTCATTAGATTTCCTTCTTTCCTATAGCCATAACAATAAAAATGGTCGGACCCAGATTGTTTTCTCTTGGCAACTTTTAGGCGCGCCACCGCCACCTGTACTTATTTTTACCATCTGTATGAATTGAAACGTTTATTTGATTTCTGTTAGATTTTTGTTCCATTGATTTTAGTTGCAGAAGGGATTGCGCACCGTACATTTTAATAGAAACACCTCGCATCAAGGTACATTATCATATCAATATTTCGTATGACGATAAAGAATATGGACAAACCCTCCAGGAAAGAATGGATATACCTTTGATTTCCATCTGTTCATAGTGAGTAGCCATATCAATTGTTACTTATTATTAACAGTCTAAGGACAGCTACCAACTTTATCTGTTTAAATGCTTGGTAAAAGTTGCATGGAATTCTAAATCTTAAATTTTAAAAGTAACATATTGGATTTTGGATCGAAGGCAGATGAGAATTTGGGGATTTCTCGAGTAATGGACAATTGATTTAATTTTTCATAATTATTTTCATTTATGTCAGTATTTGTTCTGCTTGTGGCCATAATATGCTGACTAGCTATGGTTCAGCTATGGGAATTACAGTGTCAAAACATAAAGGCAGAGGATTAAAGAACAGTGGGTGCATAAATGATTTGTCAGCAGATTTACAGACTTACATCACGTGTGTTTACAGCAAATTGAATCTTATTCGCGGAAAATCTGCTAACCTGTAAAGTGGACATTTTGCTCTTTTGGAGAGCTAGGTTAGATTTATACATGCATTCTAGCATAAGATTAAAGAGAAAATTAAGAAGTACTGTAATTGAGCTTAAACGTTATTGTCTTCCATTCACCTGTACCTATAAGTATGTTCAAACATTGAAAAGGTAATGTATTTTCAAAAGCTTTGTGAGAGAGATGGAATGACAGTCGCGTGCACTGCCAACTATAGCGGACACACCCTTGTAAACTATAAAACAAAGCACACACCCCTATTGTAAAATAAAATGCGTTCTGTGTATATAAGAAGCTAATTTAAATGATAAGTGTTCTCTGTACTTCATTGGTTTCATTTGCTTAACAAAATATTAGAAGATTGGAAACATGAAACTGAACATTTCATCCGACAATTCTGGAGGTATCAAAGAGCTCAGTAATCGCAAGCATTAGCAAGTTGTGTTACACACTGGTTGCGTTCAGGTTTTTGCAGTTTATCATTTGCTATCGGCAGGGGAGGGGAGCCATGTTACGCTGCTGACTATTGGTTGCAGCTAGTGTTGTAATGAGTAGGGTTTGTGTCTCCTTGTAAATGATGGCAACCCCCCCCCCCCCCTTCTCCCCCTCTGTACTTCCTTCATTGAAATAGTTTAGTTAGAGTCAAGGTCTTAATGATTTTCATTTTTTGTCATGGAAGTAAACTTTGATACCACTTGGATCCACTTTGCTCCACTTCTGGCACCACTTCTCTGGTCACACCCTTTTAACATACATGTATGAGAAAAAGAACACACCCAATTGCCAAAGATTTTGCGATCTGTGTAATATAAGAAGTTAATTCAAGTGATTATTATAAGTGTTCCCTATATTTCATTCGCTTAACAGGACATCAGAAGATTGGAAACATGAAAAATAGAACATTTTCATCCAACAACTCTGTAGGTAACGAAGAGCTAAAGAATCGGAAGCATTTGCTAGCTGTGCTACATACTGGCTTCCATTGTAAGCTCACCACTGACAGTGCATGGTCCGAAGGCCATAAAGTTCGTCCCAGCCACCGAATCAGGTATACAAAACATCAAAATATATTACTAAATCCTTTAAATCAGGCCCACGACTTTTGATACATTACAATCCGAAGACGGCGATTCAAATTGGAAGATTTATGGTCTAAAAACAATTCAGATAATTGTTTCTATTTTTGTATTATTCTCTTAAACTGTTAAATTAAAAGATATCAATGACACAAAAGGACCACCAGGAAATTTCCGGTATCCCGGTGGGCAAGTTATACCACAGATGCTGAATATGCGTACTACTCTTAGAATTACAATTTTTTTTAAATAAGTTCGTGTCTCTCAAAAAAGGGGCGTACGCCGTCAAAACTATTTAAGAGGGGTCGTATGCACCGTTCAGTCAGACTTGAACCGTAGAAACAGTTACTATGTAACTTTCCGATGTCGTGACGTGTGGAGCAGATTGAAGCCAGAATTTGTGTATATCGAAGTCGTCCTTGCCATACTGGTCTTGAATATTTCGGGCTTCTGTTCCGTGTTCTTAAAAAAAATGAACATGTTTCATCAGGTGATATTACTTCCAACCCCCAACCCCTCCCTTTCTCCTCACACCATGCTATACTACTTCCCTCTATTCTTGGATTTTGGCTACCTGATCTGTGTGCCATGTATTCCCATGAACCCTCACCTTCCCTCATTCTCCGTCCGTCCGTCTGACCGTCAGTCCGTCCGTCCGTCCATCCATTCATTCATTCATTCATTCATTGCATTGATTGATTGATTGATTGCGATTTATCTATCTATCTATCTATCTATCTATCTATATATCATCTATCTATCTATGTATGTCTATCTATCTATCTATGTATCTATGTATCTATCTATCTATCTATCTATCTATCTATCTATCTATCTATCTATCTATCTATCTATCTATCTATCTGTCTATCTATCTATCTATCTATCTATTTATCTATTTATTTATTTATTTATTTATTTATTTGTTTATTCATTTATTTATTTATCTATTTGTTCATTCATTTATTTATTTATTTATTTATTTATTTATTTTTATTTATTTATTTATTTATTTATTTATTTATTTTTATTTATTTATTCATTCATTTATCTATTTTTATTTATTCATTTTATCTATTTATTTATTTATTTATTTGTTTATTTGTTTATTTTTTTTTATTTTTGTTTATTTATTTATTAATTCATTTATCTATTTATTTATTTATCTATTTAATTATTATTTTGTTTTATAATTATTTATTTATTTATTTATCTATTTTTTATTTTTGTATTAATTTATTTTTCTATTTTTATTTATTTATTTATTTATTCATTCATTTATTTCACATATTTATGCACTCATTTATTTCACATATTTATACAAGGTGACCTGTTCTGCAACAGTGCCTCGTTTTCCACAAGGCGCTGTTGTATACACAAAAGCTTATTAAAAACGAGCAGCATAATACTTGGTATGAAGAAAATTATGAAAGTAACATTCAAAATAAATTAAAGAAATAAACAAAAATATTTTAAAAATTGCTAAAATAAATAAGAATTATTTAAAGTTTAATAATATAAAAGTAAAAAACAAGTAAAACGCATAATGTGTGAAAAATAGTGAAAAAATAGAAGGAATATAATTAAGATATTAAAAACGGTTTCAAAAGGTAATTATGCAAGGAATTAAAAGCTAGCCTACCTGGTAATAATTTCAGTAATATTGTTGCGATGGAGACAGCATTTAAAGGATTTAAGGGTTTGCACGGTTTAATTTCATTAAAGAAATTTTGCATTCATCAAACAGTCTGGAAGAATCCTGAACTTTTGGTGTAATAACAAAATACACCAAACCTCGGAGCTTTGTATTCATTTAGATCCATAGGGGCCGCCATTTTAACTTGTGATAACGTTGTATCAATGAGATTTTTGTTAAGAGCACGGTAATGTTTGTGTAATGTACGGTATGATGCATGTATCAACGATAACTACGCCAACACAATCATGTGTCGAGAGGGCTGTTCAAAAGTCAACGGAAGTCTTTTGTTATTTTATTGCGAAGTCCACGGTGAAATTAAAAAGTCCGCGGTCAAATCTGATGTTTATTTGATATCGGTTTTTCCTTTCAAATTTACCCTCCCCACCCCACCCCGCGTTCTCATTAAAAGTTCCCATTGAACTAATTAAAATGGCAGCCTCCGTTGATCGTGCAATGAATAAAAAGCTCCAAGTTTTGGTGTGTTTATTATTACACCAAAAGTCCAGGATTATCCCGGACTGTCAAAAAACCTTCAAACTTTGATTAGTCATATTCGGAGTTATATCTGTTGTTACTTAAAATCTCTCAGTCTATATTTTGTTCAGAATTAAACACTGTAAAGCTCATTCTGAATATACATCTCTATATACCAGTCTATACACCTTTAAATTTTGCTAGTAGGACCCTTGCTGTCCTTCGGTTGAGTAATTTCACTCTCTTTTGCATGTAAAAGGTATTTTCATTTGCACTGTACAAGTAAGTTGTCATTCGTTTTAGTAGGACCCAGTGCAAATACGTTACTTCATCATTAATAGTCATTGATTATGGCCGATAAAAAACAGAATAAACGTCAGACTCCTTTTTTTAAACATATATTCACCATGTATATACACCAAACACTATGTAAAAAAAAATATATATGTCATATGTTCCAAACCTTTTAGAAAATAACAGAAATCGCACGATGCAAAGAAATATAAAAAGAATACAAAAGGTGCGAAAAATAAAACAAACTTTGAAAATCAAGGATCACTGAAGGCTGTAAGAGCAGTAGCGATTTTAGTTGGTTGGGCAAAACATGATTTGGGCAAACTTTAAGTAAACATCTTTTTTATTATACATATGATTTAATACAAAAAACAATGAATAGCAAATACTTGGCTAATGCACTTGCTTCCACATACAGATCTGCTTCGAACAACCCGGCAGCAGCCCGATAAATAAAAAAATATGGGAATTTGTCACGTGGCGTCGTTTAAAGATGCACTATACTATAGCATATGTGTTGTTCGAACTTCAATTGGCTACTGTGAAGTTTTGACTACGTGTAGTATATGAATATTAAAAAGTATACACTGCGTCCTTTTGAGTTTCACCGTCGCCTTTTTCAGTTTTTAAGCAATTTATCGGGTTGCTCCCGGACTGCAAGCAGGGAAAGGTACCATCTTCAAGTGATGTAGTGGGGACCACTTTAAACCAGTTCTAAGATTATGAGCTATCTTCCAGTCATATATCACAAATCTTGCATATATTTGAACTGTTGAAAAATGGATACAATTTTCCAAATATAGAGAATTCAATTTATAAGGCTCTCTTTCAAATGCCATTAATCACTATAGATACAGCATCGCTGACAAGGTGGTTAAGTGCGTTTCCCCTGGTTCCGGAGTCCGCGGCCCGGGTGGTATGTGCCTGTACAAATTTTGTAAAAAGGAATCATCTGCCAGTCGTGTGTAATTAACTTTGGCTTATCGAAAGGGGGGAATCCAGACTTCCCTAAAGAGAGGGTGTACGTAACTATATAAAGATTTTCCTAACAGGTACGGGGTCTAAGACTAACTATATATTTCACTTTTAATAATGGCTAAGAATGACATCATTTTTACCATTTGGATCCACCTACGTGCAACTTGGTTCGGGTTGATTGACTGACTGATTTTCACAACAAAATGCAAAAATATTTTAATCATAGAAAATTATTTTACCTTCCATGCCCTAATAAAGTGACACCGCATTGAGGATTGCCCTTTTTCACGTGTTTGCCATTATTTGCTTTCACCAGTAAACATTTCTTTAAAAAGAATATTCCCGTGATTTTTTTTCATTTCTATATATGTGATAGAGAACTATTAAAGAATAAAGAAACAAGTCATTCGGATACTTATTATAGAAAGATAAAAAGAAACAACCAAGCAAAATGATAAAAAAAAATCGTACATAATTAAGTAACTCATGATTCATCTGGTAATAAAACTTTCCACAATACATTGGTAATACAAATTAAAATCACTGTTCCTTTAAACTTTTGTCGTTAGGCAGCTCCCCCTCCCCCCTCCCTTCCCCCACATACCTCTCCCCTTCCTCATCACCTACATACCATACATTTAACAAAATCCAGTGTATTTCCTACGATAAAATATTGGCTAAGAAAAAACTAATAAATAAACTGGTAAAACTAAGTGTATGGCCACTGCACGCAGCAGTGGTGCAACAATATATAGAGTGGGAAGAGTGGGTTAACCCCACGGACCAGGGACAAAACTGTAGTGTCACTGCGGTGTTTGTTATGGCGCCCCAACCTCTATTTTACCCACCGGCCCCTATAGTCAGATAGTTGCGCCATTAGGGTACGCAGCTGCAGGTGCGTATAGTTTGGTCTCCCATTTCGTACAGTTGTTACAGACAAAGAATTTTCATTAGAAAATACCAAGGTTACCCTGTAATACGTCACAACAAAATCATTTGCATATTGATGTCTCAGTAAATTTTCAAAAGGCTCAGCCTCGGCCTCAACTTCAGCCTTTAATTAAATGTTGAACGATTTCGATAAAATGTTTAATTGTTCCTTGCATTGTTTTCAATAGATTATAAACTGTGACCAAGCTAATGTTGTCTTAACCTGTATACACGTCCACATAGCTCAATAGGTTGTAAACTGTGATCAAGCTAATGTGTACACGTCCACATAGCTTTAACTTTAAGGGCAGTTTCACAAATCGTCCCTCTTTTCGCACCCGATTCTCATGGCTAGTACAGTAAATACTAGAATGCTTAAAACACCGTGCATCAGTAAAACCTGGCTTGTGTTATAACATGGTAACATGTGCTACGACCTGACGACCATTACAATTAAAGCTGAGCGCATGTTACACAAAGCCGACAAATCAACAATTGACTGAAATGGCTGAAAAGATCATTCCTTTCTTGTTGCGGTTTAAGTTATGAAGAAAGTTCATTAAAGGGGGTACGGTACTAAACGGTGTAGCGAAAAAAGCGTGCTTTACGCAAAACGGCAGTAAGATTTACCGTAAAGGGAGAATAATGGTGTTTCCTTGCAAAAGAGGGACAACTTGTTGTCCCCAAATTTCGTAGGAATGAAGGGCCAGGGCCCAAATTTCCTAATGGACCGTTTTTACTATGAGGGAGGAACAAATTTACTGGATGGCTATGGTTTAATTATCTTGGGGCACAAATTTCCTAGGAAATAAGAACCGGGGGCCAAAATTTACTGGGGAGCAAAATTTACTTTTACACCGGGATCTCAATAGCAATCTGCAGTAGGGGAGGGGGATTAGAAAAATATAATAATATTGCTTTGCATCCATATATTGTTAAGAAACTCTTTTTTAATTTCCTTCAATTTAAGGCTGTTTTCTTCAATTTGGGGGAAATTTTCAATTTTTGAGGCAATTTTCGGTAAATTTTCTTCCGTTTTCGGGAAATATCTTTTAAACAAAATTATCAGGTCGTCTCCACATTACAGGAGACATGAGGGCAAAGGTCACTTGAATATTCACATCAACCAGGAAATTGTTATACCGTCGCGTGCTAGATAAGCATTTAACATTATTTTTTTTGAGGAGGGGGGAGGGCCTTACAAATAAGCCCTCACTTATCAGCCTAGTGCTTCTTTAATATAAAACGTTAATTTTGTTTAGAATATAGTCACGGTCCTTTTCATGAAAATATCCAATTATATTTTGTATTATTTAATTGTATTGTACTTTCTAAACTTTATTAGACTTGATGCCACATAATTAGAAGTGATCGCATAATCATATTCAACATTTCTATTCTTTTGTCTGAGTAACTTGCCAATATACGTTTCTACAATAATGGAAAAAGATAGTTTGGTATTGCGGGGTACCTCTCAATTTTCATTCAAATTCTTCTGTATGAATAAGAAACCCCCAAATATATTTATTATAAAATTATGAGACCCAATGCCATAAATTCCGATAATGCCGATGGCATTGACAAGCCCACATCTAACACTTACATAGTTTTGCCCGGGTTACGGTCATATCGTTCCATTTACTAAGCAGATCAGGAAACTAATGAATTGATCAAGTAAGAGATCAATACCGAAATATATATTGATCTCCTAGCTTTCATAATCATCTCTCTTTTATATTGAAGACCTATTTTTCCGACACTTCAAATATCTATAGCGCATACCAATATTCACGGAAATCGACGACACTGCTACTTACAGCGCCCTCACTGAATATTTCTTAATGTATACGCTGTATCCATTTAAACTATTCCCGAAATAACTCCAAACTTACAGTGTATGTATAATTGTACACTGTATGCATTAAGTGCGAGTGCAGTGATGCGTACATTTTCGGTGGCCATGAGATGTTCGATTTCAGCGTGTGGAAAAACTGAACATCGCTGATGTACGGGCGCGAATCTTGCATGATATAAGACTTGATGCCATAGCAATGTGGTGTGTTGATGAAACTTCAATTACATCTGTTGTTATTTTGCGCGAATATTTAGCATATCATCCCTTTATTTACACATTTGTTGATATACAAATTATACCGTTTTGTCATTGATGTAAATATTCTATATCGAAAGTTTCAAAAAATATTTCCTAAGAAGATATAAATTTCAAATTATGAGACCCGACGCCATAATATCTTGCAGTATTGATAAAGCCACAACTATAACACGTACATCATTTTCTCTGGGTTACTGGCATATCGTTTCATGTTACTAAAGATACTTATCAATTTAAGATATGGCTGGGTAATTGTTGATATTACAGACCCAATATATGTTGCCCTTTGAACGCTTCCGTTCCAGTACACCTGTGATATCTGCCCTTCTCACAACATATCCGCCCCTATCGCAAATTTCATTTTCTGGATCCGCCCATGCACGGGAGAAAGGGGAGCGTTCCCACTAACATTCATTTCTGCCCCCAGGTTCCCCCAAATACAAATATTCTAGGCCTATGCCAAATAATATATCATATTGAATTGGCTTTGTTTTGAGGTGACTTCAAGTGTCTGTATAGTAAATGTTCCCATAAGATGCGCTCAGTTTAAAGTGACAGTGTTTGTTACACGTTAATCAGTTAATTTAGCCACCAATATCAAACACCTTCCGACGGTACTGCAGATTGCCCCAGGCATGCCAGGTTGCATTTTGCCCAAACTTTTGATGAACTTTTAAGGAACTTTCCATAACTTTAATCTGTCAATCGCAACTAGAAAGAATTATCTTCAGCCAGCGCAGTCAATGCAATGGCTCATTCATCGGCTTTATGTGTTTATGTATTATGCGTTCAGTTTAACTGACAATGGTCGTAACGCATGTTACCATGTCATAATACAAGCCTTTTTACTGATGTACGGTGTGACCATTGCCAGTACTTACTGTACCTGTTATGCGAATTGAATGCTTTTCGCGTAGTGACGAATGTCATTTGTATAGTGACGAATGTCATTTGTATAGTGACGCATGTCAAAAGTTGAACTGATCAATTCCGTATACTGACGATTGTTTGGAAAATTTTGAAGCTTAATGAAATAAAAGTTGATAAACGTATTATATAGCTTTTTATATAATTGGAAAGAGGAAATGCTAATCTTTTGCCAATTATACTTACAATAAAGATATTTTGGGCAAAATCTTATTTCACGAACCTTCAAATACATTCATCAGTATGCGGAAATAATGATTCAGTATTTTGCACCAATTTTCGTTTCACATAAATAAGACATTCGTCACTATGCGGAAAGTGGGACGAAATATCACCTTAAAATGAAAAATAATACATTGTTTTTAACGCGAAGCTTTTATCTACTTTTATAACACACCAAGTATCCGCAACACCCCTGTTGTGTTTTCTCTTTCCCAACAATATTTCTTCTGTCTACTCCCTCAAAAAAAATTATATTTACAAAAGCACGTTCAGATGTATCTGCTTCCTCTACCCCCGAGAAGATTTCATTTTCCGTGTTGTATTCTTCGTGCCCGGTTGTGGGTCAAAATTTGAAAATTATAACAAATTAAATTGAAAAAAAAAAGGTAAAATTGAATAGAAATTTGGTAAATCGATTGGGAATTTTGATAAAATTTGGCAATATAGCCCAAAAGTTGAAAAACAATTTTCGCGAAAATTACATGTGAAAATCACATGTGGTCCTTTTGGGGTTCCATATCAATCACAAGTAATCCTTTTAGCGTTTCATAAATTAAACCCCAAGCGATGCTACTGTTGCCCTGCAAATCAAATTGTCAAATTTAGCAAAGCAAATATAACGGAACCGATCATCAGTTTTACTAAGGGACGGAAGGGGCTGACGCCTGCTGTAGGGCTTGTTACCCCTGTACCCCCCGAAGCTTTCGCATTGCATCTATCCTTGTCACAATTGCAGACATCATGGTCCAGTAGGGTAGCCCCATCATTCATGAACTCCTGGATGATTGCACGGTATTCGGGATCCTTGATTAATTCTTCGTCGTCTACACATCCAGTTGAGTCACTGTATCCGCATTCTCCGTATTCTATGCGTATCTGGAGGTCAGTTCCGTAATCTGTGGCATGAAAAACAGCATTGGCAGAGTAAACGTCAAAAGAGAATAGGGGTGGAGAAAGGGTCGGATTTGTGGATTTGTTTTTCCTTTCTAAATACAGAGAGAGGACCTCAGGAGCCACGCATAAGAAATTGTATGCATGCTAAAGGTGGCGCATTTCTAAATCCGGTCGGAATGGGAGAATGCTTGGGGACAGTCACGGACGGCACCGAAAATGAAGTAAGGAAATGCTACCTTCTTCCTCAACACATCATTTGAACATTTTACAAATTGAATCGAAAACCTTTAAATGTTGAGTCGGGGAAAATTTGAAAATGTTAGATTGTGACACTTCACCCAATATCATGACGACAGGGGCGGACTTGTCAGTCGAGCATTCGGTCGATCTAAGGGCCGTTTTGTTTGTAAATTTGTATCTAAAACAAAGAAAAACTGAAAATTTTAAGTTACTTTCCAGGAAGTGGCGTACTTGGTCATGTTTCAATGGGGGCAAGGGCATTTTGGCGCCTCTCCCCCAAAAAATGTAAAACGTTGTGCACATATATCAAATGGCGGGCTCCGTTTATATGGCACCGTTTACTGGTTCAGAAAATTGTTTGACGGCGGAAGCCCTTATAGGGGTCCAGGGTCCCTGAAAACCCTGCGTTTGACGTGGTTATGATTGCAGATGTTTTTCAAACATCATAAAAACATTTTTTTTTTTAATTGTGAAAATGTTTTTATAATATTATTTTGTGGTGTCGTAGAAATGTTTTTATAACATTTTTGCTTAAACATTAGTATGATATAATAAAAACTTTATGAATAATATAATATGAAAAATGTGGCACCACATTTGATATCATCATATTACTTAAACATTATACAAAATGTTATAAAAAACGATATGTGTTTGCTGAGAAGTTGTATCAAATCCAGTTTTTACGCCTTACGGTTCTCGTTATTTGGGGGAGCAACTCTGCTTAATTTTGTGTTAACCTGTTGATTGGTCAACTACAAGGTTCGAAGACCTGGGCCCAAGTGGCGAAATCCCCTGCGCTTTTGGTAGCAAAACATTGCTTCAAATTGTGTCAAACCTAGGGGCGAAGCCGATGGGATGGGTCCATATTGTATAGTCCCGGAGGGCCTACGCTTCTTGTAATTTTGATAGCAGAAAACTTCTTAAACTTGTGTCAAATTTAAGGGCGAATTTCTCCGGAAGTCCTGTGCTTCTCGTGATTTTGGTGGAAAATATAGCTTAAAATTGTGTCTAATCAAACCCTCAGAAGTCTTATCCGTTTCTCATGATTTTGATAGCAGAAAATTTGTTTAAGAGACTGTTTAACATTGTGTAAAATCTATGGAGCTATTGGACGAAGCCCCCAGAAGCACTGCAATTTTCGCGATTGTGATAGCAGAAAATTGCTTAAAATTCAGGGCGGATCCATGCAGAATAGCAGGTCAGGGTTGCAGGGGGAAAGGCCAAACCAATCCAGGGATGATGTTATGAAGTGTTTTACAAGCAGTTAATTTTGTCATGATAAATCAGATTAATGATTATTTAACATATTGGGACAAGGGTGCAGAGTCTTATAAGCGGGCGGGGTGAGAAAGAAAGGTACCCCTGAAAGAATTCCACCTTTCCTATTGCATGTTTTCTTTCATTTAGGAGAGTTGGGAAATTATGAACAAAAAATTGAAGGAAACTTGGGTAAATCATTGCAAACTTTGGTCAAATCTGGCAACATTTCCCGATAATTGATGACAATTTACCTCTTTACTGATAAAAAAAACCAAAGAAAAAAAATTACTTACAAAATAAAGGAATTTTTCCAAAAATTGCACAAGAATGAATTTTCTTCTCTCCAATTATTGAAAGAAATATTCGAAACATTGAAGGAACTCTCCCAAAACTTCAAGAAAACTTACCAAAAATCGAAGAAAATTTGTCCCAAAATGAAGGAAATTGCCTCAAATTAAGACATTTTTAGAATAATGAATGAAAATTCCCGAAAATGAAAGAAAATCTACATAAACCGTGACCAGTTCGGTTCGTACCGCCGATCAGGGGACTTAATAAGTCCCCCAATTGGGAGACTCAAGCATGCGCACTGAGCTTACAGTGATATTGGAAGCCGCCATGTTTATTGTGAAGTTCTAGTCATAGACGCTTATCAGTCGTTTCATTATTGGTTTCTAGCAAAGTTAACTTTGTTCATGGTCAATTTCGCGAGTTAAACTACTTCGTTTCTATCACGCAGTTATTGCTAAATAATTTTCACAAATCCCTCAAGTTATTTCTCATAATTTCAGAAAACCTTGTTAAAGTGCGACTGCCTAACGGTAATACATCATAAGAATTCATCACTTTTCTTCAAATTTCTCGAAAATCGCACGGTGAATTTAAAAAGCGCAAGGTGAAAAGATAATTTATAAGCCACTATTTCAAATAGTGAAGAAAAATTTGAACCCTTCACAGTAGTTGAGTTCCCTACGCTCGAAATGTAACTGATTCTTATGTTATTTCTATGCAAACTTTGAATTTTGATAAATGAAGTGTGGAATACTTCTGTAAAGATTCTGATCGGGAGAACAAAACTGTTCTCCCGTTAAGGGGTACAAACCGGACTGCTCGTAGTAAAAAAGTATCATCAGAAAATATCAAATGGCACCCCCTCCCTTTCCCCTGCCTCTTCACCCATCTAAATCCGCCATGTTATTGTATCAAAGCCAGAGTCGAAGTCCTGGCAGTTTGGTAGATTATCCTCTTATGGAGAAAACTATTATCCCAGAAGAGGGGAAAATTTCAGAAGCCATTTTGAAGATTACCCATAATGCCTCTAACGAAACAGCGTAACGCTATGACACAGAATTTGTGTGGGTTCTAGAAATGTTTATAGCCAAGTAGGTCAATTTCATTTTTGCATTTTCAAAATCTATTCTTATTAATCTACAAATCATCCAGTTCCGAAATGGACGTCCACCACGTCGCTTAAGACAAACTTGCAAATTCTGGCCTGTTTTCGCTGGGGATTATCGAAGTAACGCAGACGCCATCCATTACAAAACAAGAAAGAGAATGTGCATTGCACAAACAGGTATGCACACAAGGCAGCCTGGTCACTTCGCACGTACAAAAACAAAACGTAAGTCAAAGCACTTGTAAATAGGTTTTCCCCTCTTCGAGGGAAAAGCAAAATTTCTCCTAAAGAAATCTACCGAACTGCCTAGTAGGCGTCCATTGGGCGAAGCCCCCGGAAGCTTCGCGTTTTTAGGCGTGATTTCGATATTAGAATCGTGTCAATTCCACACACTAAGTTTATTAAAAGGGATATACATTTTACAATGTCTGAATGTAGAATCCCATTGGCCATATTGATTAGCTTTGGTTGGGGTCCAGGGATGATTTTCATATTTTTGATGTAAGAATAAAGATTATTGAGAGCAAACATTTACATCGTTTGTTCTGAAATGATACAAATTGCAGAAGTTGAGAATAAAAGCTATATAGAAATGAATTATCAGGACAATTTTGTCCCTGTGAGTATTCGGCGCCCTCTCAAAAAGTTTACGGGGGCAGTTATCACCTCTGCCCCCTCCTCCCCCTGTCACCACGCCACGGATTCCATGAGCATCTAAAAACAAAATAAGGAGTTGAAATCTATTCAAAATGTAAATATGCTTTGTTTGAATAGCGAGAAGGAAACCTTTCAAGCCGGATTCTATTCAATCAACCCAGGGCCCCATAAATCTATGGGTCCATACTTTTGGGCCCAGGGCTTCACTGAATGTTAAAAAAAGTGCCCGTTGGCGTTAGCAAGGGTGAAGATCATGAATCATTGCCAAATGTAAAAAGGTTTGCCACTAACTTCTCTGTACGGCTTTACTCTTTGATTGTCTGACGTTATTATGAAAATCATTGCAAATGATTGGTAAGACTAATGTCGCAGTGACTCCATCATGCCATCGGCCTTAACTTTATATTATGTACGTAAAACACAAAATATCATCATACTTTTATGGATGGTTTCAATCAAAAAAAATCAGCTAATTCTCAACCCTCAATTATAAGTTATCAAATGTTGAAATACAATAATTTCAAGCTTTTTGTTTCCATTGTTGAACTTTCATGTTGAAAGTTCGAACTAGATTTCGAATGGTATGAACACACCTGGTTATGAAGTTACAAAAACGGTGTAAACAAATGAACGTATGATATTTCCAAAAAACAAGCACTCACAAAACTGCAAACAGACATTGCGTTAGTCGTCAACAGAATCAGTAAATTGAAAAAGACGTCGGTCTTGCTGTCATAACGACAGAAAATGGTATTGTTTTTAAATTGGTTACAAAGGACGACTAAGATATATCACATCACCTGAGGCTTTCGTTATAAGTTATTGCAATTAATAGGAAATTTTCTTTTCGAAACGAATTATAACATTTAAAATCACATAATACCGAAAACTTATTACCCTGCATTGAACATTTAGTATTTCCATAGTTTGTTGAGGTTGGTTCAATGGGCCTATTAGAATAATATTGACTCTTTAACCTTCACATTTTGCTTTAAAGAATTGGAATTTTTCTTCTTTTCATCGATTGATTGGTTGAAACGGCTTTGTTCACACATTTCCTTGACTTACTTGACTTAGTCCTCTTTACTCCTTGTGGGAACGTCAAGAGTTGTCTTCCACTTTCTGCGGTCTTTGGCGATGCACTTTGCATTCTCTCAAGTAAGCTTCAATGGCTTCAATTCTCGAGTAAACTACGTCGCCAGGTTGTCTTGGACATCCATGTTTCCTCTTTCCCTGGGGATTCCATTCAAGGGCTTGTCTTGTTATGAAGGAGGGATCTCTTCTGATAGTACGTCCAACCCAACGTAATTTCCTTTTCTTGATCTAGATCTGTATTGATTGTTGGTTTGTAAATGACCACAGGGTATCATTTGGAACTTTGTCAAACCATTTGAGCCAGATAATTTGACGTGGGCTTTTGTAGATGAATACTTCAAGCTTTGTGGTGTTATGTTTGGTTACTTTCCATGTCTTGGAGCCGTATTGCAAAACTGTCTTGACATTGGTGTTGAATATCCAGGGCTTGGTTCTTTTGGATATGACAGTTGATTTCCAGAGAAGGCGCAAGATGGCGAAAGCTTGTTGTGCTTTTCTAACTCGTGCCTGGATATCTTGTGTTGTTGATTTTACTGCCAAAGTAAACAAACTTTGGCGCATCCTCTACGGTTTTTTCACCACTCGCCAGGGCTTCTTCAAGTCTGTTGTTAATGCGAATAACCTTGGTTTTCTCATGACTTATCTTTAGCCCTACCCGGAGTGCTGTGTTCTTTAAGACATCCATTTTCTGTTAAGGATGCACCGGAACTCGGTTCCGGCCGTTTTCTGTTAAGGATGCACCGGAACTCTGAAATTTTAAAAGTTGCGGTTCCGGCCGGAACTCTGCTTGGTTTCAGCCGGAACTTTTGAAAATTTGATTTTGAGTATATTTCTACATTTTAACATACACAAGGCATGGCAGTTTATCATTTACTTTATCAATATCATGATATACTATTCAGGTCATCTCTTTACACAAGTTTGACCAATTATAATTATTAACATATTAATTTCAGCACTACTCTTTACTCTGAATGAATGTGTTATCATAACTTCAATTCAATCACTCATCATCAACAGTATAAGCTAAATGTATCTAATAAAACAAACTAAAAAGTTAGAAAGACATGCATGTACATATTATATAACAGCTGAAAATGAAATAGAAAATAATCCTTTTCTGTTTATTTATAAATTTACACCTGTTCCATTCCAGATACATGTTTGTCTTTGCATAAGTTAGCAGAGCATGGTTCCTGTGAATGAAATCTGAGTATGAAAATCCACATTATTTCATATTAATTTTAAACTGAGAACAGCAATACAACATTATAAAAACTACAGAAAAAGGAATGCTATGACTCCCCTATGCTAGGACTGTATAGGAAAACAGGTTTGGTATGTAAAATGAGTTTTGCACTAAATTTACATCATAATTACCAATGGTGTTTAAGTAAATCAAAATTATCAAAAGTTTCGTTTCCGGCCGACACTTTCAAAAAGTTCCGGCAGTTCCAGCCAGAACTAAAAATGTTGGTTCCGGTGCATCCTGATTTTCTGTTGCATGTGTTGAAAGTGATGTGATAGCAGAGCCAAATCTTCTGCAAATTCTAAATCATCCCTACCCAGAACTGTCCACTGAATGCCTTTTCTTGAATGGCCATATGCTATTCGTGTAACCCAGTCCAGAATGACTAGGAACAGGAGTGGTTATAGCGGGCATCCCTGTCTAACACCAAATGTAGGAAAAGGAGTGGTAATAGCAGGCATCCCTGTCTAACACCAAATGTAGGAATAGGAGTGGTTATAGCAGGCATCCCTGTCTAATACCAAATGTAGGAAAAGGAGTGCTTATAGCAGGCATCCCTGTCTAACACCAAATGTAGGAAAAGGAGTGTTTATAGCAGGCATCCCTGTCTAATACCAAATGTAGGAAAAGAAGTGCTTATAGCAGGCATTCCTGTCTAACACCAAATGTAGGAAAAGGAGTGGTAATAACAGGCATCCCTGTCTTACACCAAATGTAGGAAAAGGAGTGGTTATAACAGGCATCCCTGTCTAACACCAGCTGTAATCTTGAAGTCTCCTGGTAGTTTCCCATTGTGTACAACTTGCCAAGCGCAGCCGTTATACAGATCTTTAATGATATTGATAACTTAGGTTGTGACTCCATAATGCTGAAGAATGTTCCAGATGTTAAGAATGATTTTGCAAAGGACATCTAGCCAGTTATTTCACATAACAGCGCACAAACCACCTTTTTCTGACCTGAGCAAGAACGCACATGCAATTCAATCACCATGCTTTTTGCATGAGTGCATTTTCACTTGAGAGCTCGATGTTACCACTATACACAAAACA
Source organism: Chiridota heheva (assembly GCA_020152595.1). NCBI lineage: Eukaryota > Metazoa > Echinodermata > Holothuroidea > Apodida > Chiridotidae > Chiridota > Chiridota heheva. The sequence goes on from JAIGNY010003811.1 coordinate 33,573, forward strand.
GTATTGTCTTCATTATTAAGAACTTGCAAGTTTTAACAAGGAACTACACATTGTATAATTTGTATTATGTCTTTAATGCACACATCAATGATTTATCTGACGTGGCCCTCGTGGCGCGACAGGTCTAGTAATGTAAACGCCATGCTCAAAACCGCCATCTTTTAATTGAGAACTATATTTCAAATTTTATTAAATGAAAAGATTTTGACTTCAAGTTAAGTGTTATCTATTCAAGATTGTATTTTAATGGTTACTATGCTACAATCAATTTCAGCAACGCTAATTTCAGAAATTTATGACGTTGTTTTTACTCGCAAAGTCATGTTAATTGGCAACGTTGAGGAATGTAGACAAAAACTTCCGGTGCCAATCCAATATCTTAATGGCCAGGTCCATAAAGTGATATGAAGAATGGTAATTAGTTAGACATTTTTACTGTTTCAGAAACATTATAGAAAATATGTATTACACCAAAATATTTTTTGAAGAGTCACAAAGAGATAGTAAAGGAGAATAATATTATTTGAAATTTGAAATGAACGAGGCTAATCTCACCCGTCGTAGTGAGACAAACAACTCACTCGGTCGCCTAAGGCACTACATGGTAGGCAATATTTGCAGTACTTGTGCAACAGCTATTTAGTGGCTATAACGTATGATACTGTCAAATGTTGACTACACCGGATGCGGTTCTGAAACCTAAATGCCAGTTATCGTCCATTACGGACGAAAAAATAGATTTTATTCGTGTGTTTTGGTCGAATACCACATAGACCAGGTAACACCTACACAGATGAGCAAATAAGTAACCGCTTGGATCAAATTACTGCGTGCTGGAATAAAATGCACGCCGCCCTAATAAAATCACGACAAATGGCCTTTAAAGAGCTAAGTCAATAGGTTGAGAAATTGTTAGCGTCCACCACGTACACACTGTAATCTTGCAACCTGGCAAATTTGGCGTGGGTAGAATCTATTTCAGGAAAACCAAGTTGCAGATCGTCTTTATTTATTGTATCTATTCTATTTTATAACGAATAAATTAAAACCTACATAACTTTGTTCTCTTTCTTTAAGGGTTTTGTTTAACTTTTCCTTTTTGAAGGGGTTAAATTCCTCCACCCACCATACACCCCTAGTTATACAAAGAACGTATTCCACTTTTAACCAGTTTTTAACTATTGTAGTAAGATCAACAAAATGGTCCTTGTCAAAGACACCTCCTGCGACATTTACATAGGTATATAAATTTAAATGTGTCATCATGTCTATATTTGAATCTATTGAGTTAAACTATATCACAAGAAGCATAAGTCAAAGCAGGAGGTTACTAACCAAGTAAAGAACTATTGGAAAGCAGTAAAGTCAAGTTTTATTAAACCGTTATAAATAATATACGGAAGTTTTGGGTAAATAAATAAAAATTCCATACAATTGTAAGATTACATAAAGGATTGATAATCACATAAAGAACGTTTGACTAAAGCAGTGAACTCAAGTTGTATTATACAACGCCAAATCTCCATAATGCTGTGAACCGTTATAAATAATCAATGAAGTTTTGGTAAATGAATGAATATTCTACATTTATTGAAACAAAATGTCACATAGATTATCAAAAAGTTTAGATAAGCAGATAAAGTTTTACACAAGCAGGAAATATCGAAAATATGACATAAAATAAACCGTCCCTGTTAAGATCAAACTTAACATTTGAAGAAAGCGCCCCTTGAAACATGGACGGGATGAAATTGCCAGTCTCATTTTAATGCCGTTCAAAGGACAGTCTCTCAATGAGTTAAAAAGGTATTACGCAATTATTCGGCCACACAGGTAGTTGGACAACTCAACAAAAAACGCTGTAATTTTATAAAAACTTAATATACGAACATCAAGGAGTTCTTACTTGGATCAATTATACCCTGAAAACTGGTTTAATTATTTCATTTGGTGCAGAAATAGTAAAAATAGCACCACTGTCAGCAGCGTAATTCTGAGTGACTTTCAAAATCTTGCCGATCCATTAGCGTAACCTGCTCCCCTTAACACCTTTTCGATAAACATTCCTGCGGGTAACGTCATTTCCATTCATTAGTGCAATGTACGCGTAGGGACTCTTTGTGTCTAGAGTTCAGGAATTATGCACCATCGAGCATGCTAACGTAAAGCAAACACATGCTTCTTTGAATATGATTTACTAAAATTATACATATTTACTTACTTATGAATACACAAGAAATACACTTTACAAGTTTCTTTATGCCTAAAACTCCACAGAGCACATATTGATGTTAATCAAATAAAAACTTCCCTTGTTTTGCCGTTATCAAAAATCGAAAAATTGCCGGGAAAGGGAAGAAAATGTTCCTAAAAATTTGCCAAAAGGTTCGCAAAAACTTCCCAAAAATCGACAAACCTGCCCAAATAAGGAAATTTTCCTAAAAACCTTTAATTTTTTCGGAAATGGAAAAAGCCATAGTAATCCCTTTCCCCTTCCACCCACCCTCCCTCCACCCCCTCTGTGAGGTTTTTCCAATGATGATTTTTTTATCATGAGATAATTTTTAGTCACAGTTTATGTACATTTTTCAAGCTTCAGGAAATTTAATTTATTTTTTGTGAAATCTCTTACAATCTTTGCAAAATTTTCTTCATTCTCGTGCATTTTTTTTTTTTGTGCTTGGCTTGGGAAGAGATTCTACAAAAGAAAGAGTGGGATTGACATGTGATTTTAAGAGGCATTAATGAATAACAGTAACAGTTGATTTACAGACATTTCCTTCCACACCTGTAAGAAAGCTACTTCGGTATTAAATGAAGGTGACATGGAGAACATAAGTACGAATTCCACAAAGTAATTATACGAAGTTTAAATTTTTCAAAAATACATCGACAAAATCAGGTAGGCCAAAGCCATACAATTTTCAAACATATATATTCAACTTCAATTTAAAACTAAATAACTAGACGAATAAATTTAGCATAGGCCTACAAAGTTTGGGAAGATATTTATAAGAAGAAAACACAACACGATTATTTTAGTGATCTTAATTTTCCGTTTTATTCGAACATTTTTTTTTCCAAAAAGAGAGAAAGTTTTTTACGTGAAACTCGCAGTCAACTGTGTAATACGCAGCGCGAGTGTGCGTGGTACATTGAATTTAATAGCCCACGGTGCGCAGTGCACAGCGATTCTTTGTTATGAATGTTAACAACAGTCTAGACCGGAAGTCGGCTTCCGGTGCGTTATACCTGATTTTTTGTACAAAACGTTATGTGTCGGGTGCGGAAAGCTCTAAGAAGAACATTTCGGCATGTGTCTGTCTGTACTGTCGAATGCTTTCTCGAAGTCGACGAAAGTGATGTAAAGTGGTGTCTGCCATTATATTGTCTGCTCCACAATGATTCGCAGCGTACATGGTCAATACAACACCCATCCTTTATGAAACCTGCTTGTTCACCACGAAGCTTAAAGTCAGTGATATCTTTCATCCGTTCAAAAAAGACTCTGGTGAGGATCTTGCTTGAAATAGACAATAGGGTTAATCCTCTCCGCCTTTTACACTGTAAAAGATCTCAAATCTTTTAAAGCTTTAATAAGTCTTTCCACCAGTCATTGGAACCTCCTCAGTGACCCATATAGCATAAATCGACTTGTGGAGCTGCTTCACAACCTCAGTTCTTCCCTGCTTAAGAACTTCTGGTGGAATATTGTCTACCCCTGCTGCCTTGTTATTCTTTAAACTCTTGATAGCCTTCAAGATCTCCTGCTCTGTGATCTCTTCAGTCTATGTGAGGCATATCCCCTGATTCTATGTATGGTGCCACAGGTTTCAGGTTGGGTTTTGTTCAGTACTTTTTTCCATCTGGTCAGTTGGCCTTCTACAGAATGACAGAGGTGAGTACAGCTGACCCTGATTGTCCCTTATTGGTCTGTTTGCATTGTTCTGTCTTCCACTTATCATCTCCTTGGCGACCTCACTATACCTGGCTGAAGCTAGTTGTTTTTGATGACGAGTTGTGGCCTGGTTTAATCATTGTATCAGTTATTTCCTCTCTTCTACTTTCTTCCTAGTGTCGTTGCTAATCCATGGTTTCCAGTTCTGTGAAGGTTTCACTAGTACAACTGCACATGCCTCGGTATAACTGCACATGTCTCCATGCACTCTGGTTTCCTTAAAAACCACTCCAGATTTGCTCCACTTGCCTGCAAGTTTGCATTTCCCCGACTATCTGGAGAGCCTCAAACGGTTATGTAGAGCCACCTGAAAAGTCTATCTTGTTTCATCTGCCCTTAATTTGCTGACATCAAACTTGACTCTTGTACTGGGTTGGGTTTTTCTTGCCGATAGTCTCAACTTCAGTTTGGTAATAAGATAAGTCGTGATCTAATCCAATGTCAGCTCCTCTCTAAACTCTCACGTCCTGTAAAATGATCGCCAGCGGTAGCGGACAACAATGTGGTCAATTTCCTTTTCCGTTCTGCCGTCTGGTCTGGTGATACACATGTTGCCTTGTGACACCTTTTATACTAAAGGAAAAAGGTGCCTCCAACAGTAAGCTCATTTAGGATGCAGAAGTCAGCAAGGAGTTTCCCATTCTCATTCATATCACCCAAACCATGGGTACCCATTTCTCTCTCTTCCAGCATCTAGCTGTCCCACCTTGGCATTCATGTCTCCCAACAGAATTAGCATGTCTCGTTTTGGTGTCTTGTCTAACACTACTTGCAGTTGTGTATAAAACAAACCTTCTACATGATCATCTGCTACATAGATTGGGGCATAACACATGATGATATTTGCATTCCGGAATTTGAGATGAACCTAACCCTTAGTAAACGATCTGAAATTGGTTCCTATTCCATAGGGCTCTTTACAGCTCCATTATACAGGAGTAGGGCTACTCCTGTTTCATGTATGTCTTCCTCTCTTCCTTCCCAGAGTAAATCAATGATTGGCCAGATTGTAGCTTCAATTCACCGAGCTGTTCCATCTGGTCTCGCACATATCTAATATGAACTTTAGCCCACATATTTCCTACACATTTACAAATTTTCAAATTTAAGTCACTTTGGGGCTTCAAGAGAACAGAATCTTCAGTGCTACTGGGCTTCCTCACCTGGTCATTCTGTCTTTTGATTTAATATAAACAAAATCCGGCGACGTGACTGCAAAGAGGCACCACTTATGCAGAACATGGAAAAGATATATCATAGTTTGTCTACATAATGCCATGAAATGTTGTACATAGTTAATAGTGCGGGTCGTTTTACCCCTAAATCGCCCGGGCCGTTTGAGTGTCGCCAGTTCGTTCTTGGATTATGTTTTGGAAATGTGATGCTCTTTCAACCCCATGGAGATCTATCTAATCTCGGGGTTATCCAGCATTTTGAATTACGGGTTGGGGTGGAAAGGGGAGGGGGGAGGGTCTTAGAATGAAACAAATGCTAATGGCGTAAAATGTGTCCAACAAGTGTGGTCTTAAAATTAGCGGTCTTAAAACTGTTCGGAGGCTAAATTTGACGGAAGAGCGAAAATAAAGATAAAAAGTTCATTGCATCAAAACCTAAACCTTTGCGCCAGATGTATGAACCTTTTAGCAAAATCAATAAACCTTTTAACAACATTGTTGGATCTTTTATCAAACTTTTTGGACATTTAGCAAATTTTATGGACCTTTAAGCAAATTTGATGGACATTTGTATCTATTGGGAGTCGTTGAGGGTCGACTTGAACCTTGGCCTAACACCTGAACTCATATGTATTTATCCATTATCATTATAGCAATTAAGCAATAAATGGATAAAATGAATGTATACAAAAATATAAAAAAGGAAATGGATTAGAAAAAATCACCTGGGTAGTCGTAAACTAAGTCAAGGATTTGGTAGCCGCATGTCGAGGTATCACAAGCTATTGATGTGGGATAATCACTAAGCCTCTTGTATATGTCACACAGTTCGTAGTATTCATACGCGGGGTGTACACACTCAATCGTGAAGAAGGAGTAACAAATGTTGCCGTAAGCTGCAAAATAATTGTTGAAGAAATATTACAAAGGGACAAATATAACCAACGGGTGTCAGAAGGAACTCAGGGCAAGGGTCAGAAAAGTGAGGGCAATTTCTTCATTTCAAATTGATACAATTTCCGGAAAAAAGTATTTTGTTCTATGTCTGGGAGTCTGAGTTGCGGGGTTCTCAGGGTTTTCGACTGACATATTTTGAAAGCATGTAGTGTACGACAGCATTATAACTTTAAGGTCGAGGGGATTCACGGAATTAAAGGGGTACTTTTGACTGACAGATTTTGAAAACATGCATGGTACGACAGCATTATAATTTTAGGGGCAATAATGTGTCCCAACTTCACCGGAAAATGTATAAACTGTTATCGGTCAGAAAATTACTAGTGACTTTATTTTATTTTATTCTTAAATTTGCAGCCACAATTTTTTTTAGAATCTTAGATCAAATTGAGGACCAAAATGCGGGAAAATAGGAACGTGTCATCAATTGTGATATTTCTAGATCATAAATGTCAAAATCGGCAATAATTACATCACGATTAATCAATTAGATTGATCATGAATGAGAATATTTTATGTCTAAAACAATGTGAAAAGCAAATAAGGAGTGATGGTTTAAGTAGTTTTTATCATTTTCTCAGTTGCATAAAATCAATTGAACTTATATCATTAGAAATGGCTCTGCTTAAAACCAGGAACATCTCAACCGGCCTTTAAATGGAGCAGGGCCGGTCAGAGTAAAAGTTATATATTTCTTTTGTTTTCCAAACCACAAAACTGTATACAGTTTCACCTTATCTATGCTCCTTCAAGATAACAACTCCCACTGGTGTTATGGTGGTATTTTTAGTGACACACATCTGAATTTGTAATATAAGTAGTAACTGTAATCAATGCTGGCATTGTTTGTCTTTGCTTCTGGGGAAAGGTGACATGAACAATTGAGCTTAAACCTATTTATATCTCAATGTTACGATGCAAAGTTAATCTTGTTGAATGATGTGGTTAATTTGTTGCTTCAAAATTGCAGGACAAATTTTTAAGCAGTGCCTTTACGAATGATCATTATATGATATTTGGCATGATTCAAACTCAAGCTAGCAGAATACAAATGCGCACCCAGCCAACTGGTAGATAAGTCTTTAGCGAGTCAGTGATAACTTAGCAAAGGTCTCATTGTATTTTTTGTTTTAGGGCATAATTATTAAAGGTGCCCCACTGTCAAAGTTTAGCTGTATAGTTTTGTCAGTGCACATAACAATTTTTGGTGTCATTTTCTTTAATTTGTCAGTCTGTCAACAAAAAATGCTATTATAAAGGAAATTGTCTTAAATATTTGAAAGAACACTCAAGTTTCATCTTTGTAAACGACCACTATTTCAAGTTTGCAAAGAAGATGAAGGAGGGCATATCAGTGAATGACAAGGAGATGGACCTGAGTTTGCCTTGGGCACCATTTCAAAAGATGCAGCCTGAATGAAATTTGGGGTGATTCACACACCCTAACGCAGAGTTGATTAAAGAGTTTTTACAAAACTACAAGGGATTGGCGGAGGTGGTAAAAGTTTTCAAATGTGAATGCCTTGCTTTTTTTCAGTATAAAAAGTCAAGTGTAAAGTCAAAGGCAACTGAGGTTGTTTGGACTCAATGTAACTTTTAAAGCAAAGTGTGGGGAAACGTACTCACAATGTCCCTCCGATTCCGTCACCTCTGGTTCCAGTAAAGCGTTATATGCCTGAATATTCTAAAATAAATTCTTAACAGTTTGTTCTTATTAATGATTTTTCATATAGATTCAAAGAGGCACCTCCTACCCTTCGCCCTTTTGCTCAGGGAAAAGAGGTCCCTTTTTCCGAATTCCGACATCGCTGTAGATGACACCAGAAAATCTCTTGCAAAAACAGATAAAAGGAGACTTAAAGTCTGGCTTTTTCTTCATTTTTTACGATAGAAATGATAATACTCAAGCCACCTGAACAAATTTCACATTGAACAAAGAATTGACCATGTATTCTATAATTCATTAAAACATTTATTCTGTCAATGTATACTTACATAGAAGCGGCCATTTTGTTCCAAATAAAAATAATATCATAGGCCTACATCCAGTCCAGATTTGAATATTATTGTATTTGTTTATAACTTATTAAAAAAAATCGAATTCTAAGAAATGCTTTTTCCTTTGTATGGGTGTATGAATTTTTATTTGAGTATATGAAATTAATGATTCGAGTCTTAGTACTTCATATTAAAGCATTTTGGAAAAAGATAATTCTAAAGATATACATTATGTGTGCATACGCCAAATTATGTCATCATTGGCATGATTTCATACAAACAGGCAAAATGGCAACGTCAAACTTGTTTAACTTGCAGATTTGAGAATGGAATAATATTTTACGGTGGGGTTTTAGGTAATTAGTATTTTTGTATTCTTCAACATTTGACGCCCTATTAGCAAAGTCCGAATAAGACGCCCTATTAGCACGGTTCGAATAAAAACGCCCTATCAGCAAGGTCTGAATACATACGCCCTATTAGCAAGGTCCGAATAAAGACAGATAAAGACTACAAATACGTTTCGTTGAATTCCATTGCCATTTTACAATGATACTATTTTGGTTTGGTCAAATGAATAAAGTGTTTTGTGACTACAATTTAACTCCGGATATATTGTCCACACTAGTTTGGATTTAATCCACTTCCTTCCCAGTCCTCAAGCTTTATCAGGTCTACGCAGGGCTACGCAATCACACAGATTAAGATTGATATCATCGTTTTGACGTATTCAAGTATATATGAATCCAGCCGAGTTTGATATTCGTCGTATTATATTACAATAATGCAAACAACTGGAACCTGACAATTACAAATTGTTAACCTTTTTCTTTAATGGTAGTTCCCAACTTATTTTGCAATTAGGGCTTTAAATAGAATCCCGTTATGTTTTTTTTAAAGTTTTTTTAAATGTGATAGAATACATAAAGACTTTTAAGAATCTGAGGCTATGATTTCACAATTAGTCTGATTTTAGTCGTTTCTACACATAAGACACCAACCTTTAAACTTAGATATATCCGTTACAGAATAAGATTTTTGAAAGCTTTTTTCATCATTTTGTATTTGATTTTCGAAGTCCTCTGCCATAATGATAAGATAAGACCTGCATGACCCCTGACCTATTCTCTTCAGTTTTCGAGTGCAAGCTGACATTAGATTGACAGGCAGTTGGATTAATATAATCTTTGTATCGTCCCTTAAATGCATTTAGAAACATAGGTTTTTAGCTCAACATACCTTTAAAGGATTTTGAGCTGAGGCGATGTTTAAAAAGTAAAGGTGCAGGTTATCGCTCGGAAATGAGTATTAGTTTTGTCTCGTTTGTTAGGTCCTTACTGTCTTTTGGATATTTTGCTGTTTTGTTATGCTTGTCTTAAAACGATCGATACGTTGATGCAATAACAGATCATATTGTTGCGTGGTTTTAATCAATTTAATCCAAAAAAAATTGAGAGAGAAAGAGAGGGAGGGAGGATGGAGGAAGGAGGGAGGAGAGAAGGAGGAGAGAGATAGATAGATAGATAGATAGAGAGAGATAGAGAGAGAGAAAAAGAGAGAGAGAGAGAGAGAGAGAGAGAGAGAGAGAGAGAGAGAGAGAGATTAAATAAATTTTATCAACATACCTCGGTACAGAAATGTATGAGTCTCTTATCATGGTCCAAAAATGAAGAATATTTACCGAAATTTGATGAGAAAATATTAACGAAAATGAATTAAATGTTACGAAAAATGAAAACAGTTCCAGATAATTGAAGAAAACTTTCACGAAGAAAAATTTCACGAAAAGGAAGAAAATTTCCAGACTGTAAGTGAAGAAAAGAAGCAATGGAATCTTACTCTTTAAAATCAATTCATTAGAACGTCATTATTAGGGACAAAATAGTACCTTGGCCCCTAGGAGAATTATTGGGGGACACAGTCCCAGGCTCCCCGCCTCCTACATCAGGACCCTGATGACAGCTACAGTGGCCTCAATTAGACATGGAACCGTATAGATAATACATACTTACCCATTCCTACATGAGCGGCCAAAAGGGTGAATACAAATCTCTTGAAGGATCTCATTCTTGCTAGCCTATATACAGAAAATCAAAAGAAACCTTTGTTAAATTATAATGGTGCGGAAAATGTATTACCGCTCAAGAATAATTAAGTGCAGCAAAGCTCTTTGATGTTCGTGATATGTAAAAAAAGGCGGCGCCAAGATTTTTCGACTGGGTGGATATACAGACTAGCACCTATACAACGGGCTAAAACTCGTCGAACAGCCAAATACGTCACTGAATTACGAAAAATATTATTTCATATTTGTGACTATATTTTGAAGAAAAAACAGAAGGAAAAAAACAGAAACAAAACTAAATTTTCCCACATTTTTGACATGGAGGGCAAAATACTCCCATTGTGATTATGTTGAATATAACTTTACTTAGATTTGGTTGAATCCTTGTTGCATGTGCCCAATCAAATAATAGAATAACTTACCCAAATTCCTGCATCTTCCCATCAGGGAGTGAACGCACAAATTGGAAGAAACTGAAGGTCATACATTTGATATTATTAAGAATTTCAACTCCTCCCCTCCCACCTATGCTGCTTGGACCTCGCACCGCGTCTGCTCGCGCAAATAGTAATTCCGCCCCTGCCTTGCAATGGTTAGTAAACCGACCAACCAAGAGTGGAATGTTATTCATACCTGACTTGATTTTCTTGCGTTCCTCGTAAAAGCGATGATCTGACTTCTAGTAATCTTCAAATTTATTTTGCTTTTCAGTTTTTACACCACCTGTCCTTCTGTCCTTTTTTTAACAGTACCGTTGAAAGAAGTATATTTATGCGTCACTGAACGATTGGCTTGTTAATTGAACAATGCCAACTTTAGCAGATTGGTATATGAATTTAGCTATGACATCATTTTCGTAACGATCTGCAAACATGAAATAAACATATTTATGAAAAATGAATAGATGAATGATTTTGAATTGAAACTGCTGTTACTTTACAATTGTTCCCAGTAATATAAGTTGCACACATGGGTGGAGACAGTGTTGTTTTCCAATTTTTTGTAGTGGGGAGACGTTTTTTGGTTTACTATCTAAGCGGAGCGCCACCATCGATTGGCGCGAAGCGTAAATTTTTTTCTCAAAAGGCATCCCCTGTGTAGATTGCAGGGAATGACACTTCCCAGGTAATATTACCAGTTATTTTGAAGGTTTAAAGTGTATTATTGAAGAACATATATTGTTTTTTTGCTCTTTATTTCCAAGTTATATAACAATATACATATGATTATCACAACAAATAATTACAAATATGAGAACAAAGTACTATATAGTAATACACAAAAGTAAGTATATTTAAACAAAATACCGTATACGACCTATTTACCGCCCAGTGCGCTTAACAAAAACAAAATTGAATAACATTTCTTACGGCATAAATGATAGATATAAATTCTAATAAGCGTCCACCCCAAAGTAATTCATATCGAGAAGATGTACACACTGGACAGATGAACGCTGCCAAACTTATTTATTTCATGTAAGTAAACTTAATTTACTTCATTTTATGCATATTATTACTGTTAAGTAAGAGGCCATTGTGGGGATATTTCTGGTAATATCAGGCCTTCATATCAAATTGACCCAAACGTCGCATCCGCACGCATTGAGTTGTACTGAATGAACATGAAAGATTGGGTAAAAATGATACAAGGGCTTACGTTATCATTGAATAAATTCACAACTATTGCCAGTTTTGTGGAATTACTGCGTAAATCATATTAAATTATTTTTTAGAGTGAAATGTTTGGAAGGGATTGTTTATTCTAATACAATTTGTTTGTGTTATAGTATTATCATTTCCGTGATTTTCTTTGTTTCTTCATTTTTATATTCATATTTTTTATGGGGAAACGGCGTTTTTATGGGGAAACAACGTTCCCCCTAAATATAAAGTGGTGGGACGGCGTTCCCCCGCGATCCCCCTGGAAAACAACACTGGGTGCAGAAGGGACAAACGGTCTCACAAATACACAATGTACCAGATGTACTAAATGGCATTAGCCATGCAGTGCCGAATTTAGGTACAAGCTAGAGCCTTGCATCAAAACGGGCCTCACTGTAATCCTTTAAGCAAGAATAGTTCAATTGCTTCATAAAGTAGTACAATATATTAACAACCAAAAATTATTTCATCAAAATTGGTTAAAAATTTACCATTTCACAACTCTTTTAAATTGTAAGCTTTGTCATTGACCTTGGTATTTTCTTTTGTACATTACAGAATTTGCCCCTTGAACAGAACTCCATCCTGATTGTCTGTGCCTGTGACAGTTCAGTAACCGCATGTGGCGGCTTGCATTTCCTGTTTATTTTGCGTTTTAACAAAATTTGCCCTCTAAAGGTATGAAATATGTTAAATTTGTCTTATTTGGACAAATCTTTAGAAGATTCAACGTTTGAATATAAAAAATGACGCTATATTTCGTAGTTCCACGTGAATTTATTTCGAAGTTAAGAAATATCAAGAGCAGCTTTTCAACAATAAAACTTCTTACCCGTATAACGGCAAAGGGAGATTTTATTTGAATAACATCAATATGTCTTATGTCTGTGGAGTTTTAGGCATAAAGAAACTTTTAAGTATATTTGTTGTATATTCATAAGTAACCAATATATAATTTCATTGAGTCATAATCATAGAAGCATGAGAATATGTATATAAATATCTCGCAATTGACATTGCCTACAATTTTCTTTGGAAAATACTTTTCGCACTGTACGTGTTTGCTTTAAGTAAGAATGCTCAGGGAGTAACTCCCTGGTATGCTCGATGATGCATAACTCCCGACCTCTAGCACAAAGAGTCCTTACGCCTATATTGCACTGATGAATAGAAATGGCGTTACCGCAGGATTGTTTATACAAATTATTGTCAAGCAGAGGAGGTTACGCTAATGCGTCGGAAAGGAATTACGCTGCTGAAAATAGTGCTATTTTTACGATTTTTGCAACAAATGAAATAATTAAACCAGTTTTCAGAGTATAACTGATCCAAGTAAGAACTCGTTGATGTTTAAATATTCAGTTTTTATAAAATTGCAGTATTTTTTGTTGAGTTGTCTCAACTACCTGTGTGGCCGAAAAATTGCGTAATACCTTTTCAACTCGTTGAGAGAGTGTCCTTCGAACAGGACGAAAATGACACACTGGCAATTTCATCCCGTCCATGTTTCCAAGGGCGCTTTCTTCAAATGAAATCCTTTGTTTGTTTTTGAATGCTTCTCATAATCCTTTCAAGTGGTGCAGCAAATTCTGACCAAACGCTTTTGAGTCTTTTCCCTACCCACAATAAAATTCTACCAGGAATATACTTTATTTTCAGTGACTAAGATGTAGAAAAGAAAAATATAAATAATGAATGACAAAGATTTTGAGCTGTTCCAGGAATAATTACAAATTTCGCAAGAATTAGAAACTGATCAAACTTTAATCAGCCGTAACTAAACAACTAATACAAGTTCTATTTTCAAAATTCAAGAATTGATATCCTCGGAGATTAATAATCTTTCAGGCAATATAGAATTTGCAACATGATCATAGAATGACCAAGCCATAAACTAGTGAACCGTAAGCTGGTGAGCTCTTAAATAATCCAGAGATACTGTTATAGATCCTTTGGTAAACTTTTGTTCCAGAATCCCTTATGAGTAAGGACTACTTTGTAGTCATTAATTCAAGGTTTCTCCCGGACTGCAGACGAGGATCCTGGGAGGGTAGGGGTTGGGCTGGAGGGTTGGGCTGGAGGGTTGGGCTGGAGGGTTGGGCTGGAGGGTTGGGCTGGAGGGTTGGGCTGGAGGTTGGGCTGGAGGGTTGGGCTGGAGGTTGGGCTGGAGGTTGGGCTGGAGGTTGGGCTGGAGGGTTGGGCTGGAGAGGGTTGGGCTGGAGGGTTGGGCTGGAGGTTGGGCTGGAGGTTGGGCTGGAGGGTTGGGCTGGAGGTTGGGCTGGGAGGTTGGGCTGGAGGTTGGGCTGGAGGTTGGGCTGGAGGTTGGGCTGGAGGTTGGGCTGGAGGTTGGGCTGGAGGGTTGGGCTGGAGGTTGGGCTGGAGGTTGGGCTGGGAGGTTGGGCTGGAGGTTGGGCTGGAGGTTGGGCTGGAGGGTTGGGCTGGAGGGTTGGGCTGGAGGTTGGGCTGGGGTTGGGCTGGAGGGTTGGGCTGGAGGGTTGGGCTGGAGGGTTGGGCTGGAGGTTGGGCTGGAGGGTTGGGCTGGAGGGGTTGGGCTGGAGGTTGGGCTGGAGGGGTTGGGCTGGAGGTTGGGCTGGAGGTTGGGCTGGAGGTTGGGCTGGAGGTTGGGCTGGAGGGTTGGGCTGGGGTTGGGCTGGAGGGTTGGGCTGGAGGGTTGGGCTGGAGGTTGGGCTGGAGGTTGGGCTGGAGGTTGGGCTGGAGGGTTGGGCTGGAGGTTGGGCTGGAGGGTTGGGCTGGAGGTTGGGCTGGTTGGGCTGAGGGTTGGGCTGGAGGGTTGGGCTGGAGGGTTGGGCTGGAGGTTGGGCTGGAGGTTGGGCTGGAGGGTTGGGCTGGAGGGTTGGGCTGGAGGTTGGGCTGGAGGGTTGGGCTGGAGGGTTGGGCTGGAGGGTTGGGGCTGGAGGGTTGGGCTGGAGGGTTGGGCTGGAGGGTTGGGCTGGAGGTTGGGCTGGAGGGTTGGGCTGGAGGGGTTGGGCTGGAGGTTGGGCTGGAGGGTTGGGCTGGAGGGTTGGGCTGGAGGGTTGGGCTGGAGGGTTGGGCTGGAGGGTTGGGCTGGAGGTTGGGCTGGAGGGTTGGGCTGGAGGGGTTGGGCTGGAGGTTGGGCTGGAGGGTTGGGCTGGAGGGTTGGGCTGGAGGGTTGGCTGGAGGGTTGGGCTGGAGGGTTGGGCTGGAGGGTTGGGCTGGAGGTTGGGCTGGAGGGTTGGGCTGGAGGTTGGGCTGGGGTTGGGCTGGAGGGTTGGGCTGGAGGGTTGGGCTGGAGGGTTGGGCTGGAGGGTTGGGCTGGAGGGTTGGGCTGGAGGTTGGGCTGGAGGGTTGGGCTGGAGGGTTGGGCTGGAGGGTTGGGCTGGAGGGTTGGGCTGGAGGGTTGGGCTGGGAGGGTTGGGCTGGGAGGGTTGGGCTGGAGGGTTGGGCTGGAGGGCTGGGCTGGGAGGGTTGGGCTGGGAGGGTTGGGCTGGAGGGTTGGGCTGGAGGGTTGGGCTGGGGAGGGTTGGGCTGGAGGTTGGGCTGGAGGGTTGGGCTGGAGGGTTGGGCTGGAGGGTTGGGCTGGAGGTTGGGCTGGAGGGTTGGGCTGGAGGGTTGGGCTGGAGGGTTGGGCTGGAGGGTTTGGGCTGGAGGGTTGGGCTGGAGGGTTGGGCTGAGGGTTGGGCTGGAGGGTTGGGCTGGGAGGGTTGGGCTGGGAGGTTGGGCTGGAGGTTGGGCTGGAGGGTTGGGCTGGGAGGGTTGGGCTGAGGGTTGGGCTGGAGGGTTGGGCTGGGGGTTGGGCTGGAGGTTGGGCTGGAGGGTTGGGCTGGAGGGTTGGGCTGGAGGGTTGGGCTGGAGGTTGGGCTGGAGGGTTGGGCTGGAGGTTGGGCTGGAGGGTTGGGCTGAGGGTTGGGCTGAGGGTTGGGCTGGGGTTGGGCTGAGGGTTGGGCTGAGGGTTGGGCTGGGGTTGGGCTGGAGGGTTGGGCTGGAGGGTTGGGCTGGAGGGTTGGGCTGGAGGGTTGGGCTGGAGGGTTGGGCTGGAGGGTTGGGCTGGGAGGGTTGGGCTGGAGGGTTGGGCTGGAGGGTTGGGCTGGAGGGCTGGGCTGGAGGGCTACTGGGGTTGGGCTGGAGGGTTGGGCTGGAGGGTTGGGCTGGAGGGTTGGGCTGGAGGGTTGGGCTGGAGGGTTGGGCTGGAGGGTTGGGCTGGAGGGTTGGGCTGGAGGGTTGGGCTGGAGGTTGGGCTGGAGGGTTGGGCTGGAGGGTTGGGCTGGAGGGTTGGGCTGGAGGGGTTGGGCTGGAGGGTTGGGCTGGAGGGTTGGGCTGGAGGGTTGGGCTGGAGGTTGGGCTGGAGGGTTGGGCTGGAGGGTTGGGCTGGAGGGTTGGGCTGGAGGGTTGGGCTGGAGGGTTGGGCTGAGGGTTGGGCTGGAGGGTTGGGCTGGAGGGTTGGGCTGGAGGGTTGGAGGGTTGGGCTGGAGGGTTGGGCTGGAGGGTTGGGCTGGAGGGTTGGGCTGAGGGTTGGGCTGGAGGTTGGGCTGGAGGGTTGGGCTGGAGGGTTGGGGTTGGGCTGGAGGGTTGGGCTGAGGTTGGGCTGGAGGGTTGGGCTGGAGGGTTGGGCTGGAGGGTTGGGCTGGAGGG